>CM077784.1:7455968-7628468 GCA_039737535.1 Lagodon rhomboides | reverse complement strand
TGTCCTGTGTGTGTGTGTATTGTGTATCCTCCGGAAATGTAAAAGCACTTTTAGAAAGCCAGTCAGGTCAGTATTTGACCTCAAGGCGACCTTTTTCAGCCTTTTATTTGGAACGTAAAAGCAGAATGTGATCCGTTGCCTTCCCTGACACGGCGATGACCCTCGGCCCGTCCTCGCTCGGTTATTTACAGCTTATTAAGCGGGAGAAGTCCATGTGATCTGAAGGCCAACTGCTTCAAAAAGACTAGTCACTAAATATGTGTGGCTTGGTAGCTCAGATGCATGCCAAATCAAAAACCATAACACTGTTAATTCCATGACGTCCATCATGTGTGACAGTACTTGAGGGTTAGGGTTAGCAAAGCTACCAGAATAACACCTCGATTAGACACACGTACTATTAACCACCTTAAAGATCGGTGATCTCAGAACTTTAGTTTGTCTTTTGGGAGTTATTTGTTGTGGACTCTTTAGCTAACAGACTTAAAATCTGTCTTAGCTTGGACCAGCTATCTCACAGAGCTGTTCCTGTGCTTCAGCATCGTCATCCTCATGTCTCCCTTTCTCAGGAGGCAGTTTGAAAACACACCACAAACTTTGACCTTTCAATTTTAGCCTGCAACAACAGAGTCAGCCTGACTGCTATCGGTGTGAGTGCGCCACAGTGACTAAAACCCAGCGTTTCTTAGTGTCAGTATCAGCTTTGACTGTTGGAGCAGAGAAAGAAAGTGAGCAGAGAAAGCAGCAGAAAAGAGCCGACAGCTGAATATGACCTAAGTCAGGCTGCTGGTCCAAAGCTGAGAGGGGGAGAACCTTCTGTTAAGGAGAGTGATGCTGCTAATGATGAGGAGGAAGTGATGGAGTGTGACACTGACTCTGACTGTGTCTCTGTTGCAGACAGATCTGTACACGCTGGAGGAGATAAGTGGTTTCCTAGATGAAACCTTTGGAAAATCTGTGGAAGCATGAGTTTTCTCCAGATTCAGAAAAATTCATGAAAAGCGTGTCAACTTTACAGAAAGTAGTTGGTGGTGATTTGTTAGATGAAAAGAAACATTTGCCTAAAAAAACAGAAAGATCCTCAAGACTAGAGAAAAGGTTAAAAAAGGTTAAGACTTAATAAGTAAGGTCATGATAAATGTGCTGCCCTGGGTTATCTTCATCTTACTGTTTCCTCGACCTGTTCATATCATCTCTTTCTCTGTTTTTTTTTGCATTAAGTGAGGGTTGGCTCGTTGACTATAAATGTAGTCTTCTTTTTTGATGAAGCCTATAGCGAGGGCCTGCACAGGCTCTTAGCTATGCTGCCATAGGTTCTCTCTCTCTCTCTCTCTCTCTCTCTCTCTCTCTCTCTCTCTCTCTCTCTCTCTCTCTCTCTCTCTCTCTCTCTCTCTCTCTCTCTCTCTCTCTCTCTCTCTCGGGACTCCTTCCCAGAGTCTCTGTGTCTCTGTGCTCTCTTGTGCTGGTCGTCCGTGTCGAAAGTCGCCACCCCTCCCATCAGATAAGCTGTGACTTAGATATGAAACGGTCCTTAGAAAGCCGTGATGACACCATGGATGTGGCTCTTTGAGGAGCCTCTGTTTAGAAACTCTCTCTCAGGTTGTCTTCTGTCAGTCTGAGATCCAGACACATTTTTTGGCATTAGATCGTCCCCATGGGGCTGTTGGCGGTCCCTGTACAAACCCCCTGTTGACAAACGGACAGGCGACCTCCACTGGAGGATTATACATGGGATCATAGCTACATACAGGTATTCGGTGCACCTTGATCCCAGCACAGAGGACGGCTGTCCTTTCTGCTCATAGACAGAAATTATACACCATCTGTTTGTTCAGTGTGCCAGACTGGTTAGAGCCAACTGCAGTCATAGTTTCAGAGCTTAGGAATACAGTTTTCTTTTGGGCTTTTTATCTATGGTCCACATTACTCAAATAAAAAGAATGTACACACTAATAAATGTCATTTCAGGGTTGGCCAAATTAGCTACAGGAAAAACGGTGTGAGGGCTGAGGGGTGATAGGATGTGGTTCTGAATCTGGCTCAGGGTTTGAGATTTACAGACTAACAAAGAGACAGACGCTTTCGTAAACATTTGAGGTTCGTTTTGGGGTTTTGTATGAATTAGTTTTGATGTAATTTTTTGATCAAGTGAGACCTGAGGAGCTCTGCAGAGACAGACAGAGAGAGACAGAGACAGACAGAGAGAGACAGAGACAGACAGAGAGAAAGAGAGACAGAGAGAGAGAGAGAGACAGACAGAGTTAGACGGAGAGAGAGAGACAAAGAGTGTGAGTGAAGGTTAAGAACTTTGCAGTCCTGAAGGTGGTCAGGGAGCATCGGTGGCAGGGCGACCTTGACGGACAGACAGTGGCAGGGTTCAGGTGGAGGGTGCTGTATGAACTCCCTCTGCCTCAGAGCTCAGGGGATCTGCAGTGGAGGGTGTCACACGGCAACAAAAATGATTTGGTCTGAAGTGGATCATAGTGTGTGTTCCGTACATGTCTGAGTGTGTCCACCATGTGTTTGTTGAATGTCACTGTTTGCTGTCTTACTGTCTGTACTCTGTACTGTCTGTGGGTAGAGGGGAGTGGTGTCCTCAGAGGGGGTTCATATACCGGGGCCCAGTTCTACTAATACGTTTTCTGTTTGGCCATGCTAAATTGGCTACTTGAGGCATAAGAGGTTGCAGGGTTTAGGGCTGGCGGACCCTGAGTTATTGTCTTGTGTGTGTGTGTGTGTGTGTGTGTGTGTGTGTGTGTGTGTGTGTGTGTGTGTGTGTGTGTGTGTGTGTGTGTGTGTAGGTGTGTCTGTATAATGCTGCAATTAGTACCTATACATGTTTTAATGAGGGTGTTTACAAGTCAAAAAAGTCTCCGTCTGTCTGTCTTCCTGTATCCTTCTCTCTCTTTCTGTCGCTCTCTCTAAATCCCCCCCCCCCCCCCCCGTCTGTCTCTCTCTCTCTGTCTGTCTCTCTCTCTCTCTCGGTCTCTCTCTCTGTCGGTCTGTCTCTCTGTCGGTCTGTCTCTCTCTCTGTCGGTCTGTCTCTCTCTCTCTGTTGGTCTGTCTCTCTCTCAGTGGCTCAGCAGAGCTCCTCAGGTCTGTTGCACCACAGATCTTTGTTTAAACTGGGACATTTCCTGGAGCAGAAGGTGGCAGCAGTTTATTTCTGACCTGCCCAGCGGGAGCTGTTGGATTTCTGGCTCCTGAACTCCTGACCTGTTCATCATGATGCTGTTAATTCTACATGATTATGAGCTGATTAGTTTTAAGCCTTCAGAATGCTTTAAATAAAGTGCTTGTCAGATCACTGAACAGGATTTGAAGACTCTGTAAAACAAAGTGAAGTTTCAGTGAAGTCAACATGTTCTCAGAGCTCAGTGTACAATGTGCATCATTTGGACAATTGTTATGATTAAATGGCCAGAACTACGAGAAAAAGATTTTAATAAACAGAAATGTTCCTTCAGTGACGAGCCAATAACCTGTCATGATGAGAATGTGGTAACGAGGATCGCCACAGGCCAGTCTTCATTTCAGTGAGATAACCTGCAGCTCGAGAGGCAGTGCTGAGGCCTGAGGAGGCTGCAGAGCTGCAGACCTCCCTGTAGCTGTATTATCTGCTCTGTGCTCCTGCTGGACTGAGTCACTGTGGCCTTTCCACCCAAGCCTCGTTTGTGGGAATTACAGGACCGCCTTTGTCATTTTCTTCGCCAGCTCCCACTTCAACTGTGTTCAGCCTGACGAAGAAAAGAGAGAGGCAGAGTGAAAGGCCCACTGCGACGGTCCCTGGAGTGCAGAGCAAACACAGGGTGGGCAGGAGGGGAGGGAGGGGGGGGAGGGGAGGATGAAACCAGCTCTGCTCATACTTTGCTCTCTTCCCATCTGGCTCGGCCCAACACAATGAGGAGTCAGTGAGTGTGTTAAACACAGCAGATGTGGGCTGTGTCTCCCCAGAAGCCTTCAACTTCTTCTTCTCAGTCACACGTGGCCCACCACACTTCTGTTTATCACTTAGACATGTTTAAACACTCCTTCTTATTGTCTTACTGTAGGCGAGGGTGTTTGTGGGTGTAAAAACTAAACTCCTTCTCCTTCTGAAGTCCTTCTAGAGCATTAATGGCCACATCAGTGCCCATATTTTTAAGGAATGCAAAAAGGTTATAACAGTAGACACTTCCAGAAACAGGGAAACATTATAGGTGCTGGACAGAAACACAAGTCAACAACAGGAGGTGGAGGTAATAAATGTGCATCGACTCTGTTTTGTATGGTTTTTTCAGAGGTCAGTTCAGCCGGACTGAGAGTCCACCTTTTCACACAGTGCCTTTCACTTCTTGTGAGCTGCTTTGGACAAAAGCTTCTGTCAAATTAGTGCTTTCTAAATCGATGGTCTACTTTGTAAGAAAGATGATTTTTGAGTCTCCTTTCCAATCCCTCAAGTACTGATGCTTTCAGGTGGTGGTCAGTGGTTGATGAGTTTTACATAAGACTCAACAAATACATTTCTTACAAATTGGACCTTTAATGTTTTCTATATTCATTCCTACTGTGAATCTACGGTGGCCCTGGGGACATTTCAGATTACAGAAAGGGTCTCATGACTCTTCTTGTTTGTGATTGTGACAGAACCCTTTCAAGCAAGCTTTTCAGAGTCCCACGTTTCAAATGTTACTGTGTTTTGACCTTCATGGTTACAATATCAATCCCATGCCCATGACCATAACCAAAGATCCAAAGAGCCTTTCACAGCTGAGAGCTGGTGTTTCTCCTCTGCCTGTTGATGTTGGCAAGTATCTTTTCCATACATGTGAATGAGCTATAATGTACTGATTTGTTTTTGTATTATGTTTGAGGATGGACAATATACCTGTTAGGCAGTTGTATGCACATAAATAATTAAAGCCTCATTCGTTAATTCATTCATGCACCAGCAGTGTGTGGCCTGTGTGCAGCTCTCTGCCTACTGGTTCCCACTGGAGATAATAGGAAGAGTCTTTGAACAGTAACGCTCACAATATTTGTCACTCAGATACATTCAGTGCTTTAGGTCTACATGTAGGATTTACTGACGTCAAGGAAAATATAGAATATCCCCAGAATTACATTTTGGATGGATACTTTTTTTGAACAGAGAATGTGGGTGTTTTCAGACACTTGATGATCACCTGCCAGACTCTGACCTTACCCATCGGTGAAAATCAAATCCTTGCTGACCTCCAAACATCTTGAATTCTATCATAACACATGTTGTGTTCATATTCAGGTTTATTTGCTGCGTCTCACAAAGGCTTTGCTGCTGTACAAACACAGTGCTGTCGGCCTTACTCTCCTCCAGTCTTCTCCCAGACCTGTTCTCTTTCCTCCCCAGTATTCTGAGTCAGAGTGGGCATATTTCCATATTTCCCCCTCAGCTTTTCACTTATTTGGGGCCTCCCTATTTATTTCCTTTCCTCTCCCCCGGGCTGGCAGATGGGCTGTGATGAATGGGAGTGCAGGACACACATTTTTCGACCCTGTGACTCACAGAAGCAGAGGGGGAGGGAGAGGATTACTGCAGTACCCACAGGAGACGGGCTGGGGTGGACTTTGAACCACATTTGATATCAGTAACTATCCATTTGACATTTCTTCAAACGAAGGCTCGCACCACTCTGAACAGTTAACAGTCTTGCAGAACTGAGCATTTTCTTGCTTCTCAGACTAAATTCAAAACTTGATCAGAGACCTGATCAATATATTCTGTCAAACAAAACATGTGAAATCTTAATTGTTTTCTGCAAGGCAAACAGCCTTGCAGATGTGGAGTAGTGCTCCAAACAGACACATATTATACAGGTAGGTAAATAAGATCATATGAATTTAAAATTCATTGAACAGTAGGTATGATTTAGGAAACAAAGGAAGGCAGATGAAAGCAATATAACACCAAATGTTGGTAAAATAAAGTTATTTATTTCCAGGAACATTTCCACATGATACAAATACAAGAGAGGAAATACAAGAAAAGAAGCCTGAGGCCGCTGCTCAAATCTGATTAATAAATAGAAAAAACTGGCTGACTGAAAGGACACTAAAGAGAAAATAACATTAATTAAACCTCTGACTTCACCGGTCCAAACCAAACAACATTCACAGAAACACCTGTCACTAGACAACGAGTTATATAGGTCCTGCAAAACTAGTCCCCGGGTCGTTGGCTCAGTCCCAACACACAACAGAAGACTGCATAGTTAACATCTGTCTAACAAAAGCAGGTGGAGGGGCACAGAGACATGATGTTCACATTCACCCTCCCACATTAAGATGATATCCACTGTGTTCCTGCAGGTTTAAATACACTCACAGAGATGTAAATGATCGCACAGACAGTTCACATTAGTCCCATTTTATTAATCATTGTACAACACAGTGTTCTGCAACAAAATCCTTTTTTTCTTTTTTACAAACTGCCATTTTGACAGTTCAGCCACCACTTTTAGTTAAAGAAACTTTATTTCCATTGCAGTAAAATATATTTGGCGGTATGGCTCTGTTCACGGACCTCCCTGCCCTTCCACGTCCATATGTGGAAAGTCTAAGGTAAGGAGAGCAGCAGCAAAGAGCCCCAATAGGAAACAGAGCAGAGCAGGCATCAGTGACAACAGAAATTGCATTGATTAGTCAGACACAGCATGAAAAGGAGCAGCTGCAGGCTTGCGGAGGAAGCAGCAAGGGAAGGCAGGCTAAAGCACTTTAAATAAGGCGCCCTGTGTGAGATTAGGCTATTTGATGCATAGAAGGGAATCAGCTGATCCATCCGGTGATGTGGGCTGGCTCGTGAGCTGAGCCTGCCTGAACTAATGCTATGCTCAGTTTTAGTCAGGACAACTTTTAGTTAAAGAAACTTTATGTCCATTGCAATAACATACATTTGGCGGTGTGGCTCTTTTCTGGGACCAGAAAGCAGCAGCAAAGACCCCTGAAATGACCAAACCAGGCAAACCTCCTTTGCCTTCCATGCGCTACATGGAAGTGCCAGCAGGAGGAGCTAGCTGAGTTGGAAGGCCAAAGTCTAAAATGACATGCAATGAGGCCAATTGAAAATACACAGGTTGCTTGTTGAAGTAACATAGCTAGTGAGTTAATACAGAGAACCTAGCAGATATGCCATTACTTGTATAAGCCAGGGAATCACAAGGCACTCATAGCTTATTTAGCATCAAGGATAGCTTGAGCATCGGGCCGAAGCTAACGCTCAATGGCAGGTGATGACCATCGGTCCATAGCCATGAGTGTTGACTGGGTAGCTACAGATGCTGCAGTTGTTGCTGCTCCTGTGCAGAGAGAATGAGCAGTGTAGCGGTCTGGTGGAAACAGACTGACAGAGGAGGCAAAGGCAAGAAAAACAAACCAAGCTCAGGACATAGGTTTTCCCTCATCTGTGGCAAAGAGAGGCTTTTGTTGGCTGGCTTGAGGTCGGCTTCTCAAATAGCAGATAGAGGACAAAAAGCTGAATTATTAAAGAAAAGCAGAAAAATTAAATTAAATTAAAACTGACGTTCCTTTCCTATCCTTTTCCTATCCTCAGCTATAGTGAGGTCATGCAAAGGATTAAAAGATTGTGTGTGCATTGTGAACTCACCAACTCCGAGAAACCCATAAAAACCTGTGAGGAAGACAACTGTGAGCAAGACAACTGTGAGCAAGACAACTGTGAGCAAGACAACTGTCTTCCTCACAGGTTTTTATGGGTTTCTCAGAGATGGCGAGTTTCTAGTAGTAAGTCTATAGGAACCAAAGCACCCGCCACTTTGTCTTGTGGTTTCTCTCTAAAGGCCATTTAGCATATATATATATATGTATATATATATATATATATATATATATGCTAATCAGATATTGTATTATCTAAGCCTGGAATATGAGCTACTCGAAAAATATCTCCATTTTTTAGCTCCATCATAGATAACCACGTAAGGCGCCTTACAAATCTACCAATGGATGGAAGCGAGGAGTGCCCTTTGTTAATGATATTGACAGTTGCCTCATTGTCACAAAAAAACAGGGTTTGTTTCCTTGACCAGTGTTAACCCCACAGAAGACAAACTATAACAACTGGGTACATTTCCATTAGAGCAGTAGAAGAAACAATAGCTGGCAAAAATGGCCATACATCAGCGAACCACTGATTATTGAAAAGCCTCCAAAACCAATGGAAGGGGCTGTGTCTGTATACAATTTAAAAGCTAATGAAGATTATTTTTTCTCACTCGAGAAGCTTGAATATAAAGGAGTGTCCCTGAGGAATAACATGCATTGCGAAGTTAACATGCCCAAGCAAAGAAAGCTGTTCTCTTTTTGAAATTGCTACTGCCTCCTGCGCAGTTCTCGTAACCTCTCTGTTGTGATTTAATTTATCGAGAAGGCTGGGAGGCTTACCTAATACCTAATTTTGCAAACGTATGTTTGAAAGCATAAATGCATCCATCATTGTGTTGAATTTGGGTAGTCCACTAGCAGTGGCGATTGCTCTAAGACTGCAAGGGAAGCTCAGCTTCCCCTAAAATGTCACCAAAAAAAAAAAAAAAAGTGGTGAAATATGTATTGCTGTGTGTACATTTCATTGACTAAATACGCGCTAGAAAGCCTTCATCTTTTGTTCAGAATCAGCTACTTATCACAGGTAACCGGCGCAACTTCCTTCTCATTCATCCCCGCAGCGCCACAGCGCTTTCCACAGTCGGACGCTCAGCTTCTACTGACTTCAGTGGGGAAGCGTAGAGCGGGTTGTTCCACTGCAGCGAAACCAGACGGTCATTGGATAAATGCTGGGCTTTGTCCCGCCCATCGGAAGCTCAGCTTCTCTGGGGGTCTATGGGGCAGTGGGCTGGCCTGGAAGCTCAGCTTCTGCATGATGATTGGATGAGCTGTCTGAGGCGGAATCCTTTTTTGATTGACAGCTAAATGAGCGAATCAGCGATCTTGAAGAATAAACATCCACCGGAGCATTTTCCAAGTTTTTCATTCCGTTGTTCTGAACTGATCCAGAGACTTTACCGATCCCCAGCGACTTTGTCACGATCACTCACACTCACAGGCGGTCACACTTCACAGTAGCCTGGTGCAGCAGCTCCAGCTGCTAGCATTAGCAAGCTGCACATCATGGCAGATAATATGAATGTTGTTAGAGTTAAACAGCAGGGCAGGTCAGCTCCTAAGATTGATTTAGTGCAAAAGGTGGGGAAAAGTAACAGGTCTTTTCAGGTGTCCTGAATAATAATAATATAATAAATAAACAAACACGTTTATGATGTAGGCCGGAAAAATGAGCTTCCCCTCCTTGAAAGACCAGCAGCCGCCACTGTCCACTAGCAGAAATTCATCTAAGAGATGAAGCACAAAAGGCAGTTTACAGTTGTTTAGAAGAGTCCAGCAAAGTGCCTCTGACAAAGAATCAAATGTTTTTGGGCTATAAATCAATGATTAATCACATTTTCCCAGAATATTTATGAGTAGCTATTCCTAGGATTAATGCAAGACATTGGAAAGGGCGATAATCAAATGGACCAATCATGAATCCTTTCTTAACCTCTTGTTCCAGTAATGGAAATTATTAGTTATAAAGCCCTGAACCAATCCAGTTATCAAATTATTGACAAATCAGCGGTTAGGGTGCTTTTTAAAGCCTTCCCCAGCTCAGGGATGTTGACCAGGGTTGATGGCTATATTCTTTCTTTTCCTTTCTCATAAGGTAGGTTTGTCTCGGGCACACTGCGTTTGGATGCATCTCCATAGTAGCTGTAAGCATGAATAAAACCTGCACACATTTTCCTTAAAATTAATACACAGAGGAGTTGTAAGTCACCCTAGGCTCTCCAGGTTGGGGGCTTGGGAAAGGCTTGGGTGGTTGGCCTATAGCCACAGATTTTGGGCACAGATTGGGGGAATGAGAGAAGGAGCCACAGATTGAGAAGGAGAGAGTTTGATGCCCAGTGAAATGCCTTCTTATAAGAGCCGAGGTATAAGAGGTCGACTACTGACCAGTCCAGTCTCTGGTTTAACTTTTGGATGTACATGCCAGCTTTTGCAGAAAATAACTTATGGTATTCATAAAATAATGTTCCTCTGTAGGTCGTAGATAGGTGTCCAGCTCGGCTCTATGGGATGGATAAACTTACAGAAACAACATCTCTGAATACACCGAAAGCCACTTTAAATTCAGCCACAGTTAGAGTTAGGAAAACCCAGCTGTTTCAGAAGGAACTGTCAGGAGTTCAAAAACTCAACAGAACTGATACTGAACCCACAATGCAGATCTTGTGCAAAAGAGAGTTTATTCTGTCACAAAGGCTCAAAAAAAGAAACAAAAGCAGGCTGAAGGGGAGTGGATCAGGTTGCTGGACAAGGCTGGGCGAGGCAGGGCTGAGGGCAGGCAAATGGCAGGGAAGATACAGGGGCCGTGAGCGTTACCACGAGGGTTGAAACAACGAACTGGTGAAGAGTTGAGGGAGAGACCGGCTTATATCTGCTGTAGGTGTGAAGAGTAGTGAACCAAGTTGATGAGCAGCAGGTGTGCAGAGGAGGGTGGAAGCAGTAGGTACCGGAAGGCCCCGCCCAGCCCTGGGGGAAAAGAAAAACATGGACACAGAGAGAGCAGAGGCGAACTGGAACCTGACAAGAACAACCTTGTTGAGGGTACCAGTCGGACTCCAGGGCCTGGATTCTGGAGTTCATTGTGGCAAGCGCTGACTGAAGGCTGGATAAGGCTGACAGGATGGGGCTATACTCCTGGTCCATGTAGCTGGCTGCTGGGGTTGGGACTTGTCCTCTTTTGGATGGCGGCATGGCGGCTGGGACAGCAGCGGAATTGCGGGAGCAATGTTTTCTTTTCTTTCTGGACTAAGGCCAGGCGAGAGCTCCCGCAGCTTCAGCTGATGAACCAGCTGATCCATCAGCTGATGTGGGCTGGCTTGAGAGCAATTGCTGCCAGCCGATGGAGCTAGATTGTGAGCTGACCTTGACTTTGTTGCCTGAACTGAACAGTTTCTTCTATGTTTTGCAGACATTTTCACTTTCTCTAAATGGTCTTAATTTTTCTTTAGGTTATGATCAAAAAACGATGATGGAGCTGAGTGTCAAGCAACCGGATCCTCTATTAGAAGTCAGGTCCAAAACAGAGAAGAAAACAAGACTGATAGTCTGCAGCTGTGCTATCAGTCTGGATCAAAGTGATGACTGTCCACAGGGCCACGCTGCTCCCTGCACAGCAAACAACTGTAAATGATATGCAAGCTGTACTTTAAAACACCACAAATATAAAAGGAACATCTCTAACATCTCTGCATGTCCCTTCTTTAATGTTTGTCTACATGCAGAAACATGTTTGATCATCCAGGCCTTTGGAGCTTTTTCAGCATCTATCTTTGTCAAATTCACCTAGGTCTCATTTTAACCTGACAGGCCAGTCAGAACAAGTCACAGCAACCTGTGTCAATCTGTTTACATGAAAGCATCCAGGTCAAACTGACCCTCCAGCATATGAATTAGGTACATACTTCCACAACACATCAGTGTGTCCATATTCTACCCCTCAGTGAGTAAAGTCAAAGAATGTCCTGGAGGAAAAGACGAGAAAACTTCCACTCAAAAGTGAAAATGGGTCAAACTGACTCGCAACATAATAGGATGGTTAAATCACAGACTGAAATATGTAAAGTGTCCCCTGAATTAAATCTCCAATTGCATTGGAGAGCAGGGCGCTGCTCCACTAGAATCTGGAGGATGTCAGTAAGTCTGGGACCAGTCTCACTCTGGGGAACTCACACCCTACTTGGCATACTGTACATACAAAGCACAGACAGCCATAGTCAAAAGAGCCAGCTGCAGCTGTGACAAACCCTGAAGAGGTTATGGCAGTAGATGGATAAATTACGTAGTATAAGGGATAATGTGATTATCTAAAACAAGTTTCAAGTTAGTGTTTATTAGATTTCACTCCAAATGATCAATTGCAAAGCAAAAATGGTTTGGTCTTGAAAATATTCAGCAGTAATGTACAGAACTGACCCAGTCAGTGGCTGTTTGCAATGGAGCTGCCCTCACTGGTAACTAAAAGCTTCCTTGTAAGCTCAGGGTGTTTACTGAAAACCACAAAAGCATTCTGTGTTGCTGAAATGTTTCCAACAACATACAGGACTTACAGTAGGTACTGTATTACTGAACTGAAGACAACAAATGTGGCACCTCAATGATATGAATGCTGATGTGATCGCTTGGTGTTGCTGCTAATGAAGAGCTAAGATTGAAAAGAAATAAACTGCATACTCAGCGAATGAATCTCGGCTTGGCTGAACTAAAGGTAAAGTATTTGATTCAGTACCTCAACCTCACAGAGATGCTACAAACAGATGTGTTTTATCTGGTTATGTCCTGTACTATACTGTAGGCTTGCAGGGGTGGAATGTACTTTATTATATTTACTCACATAAAGTACTCAAGTACTCATGCACTTGAGTAAAATTTTGGGGTACTTGTACTTGATTTGACGATTTCCATTATACGCGACCTCACACTTCAAATCCATTATATTAGGTGGAATATGTTGCCCTTTTTTACCCCTACACCTAACTGACAGCTTTAGTTACTTGTTACATTAACAGTCATCTCTTATTTAAACATTTGATCACTTCATAAAACATGACACAGTAGTCAAACAACCCAACGGTATAAAAAACAGTTTAAATTAGCTCCACCTTGATCAGCTACAACATTACGTCCTGCTTGCATGTTAATGTATCGATAAATATCATAAATAAATATCAATACATTAATATTATACACATAACATTCTGAGAGTAACCAATTGATAATTACTTAGATTACAAGCTGAGACAGCATCCTGAGTTTGTGTCATCATGTTGCAGTGTGGTCCTGAAGACACCTACTGAAGCAGCAACCAACACAGATGTGTTCTGTCTGTCTGTCTGTCTGTCTGTCTGTCTGTCTGTGGACAGATTTTGTTACGTGATGAAAAGATACAGTCATTAAACTTTACAGGTGTGTAGTTGAGGTGAAAATGGGGACCAGATGAAGGAATTCATTAATTTATTTATTCATACTTTTTGACTTCTTTGTTGAATTCTATCTTCTACTTTAGTGAAAGATCTCAATACTGTCACCTGAATGTGGTCTGAAGAACAGTTTCACAGCTCCATCAGCTCCATCCCCAAAGTCACCCTTTATTTACAGCCCCGACTCTCTGTCGCCTGCTCACACAATCTCTATCCTCCACTTCCAGAGGAGGGACTTTATCACTGTGTGTGTGTGTGTGTGTGTGTGTGTGTGTGTTTGAGTTAAAGCTACTTACCATGATTGCTGCCTGTTAATCACCCCAGTCAATTATAGGAGGACTTTTGGCTGGATGTCACCATATATCACAGCTTAAGTGATAACACAGACAGACAGCATTTATCTCAGGCAGCGGCACTCAGCCTCAAGCTTCAACAGTAACATAGGTAAGCTACTGTAGGTTAAGGACTGTCATATACGTACGTCAACTTACTTATGTAACATAACTGTAACATAAATAAATCAGTCTTGACTCTTGAATCTGGGCTCTTGAGGGAAAGTCCAGTGTATGACCCACCAACCACCAGCCACCACATCCACTCCCTGACCTGGACTTTTCTCACTCTTTATTCTACTGCACTAGCTTCAAGAATTGAATCTAGAAGGGTAACTACAGCGTCAAACTCAGAAGCATATGGACACTGAGCAGACTGCTGTATTTGAAACGTTGGGAGAGAGAACGGGCTGGAAATGAACCAGAAGAAATAAAAATAAAAACATCAGGCCGGCATCATCTGAAGAATATTAAATATATCACAATGGAGCAGTTCAGCATGCCTCACTGGATTTAGTAGGGTGGAATCTCTCTGGTATTGAGTGAGCAGTCAGATGAGATTATTGATACATCAGTTCCAGAGGGAGGTCCTGAGTACAGTACTTATAAAAGCATTAAGTCGTCTTCTCCCACTGTCTATTCAAATTCAGATATATGCTCTGCAATAACAGAGTGTTTCTTTTATCATCAGCAGTCTGAACACCACAAAATAATGGACTACGTCCTCGCTAGTTTCGCCTCAGCAACTGCAAACAAACTTCTGGGTGTTTGAAACGCTAAAACAGATTTACCCGCCTGAGGAAAAAACAGAAGGGAAAATCACTCCAAAACTGCAAAAATCTACAGAGACAAATATTCTACAGTCACATAATAATCTGTTCCACATAACTGGCTGAGTGAATGTTAGTTTTTCCTGCAACTTCAAAACACACAATATGATTTTTTTCCTGACCCTCATGGAAACAGTGACAAAGACAATAGAGCACAAAGAGTATAAAACTGATTCAAGAAGGAGAGAGAGACTAATGGTGTAGCAGAGTACTGGTCCCAGTGGTAGAAGTCATATTCACGTCTGTTATTAAAAGCTGCTCTAATCAATACATAATTTAATTGTAACACTGGGTCAGATAGCTTATGTCTGCTGGGAGGTCTCAGGTAGTCATGATGTTTTTATGGCTTGCACATTTACTGTGCACAGTTCCTCTGTGGGCTCACCACCACAGGCAACTATCTGATCCCCTGTTAGGATGGTTGTGAACAGGGATTCACAGAGGTTTAGGGGGTTTAAGTCTCAGAGTAAGATCAGCTGCTCTTTGACGGGCAGACGGTGTTGTGGGACTACACGCCCTGAGAACAACAAAAAACATTTTCTTACCAGCCAAAAGCTTTCTGTGCCAGACCTATAAGTCACTGGAAGTCTCTCCTGTGTCCCGGGCCAGAGAACTGAGCAGAATCACTGCATTTTAAAGCCCATTCATCACTTTAATTAGAAGTCCATAGAAGTGCCATTACCATTGATCACCACATGACACGCGTGGCTCCGTCTCTCATCTGATTTTTCTTTTTCTTGTGCATACATTACTGCCTGTGTCTGATGTAGACAATGCTTCAGCGTTTTCTTGGTAATAATTTAACATTAATATCAGATGGGATGTGTCTGATTGACGCCTCTGTTTGGACTGTCCGCTTTGACAGTAAACAGCCTGATAGGCTGCTGAATAAAACTCAGAGTATTAGATATTGTACAGTATTCACTGGTGATGATGGTGATGACAGTATATCAAGGGGGGGTATTACTGCTTCCAGAGAGCTGACAGCCAACTGGCTCTTCCACTTCCAGTGATGAGCACACGCAGTGGGAAGAAGCTCGGCTTATACCAAACAGCCAATCACAGGAAACTTTAAAATCTTTTTGCACGCTCCTTTCAATCAAATGATGTGACACAGCGGGTCCACATGGGCTATTAAGGTTGATGCAGGGGAAAACAGGGGATGAGGTACAGAACATAATCAAACCTACCACAGAGACCATCAAGCCTATTAGACTTGGTTATGTGATATGCTGATTTTTTTCTCTATCCAAAGCTATGTCAGGTTATACATGGGGTTTAAAAATGAGTTAATATCAAATTTGGCTGGATAAACCACAAACTTTACCTTGTGATTAAAGTTTCTGAGGCTTCTGAATACATAGCTAGACTACATTAAAACAACATTAACCATTCTTAGACAGTGATAAGGCAATGGAGCCTGGTTTTGGGCTAAGTCGTGAAAACAAACATACAGATGGTTGAGGATGGGAGCTGCTACAGATCAGTTAAAAATCTGAACAGTGCTGACCATTGTTTGTCCACAGCTCAACCCGTCTTAGTTTGCATACCCAGATGGACCTCTCAAAGCTGTGTGAAGTCTATGTGTCTGTTAAGTCTTTTAAAGTAGATAGTTTCACACTAATAATTAACTCAATCAGGTTGCATCATTAAAAATGACGGACTGTCTGATCTGATCTGATTTGTTGCTAGGAAGTATTCTGAGTGTCCAATCAAAGGCAATAAATCAGGCTATGTAAAGAGGAGCTTGTAACCTCTGTGTAACTGTTGGTTTGCTCTTGCATCACACTCTTCGTTTCTTCCATACGCCTTATCATCATTCACCTGTAACCCAAAACCATTTATGCCACATTGTACTGTTTGAATATTGATACAGGCATATTTTTCTATAAAATGTGCATTTTGACATTGCAAAACTGAATTTGCTACTATTGAAATTTATATCTTTGTATATATAATATATAGTTATAGTTATACACCGATCAGGCATAACATTATGACCACCTGCCCAATATTGTGAAGGTTCACCTTGTGCAGCCAAAACAGCTCTGACCTGTCAAGACATGGACTTAAGACCTCTGAGGGTGTCCTGTGGTGTCTGGCACCAGGGTGCTTTATAGTGGATCCTCTGGGTCCTGTATGTTGGGGGTGGGGCCTCCATGGATCAGACCTGCTCCAGCACGTCTTACAGATGCTTGATCAGATTGGGATCTGGGGAATTTGGAAGTCCGGTCAACACCTTGGGCCCTTTATTGTGTTCCTCGAGCTGTTCCTGAACAGTGTTTGTGGTGTGTCAGGGCACATTGTCCTGCTGGGGGGCCACTGCCATCGGGTAGTGTTGTTGTGGTGAGGGGGTGTACACAACAGTGTTTGGATGGGTGGTGCATGTCAAGTGGCATTCACATGAATGCCAGCACCCAAGGTTTCCCAGCAGAACATCGCATTGTGATGAGATGATCAGTGTTATTCACGTCACCTGTCAGTGGTTTTAATGTTGTGGCTGATCGGTGTATATTTATAGTATATCAATTTATATGAACTATAATAATTTCAGAGTTATGCAGTTTTAGTCAGAACACACATTTCGCTGTTATTCCTGCTCAATCACAACTGTACATCAGCTGTACATGAGCTCATCATTTATGAGTTTATTATTATGAGTTATACAGTGCATTAAGTTGGTACAGATGGAAAATGATCATGTGGTTAGGGTTTCAATTATGTTCATGATGATCATGTCTCAACTTAGAAAAGTAAAACTTTAGTCTAGTTTCCTGTGTTATTACCAACTTTTCACAAAAAATGATGAAGTTCGTAAATCAAGCCAGGAACTTCAACTGTGAATTTCAATAGAAGATCTTTGTGATGGATGTGATATTATTAAACCTGATTACCCTCATTCCTCCACAGGCCTCCTCAGTTTTAAGACCTTTCAACTTCTTGTGAATGCAGTCAGAGTCAGTGAGTTTCCTAACAGAGACAAATCCTCTCCTCTCCTCTCCTCTCCTCTCCTCTCCTCTCCTCTCCTCTCTATTTCCGGTTTTATTTCACCTGTCTTATGAGCATGATCAAGTAAGCCTTCCTGTTTTTTGTGTGTTTTTTTTTTGCTGAGTTTTGGTTGAGTGATTGGTTGGTGGTTTTGTTCAGTGGTTTTCAGGAGGGATGGTATACGCCAAGATGCCACCTCCGTCTATCCAGCAGGGAGTGAAGAAAGTCCCGCCAGATATTAATGTAATGTAATTTAATGTAAGTTTTGTTGGCTGCTGGTGAGCAGATACAACAAACAATGCAACAAACAATGCTTTGCATCAAGAATTAATAAAGCATACAGCATTGGTTGTGTTCTTAAAAGACAAGCCTCTTGTTCATCAGCTGATACGGAGTGGCTGGTTTATCAGAGAACTGTTCTGTGAACTGTCTCCCTGCCGTCAACTCCCTCCACGTGGATCACTGTATCCGATGTTCCGCCGTTTATCCCTAACGAGATGTTAGAGAATGAACTGCGGAGGTTCGGTAAATTTGCTAGCGGGTTTTAAGACTTGCTTTTGGGGTGTTAGGATCCTGAACTGAAGCATGTGCGATGTCTGAGGTGTTCATGTTCTTACAGTAGACTCACCAACACAAACACTGTAGGTGTCTTTTAGAGTGAAACAGGGTGATGGTTCTGACATGGTGTATGCCAGCTAAACGCTATGCATGTCCACACAAACAGCTGCTGAATCTGCAGCCGGTGTTGAGTTCTCAGCCGGTGGTGGTGTGGAATCTGATTCCGAAGGGAGTGCTGCAGGAACTTGAAGCTAGCAGAGTCCTGATCAGAGGTCCGGCAGAGTCCTGTTCCTGCCAGTGGTTCTCCAGCTAGTGTTTCCCCATCTGCCTCCAGGCTGACAACTGCCAGTGTTTCCCCGTCGGTGTCCAGGCTGATGTCCGCAGGTGTTTCATCCTCCAGAGGGTCCATCTTCGCCACCAGCCACCAGAAAGTGCCAGCCTTTGTTGCCGGCCTCCTGTGGTTTCCAGCCTTCACAGCCAGCCTTCTGTGGCTTCAAGCCTTCGTTGTCGCCGGCCTCCTGTGGTTTCCAGCCTTCGCCGCCAGCCTCTTGAATGTTCCAGCCATTGCCGCCGGCCTCCTCAGGGTTTCCGCCATCGCCTACAGCCTCCAGACAGCTTCCGCTGTTGCCTACAGCCTACTGAGGGTTTCCGCCTTCACGACAGGCCTCCTGATCACTGCCCCTTGCCCCGACCTCCTGATCTCCCCCCAACCTGTCTTTGGCCGTCATCCAGACCCCCCTCCGCCCTCCCGGCTTCGTTTGGACATCTGGTAGCTGCCCCTTGAGGGGGGAGTACTGTTAGGATTGCAATTTTTTTATGTTCTCGTTTCCTGTTTTTTTCCTGAGACCCGAGCTTTTGTCTGGTGTGCATTTTTTATTTCTCCTTGCTATTTGTGATAAGTAGGACCTAATAAGTATAATAACTAAAATTTGTTTTTATACAGGAATTAGTTTTTGCAAAAACTGATGTCCTCGTATGAGGACAGTGGGCTTATCATAACCTTAAGAAACATTCTTTGCTGTTTTTCAAAATTCAAAATTTTAGCTTTATACCATAAGTAGTTCTCTCAAAAATCAATGTCCTCATATGAGTACAATGGGTCGATCTTACTGTATGACACAAATAGACACCATTGGTCAAAAAAGCATACAACAGTTTATTTTAAAATGTAAACATTAAAGTGTATACATCAAGTGCAAACAGCTGTTTATTTAAAGCCCTAAACATGGCTATACAATAATAAAACTGCAAAGTACTGTGTAAACGGTTTATTTTAAGCCCTAAACATGGCTAAACAAAACAACAACAGTGCAAATAATGCCAAATATTACCAAATATTATGTCTTATTTATGTCCTATTATTTCTTTTTTGGTAACAGTCCACAAAACCTGCTTGCTCATGTGAAATGGTGCTTAACAGTAGAATTAATTTTAATGCCTGAACACATCTTCAAAGAAACAGAATAAATCAGAAAAGGTTTCCCTGAGCAGCCTTTGAACTGTAGCTTTGTTCTAACTAGCCTCCTCTATCTTTCCAGAAAGCAGTCTGTCTGCCTGTCTGGAACAGCCCTACTGGCTGCTGTGAAATGCTGCAAAGCAGTTGCATTCACTTTGCAAGCAGAGGTGCACATTGCATGTCATGCATCGCACACGGGATTTCCCAGTGCAGCCTTGTGCTCTGCAACGCATGGGGTTTTGCAAGACAACCATCTCCGGGAGATGAGCAGCACTGGAACGGACTGAGACGTGGGGGATTGGAGTGACCCGAGATTTTTTGCCTGGTGGTGGAATGTGTCCATTCTCATTCTCTGCTTCTGCGACACGAGCAGCTTTGTGAAGAACATCACACTTGCTGAGGAATACCTGAGCCACTACCATGCGAAACTCAAGAAACTTCATGATAGCTTTCCTTGGGGTACCATTTTCCTGGTTATCTCTGCGATACAGCAGCCAGCTGTTGACAAGAGCAAGATCAGTGAAGTGCATCAGCATGCGAATGGTCCACTTCTTCGTCCACACACTCATTCGGTAGTAGCTTATCATCCTATCTGACATGTCAACTCCTCCCATCTTTGAGTTGTACTCGCGCACGATGCTTGGTCGTGTGACGGTCAAGTATTTTTTGTCCTTCTTGGACCACCGCTGGCAAGTGTCTTCTGGCTGTTCTGCATGAACAGTGGAGAGCATCACAACTGGCTTATTGTCATTCCACTTGACTACGCATAGTTTCCCATCTGCCCTGGTTACTGTGGCGGAGGCACCTCTTCCTTGGTGTTTCAGGGTTTTGTCATCCGGGAGCTTCTTCATTGCTTGTGGGACCCGGTTCTTCATCACTGTACCAGTGAGATAGATCTCATTCTTCAGCATATGATCAACAGCTAGTATGGTGGTAAAGTAGCGATCACAATACACCTTTGCGCCAGCAGTCAGGGTTTCAGACAGACGTTTGATGACCAGTGCACCTAGACCCAATCCATCTGAGTCCTTAACCTGCAAACCCAGTATCTTTGAACCTTGGTAGACTTCAAAGTCTAGCACAATTCCATCCACTGATGCCAGCACGAAGTTCTTCATTCCCACTGGATTCGGCTTTAGTGGCACATACTGTCAGAATGGACAGGCCCCTGTAAGGGGGAGCATCTGCTCGTCAATTGAGACGCATTCTGGATGGGCCTGAAGGCGGCAGCCGGTGAGTATGCAGATCATAAAAGGCCTCACCTTCCAGAATTTGTCAGTTTTCCTCTTGTCTTCTGGAACATCATCATCGATGACTACTTTCAGATGGCTCCGCAGTTTGAAGAACCGATCACGTGACATTGTGTCACTAATGGCAGGGATTTGTAGGGCATTGGACCAAAACATCCTCGTCTGTGGATAAGGCACGCAAGACATCAAGATTGCTGCTCCAAAAAAGTGATATATTTCATCAACCGAAGTGTTGAGAATTGTCCCACTGTTAGCCAGTGACATGGCATTTGTGCAGTCAGCAACGACTTTCATCAGCTCTGAGTCAATGTACTGCTCCACATAATCCAGTGGCTGCCAACCTGTTCGCTCATCTTTCAGTTCATCCTCTTCAACCTGAAACTGGACTAAGTTTGTGGTAAATGGAGCAGACCTCCAGCGCTCTTCACATCCACATGAATCATCTGGTGAATTAGGTGGTGAATAATCATCTTCAGAATCATCACGTTGCTGTTCTACAGTCATGAGGTCAACATCATGTGGAATGACTTCATCCACAGCAGGATCATGATCTTCCCCATCTGAGAAGTCTTCAACCTCAGAGTTGTCTGCAACTGCCATGAGCAATTGTTCTGCTCTTGACAATGAAAGCTTCCCTGTAATGATAACATGACAAAGAGCCTGTGAATATTCTCATTCATCCAGGTCATAGTTATCTCGAGATCTCTTGAGATAACATGACAAAATAAACTCAAAATCAAAATCTATACCAGAGACAGATGGCTAACATATGATGTTGGCTAGTTATCTAGCTAGCTTGCTAGTTATCTAGCTAGCTTGCTAGTTATGTACCTAGCTTGATAGCTACTAAATTCTAAGGTTAAAATTAAAGGTTAAAAGTCTAAAGTGTTTACACCTGTAATTAAACCACATGTACCACTTAAAATAACTATTTACAACTGTAAACTCATCTAAATATTCCCAAGTTTAGCTAACCACATGGTACAATCAATAGCGTAACATGTCCCAATGTCCTCAAATGTCCCAATGCCATATGAAGCTAGAGACATTACTGTACATAAATACACTGGTTTCATTCATAAAATTTGGATATAATCTTTACCTTGCTCTTTTTTCTTTCGGGAGCTGCTGTAGAAGTCTTTCGCTGATATTCCTGCCATTTTGTTTTCACTGAAATGGGTGTAATGTTGTGATATCACCACAAGATGGTGCAGGCAGTGTCCCTAAATGTGGCTAATAGGTCAAAGTTTTAAAAAATGGAGTATCATGGTGCTAAGAGGCAAAAATGTAATGTCCTCGTATGAGGACGCAGGGTCTCAGGAGGTTAAGTAGTAGCATATCATCCACGAATAGTGCTATCTTATGTTGTGTCCCTCTTTGGTCTGTTATACCATGAATCTGTGGATTCTGTCTGATGGCTTCTGCCAGAGTTTCAATACTGAATGCAAATAGAACTGTAAATTTAGTGCCCTCCTAATATTACTGGTACCTTGGCGGCCATTGATAAATCCAGTTTGATACGGTTTAACTCATTCTTTAATATATTTCTGTTTTATTTTAGCTAGAATGCTAGTTAAACATTTTAGATCCACACATAGAAGACTTACAGGTCAGTATCCCGTACAGAGTGTGGAATCTTTCCCCTCTTTCTTAATCACTTTGATTACAGCATCCGACCAAGATTTAGGTGGATCTCCCATTTCTAGTGCATAGTTATATGCTTTACTTAGCACTGGGGTCCATGTTCAAATGTCTTGTAATATTGTCCGGGAAACCCATCAATTCCTGGAGACCTGTTATTCTTAAGTTTAAGGATGGATTCTTTTATTTCAGTTTCTGTGATTGGCCTAGCCAATTTGACTGCCTCATCATTAGATAATTTGGTCATATTATGGGGTCCCAGAAATTCTTGGATCTTTTCAGTCTTGTTACCTAGGTTTTGACTATCATAGAACTTTGTATAGTAGCCCGCAATGGCATCTGCAATTTCTTTTGGTCGTAGTACTAATTGATTGGTTATGGGATGTCTAATCTTGTGTACTGCTCGACTCAACTGAGCT
The DNA here is from genome assembly GCA_039737535.1 of Lagodon rhomboides. Classification (NCBI taxonomy): domain Eukaryota; kingdom Metazoa; phylum Chordata; class Actinopteri; order Spariformes; family Sparidae; genus Lagodon; species Lagodon rhomboides. The sequence goes on along the minus strand of CM077784.1, from coordinate 7,605,945 downwards.
TTGCGTAGTTGGAAGGCAAGCAGCCTACTTGCTCTGTTACCCAATTCATAGTATTTTCTGCTAGTAAACCTAAGTCCCCCCTCTACCTTACAGGTAAGTAGCACATCTAGGTCTTGTTTGGCTTCTAGAAGTAATTTGAGTGTTTTTTTGTCTCTTGTTGGTTTATGCTCTTGTTGTAGTTTATTCAATTTTGACTCAAGGTTCTGTTGTTCCTTTAACCTTTGTTTCTTTATTCTGGAAGATATGGCTATCATCTTCCCTCTCCGCTTTAGCCCCTTCCCACAGTATGGAGGGAGAAACACTCTCATCATCATTTAATGACAAATAATCAATCAGGTCCTTCGGTATTTCCTGTTGGGTCAGTCAATAATGAGACATTAAGTTCCCAATATTTAAAGTACTCATCTGATCCCAAACATAACTTGAGCGTGACCGGGCCGTGATCTGAGATCGTGATGAGCTCTATTTAACTGTCCTCAACTCTGTATAGATCTTTTTTTTGAAATGCCAAAAAAGTTTATCCTAGAATAACTCCCATGCATCTGAGACATAAATGTAAATTATGCCAAACATCTACTAATCCTAATTCCTTCATCATCCCCTTAAGTGTTGTACTTCTTGTGGTTTTGGGTCCAGTATCTATAGGCAGTCTGTCCAAGTTCCTATCTAATATACAATTAAAATCTCCCCCTATCAGGAATATCCCTTTACCTTTATCTGCCAGGAGAAGAGCAAGTTTCTTAAAAAATTGAGGAGTGTCTTCGTTGGGAGCAAATAGATTCAATATAGTCACTTTTACGTTCTCTTCTGCTCCGACTACCATCACACATGGGCCTTCATCATCTTGGATCAGCTCTTCATTATGGTAATACACTGATATATCAAAAAGGATAGCATCTCCTCTTTTCTTCCCATTGATACAGGTGGCACTGTATAACTGATCCACCCACTCATGCTTTAGTTTTAAATGTTCTTTCTCTGTTCAGTGTGTTTCTTGGAACAGAACAATCATCTTAGATTCTTAAGCTGACTAAAGATTTTTTTCCTCTTCATGGGATTATTTATCCGATATATGTTATAACTAACACAGTTTAAAATGACCATATACTTTGTTCTGTAATGTGTTTTACAGAACAACAAAGGAACTTAAAATAACTAATATGAAAACATAGAGAACTTCCACAATACCAGCTGGTTGTAGCAGAACCAGTTCCCGATAACAACAGGGCAGAGATATGTGACGAGTTATCTCTGGGATGTAAATAAGTGCGGCCATAAACAGAATAAATAAACAGAACATTTCTGACTGTCTAAACTCAGGAATATTGGCTTTACATCTGACAACGCATCATAAACTGTAAATTATGTATAACACTATTAACCACTCGGGATATGGGCTACAAAGGACATGGTTGCATGTGATTCCAAAAATGTACTTATTCTTTTTTAGCGGCTATCCAACCGGTTGAATTACCATCCATGTTCATGAGTCTGGCGTCCCCTTAAAGAGCACTTTGAAGTCCGTGAGTGAGAGAGAAGCATCTTCTCTCCGTGCTCCTCCCCTCTGCATCTCTCCGCTCCTTCTCCAGCTGTTCTCTCTCTTCCATTCTGACCATGATTCCCAGCTCCTTCAGTGTTGGGGCAGCATCCATCAGTGTAGAATAGGTCCTCTATCCCGTCTCCAGACTTATCCTAATTTGCGCACGATATGGGAATTTCGTATGGATTCCCTTCGTCTTCAGCTGTTTAACTACATTACGGATCCGAGCCCTCTTCCTTTGTAGTTCAGGAGAGTAGTCATGGTCGAAGTAGATGGGCTTGTTTTGAAAGAGTGTCTGTTCCTGGCTCCAAGCCAATTATAGCACAGTTTCCTTCACTGTGAAGTCAAGAAACTTCACAATTATGGACCTCGGCAGGGCCATGGAATTGGTTGGTTTGGGCGCAGGTGTGACAGTTCAATCTTCCACTCCACCTCCGGTAGTTTCTGCAGGGCTCCGATCATTAAGTCTTTTACATAACCGACCATATTCCTGTCTTCACTGCCCTCTGGTACTTGGTATATCCTCAGGTTATTACGTCAGAGTCTGTTCTGAAGTTCCTCACATCTTGTTGTGAGGTCCACCTCTTGTTGTAAAAGGTATCGAAGTGCTTGCTCCTGTCTCATCTCCTTATCTTCTGCTGCACTGATTCTCTTCTCCGCCTCCTTCAGTCTTTCTACATGTTTCATGATTTGGCCTTTTAAGTCTTCTACCGACATCTCCAACCTATCTAGGGAGGCTTTTGTGTGGTTGTGCCCATCTTGGTTTTCACTTATAATGTTTTTTTAAGCTCACCTAGGATCTCAGAGAGCTCCATGTGGTCAGTGCTGCTGGTGTTAGCTTAAGCATGGCTAGCTAAGTCAATTATTGTGTTGTTGCATCAAGTTGTCAGCTCAAAATAGTAACTTTTAAACCGGAGGTTCACTTCTAGGCTGTTGCCTCGATCATGACGTCACAGAAAGTGATCAAAGGCAGGTTCAATGTAGAACCTGCCTTTGAGCAGTGTGTGGTGATGCTGCTGCCACAGAGTGAGGCGTCCGCCTGCACAGGTTTAGGTAGGCAGTGTTGCTGCTGTTCAACCTGTACAAATAACAGAGTAACAGAGTTATTTTCAGCATTCTCAGCTATTCTCTCCAGAGAGCCTGGTCAGGTTCATTCTCACCATGCTCAAGTCCTTGCTTTGGGTATTGAATTGTGTTTATTCTTGTAAGCCACGAAAGAACAGGAGGACAAACTGAGCAAAGACCAGCAGTGAAGGTGAAAGCACCTCTGTCCTGTCCCCTCCCCACCTTCCTGCAGTACTGTAGCCTGGGTGGTGGAGCTTATCTCTGTGCAGCAGAAGAAGGATTTATAGAGTTCTCTGGTTAAGAGAAATCACCATGAAACAAAATAATTCCTCAGCTTTTCTACACACGCATGCACTCTGAATATTGATGGTCCTTTATGTCTTCAGATGAGCTTCTCACAGAGAGCATGCTGTTGTCTTCATGTCCACAGAGATACTCTGAGTGGCTCATGTTTCCCGGCGGGAGGGTGGAGAGGGTGTATATCATACTGCAGTCACATCACGTTGGGGTTTTTTTGTGTGTGTGTCTGGAGGAGAATTTTGCATTAGCTTAGTTTGTTAGAGTGTACTGTGAGTTTCAACTTGAAGCTCCTCTGGATTACTCAGTTAATAAAGAACCCCTTTAATTAAAACCACTTGAGCTTAACATCTAGTTCTCTTGGTATTTCCTTGCTTGAAGTAGAAGTTGCTCCATTCTGCTTTGTTCGTAGGTTTTAACAACCCTGCACATATATACTGAAGATTTAGCCAAGGACTAATAGAACTTGTGAACTGTTCATAATGTTTGCCATTTAATGATTCCTTACAATAATGGTGTCTTTTGTAACTTGCTTTTGGTCTAGCTTCTCTTGAGACTCTAGTTGGAAAGTATCTCAACCGAGCTAGCTCAGTCATTCTCATGCTCATGCTCCACTTCAGTTTTACATGAACTTTACATGAATTAAATTTTAAAAAACCTTCTCCCCTCAGAGTGGAAGGTATGCAGGTGCAGTGCCTGAATAAATGTACTTTGTCGACCACTGTGGATGATGAGTGACAAAAAACTGCTGTGGTGTTTGTTGTTGTGTTCGCCCAGACTTAATGTGCAGCCAGAGGCTACTTGAACCATGAGGAGAAAAGAACACACACACACACACACACACACTCACACCCACACACACACCACACACACACACACACTTCTTCAGGACAGAGTAGACAAATCTCAATTTCACCAATTTATAGTTTCCATGTTAAATGACATGCAGTCGTTTGGGCCCAGTGGCCTTCATCAGAGCTGTTATATAATATTTCTTTAGTGTCTCTTGGATGTTCAGGACAAATTTCAAGTTGGCATGGAATGACTCAGTTCAAACTGAGGTTACAGATTCTGTTATATATATTCTACCTTTCCATTTTTATGAAGAACTTTTTCATTGAAAGCATTTAAAAATGGAATCATTATTCGTCCAGCAGGTGTCATTGTGTTAAACGTTTCTCTCTGAGACAGTGGTTTTGGTAGCCTGGCCCTTCTGGCTGGAGGAGTTGCTGTCCGTGAGGCTGAAGCGCAATGCTGAGCTTCATGAAAGTGTTTGTTTGGCATATTCCATGTTTCCTGTCCAAATGGCTGTTTTGTGTTCTGAGGTTTGTTGTTTCAGCACTCTCTTTGTCTGTCCAAGGGGACATGTAAGCTTGTAGATGACTAATGTTGTGTGGCAATTCGTGAATTGTTTTATTACGACAAAGGCTCATGTGTTAGGATGGTGGGGCATTTGGTGATCTTACGCAGTGATGGTTCTACAAAGCCAGTGTTTGTTGATTATGTCCTGGAGTTTCTGGTGAGAGTGACTGAATTCAGTTGTAAAGGTTATTTCAGATGTGGCTTTTAGGTTCCTTTGCTCAGCTCTTCATGATGTGAGTTGTAGACTTTATCTATCGCAGATGGCTGGTCATTTCTTTCATATAATTTTGTTTTCATCTCATCTGCCTTGTGTTTGAATTCATCCATTTCTGAGCAGTTTCTTGCTAGTTGTAAGAACTGTCTTTTTAGTTTCAGGTGGTATGGATGGTTATTGTTAGAGTTTGGTTATTGTAAGAGTTTTGTGTTTTTATAGACTTGCTGTAGATCGAGGTTAGCGCTTCCATCCTGGTCTCTAGAGATGTTGATGTTTAAATAGTTGATAGTGTTAAGGGTTTACTCCATTGTGAATTTTAGAAAAGAGCTATTTGAGTTCACATATGTGTGAAACATTTGAAGGTTCTTTCATTGTGCTGTTCCAAAATATCAACATTTCATCCAAAAACCTTTCTTACAGTTTTATATTTGTTCTGAATGGATTTGCTTTTGTGTTGTAGATGACCTCTTCCTCTAAGTGTGCCACCACCAGGGCTGGATATGCTGGGTCAGCACCTGTGCCAATGGCTTTCCCCCCTTGTCTGTAGGAAGTTATGATCCTCAAATCTGAAACAATTTTTGTCAAGACCAGGTTAAGTATTTCAGGTAATAGTTCATTAGTGGGTGGGCTCTGGAAGTCTTTAAGAGAGAAATTTGGAGTTTGAGGTTAAGCCTACGTTATTTTACAATGCAAATATATAAGCCTACCACATCCACAGTTACAAGTGTTGTGGAGTCTACAGTGTAGTTATCAAGACAAGGAAGCACATCCTTTGTGTCTTTCAAAACAGAAGGCATGGATATCATCAGGTCTCTCTGTCTTCACACCTGGACAGAGGTTCAGTGATGGATATTCCTGAAACACTTAGTGTTGGATCTCTGGGTTACTGTTCTGAGAGGACTCTTTTTGTGTGACAGCTAAGTCATGTTTGAAAAGACTGTCAATTTCATTTTTAAAATCATTCATTGTTTTTTAACTCCTTGTAGGACTCTTCTATATGAGTGAGCATTTTGGCCTAATAACAGTTAGTGTCCATAATCACAATCCCTCCTCCCATGTCTGCAGCTCTGATTGTGATTTCTGGATTGATCTTCTTCTCTGAGGGCCTCCTGACGACCACAGTGTATAAATGATCTGACTTCCATTATCCTCCATGACTGATCAAGGGTGTGTGTGCTGTCTTTATCCCTTTGGATATTCAGCAGTTGAAAAAAGTGACAACTCAGTGAGTTTTAACCCATCACTATTACCCCCTGATGTAGCTATTTCCAGAGACATAACATCATATGACTTGGGTTGAACAATAGTGTCACAGGCTCTGTCCAGAGTTCCAACAACAAATTAACAAATTCTAAAAAAAAATTTGAATCTGGTTTCTCAGTTGACAATAGTTTTCTTAGCAACCAATCAACAACTGACACAACTGTCAAAGCTCTCAGGGTCCTCTCACTTTTGAAGATATTTTTTCCATGTACCAAGAAAAAGACTGTAATTACGCTGTGTTGGACAAATACATGGTTCACTGGATGAAACAGACCTTATGCTCTGTGCTGACTGAACTGCCTTACATGCTTTCATATTACCACTAAATTTGACCTCACACCTCCAAACTAAAAGACTTGCATGCAGCATCCCAAAACTTCGCTGTGGAAAGAACGTGAGCATATTTTTTGGTTGTAAGCAGAGAAAAAATCCCAAGGGTGGAAGCAGAGTGATTACAGAAGGCTGTGGTTCCACCATTCAATTCACAGATACACATATATAACTGTGGTGTGAATGTGGCCTCAGGCATGATGGAGGTTTAGTGATGGCTCCTGTTCTGATGTCATCCCTCTGCTTGTTGTATGACTGAACTTATCCATCCTCTTCCTCTGTGTGTGTCTCCAGTCGGATCTTCAGGATGGTAGCAGGGTGTGTGTGCGCGTCTGAGGACAGCAGCAGCAGACAGCAGCAGTCATGGAGGTGGAGAGCACTACAGAGCCAGCCTTCGTCGACGTGGACCAGGGCCTGACTCTGGCCTGCATCGCCTTCCTCTGCCTGCTGCTGGTGGCCATGATCATCCGCTGCGCCAAGGTCATCATGGACCCCTACAGCGCCATCCCCACCTCCACATGGGAGGAACAACACCTGGATGACTGACACACTCGAACATACATGCATAACATGTGTACATGTGTTCCCCCAGGCAACCATACATGACATATCAGTTCGGTCTCTACACAGAAAAGGAGGGGTCTTTAAGGGTTTGGAAAAGGAGCCCACAATTCCAATTTCCAAAAAACAAATAAATACATATTGTCTTTTAAAAGTACCACTTTAGAGCGCTTCGGTTATTCTTAAATGATGTAGAAGCACTTTAGACTACATGTCTTTTCCTGGCACAAAATATCTTTGGCTTTAATACACATTGTAAAGTGGTTTTCTATGGTACCAGCTTGAACAATCATCTCCTGATATTTTCTTAAACAGCATTTCAGTGAATATATTGCGAAAGGATTCTGTATGGTACCAAAACCCCTCTCTGGTACTACGCAGAACATTTTTGTTCAGAGTAGAGAAATGCATACAATTAGGCATGAACTTGAAACCTACACATTTTGTAAGATGTACATTAGGAGGACATACAACATATATGGACATGTAAGGATTGCTTTATCCACACATGGAGTGATGAGGAGGAGAAAGAAAGTGTGGAGCTGCTGGATTTCAGTCTGCCAAAAAGCCATTGATGGAATGACACTATCACATCTACGGAGTAAAGCACAGAAGCTTTTTGTATCTACCTAGAGATGTCTTCAGGAGCCCCAGGGCTGCCTTACATTCCTGTCAGACAAATGAACACAATCAGAAATAGCAAGTTGGCGCCATCCTTTACTGATCGCACTTTCCCTTTACATCCTTACTCACCAAACTGACAAATCTGGAGAAGATGAACATGAAAATGGATATAAGAATTACCAACAGACCATATGGAGACAACCTGTCATGAGGAAATTAGTAAAAGTCCCATGTGTAGTCTGAAATTATTGGTGTTGGTTTGCCTGACTTCAAACATAATTCTGGTTTATTACAACCTAGTTTTGGCTATTACTCTGTTCAGTAGTATTAGCATGCACACCAAGTTATCTGTAAAGATGCTGAATCAAACTAAATTATATTATTAAAATTACTTCTTGGTTCAGTTCTGTAGTGACCTTACAGGTTTTGATAATTTGGCGCAGCTAATCGAGCTAATTCTTTGTGTTTCTCGTCATGTTAGACTTTGTCATGACATATCTACAACAACCATCACCATTTTTTTTTATTGGTGCATTAATATAAAGAGTAATAGTGACCAACACTACTAAAATACAGCCAAGTTGTGAGAAACCAGAAGTATACTCTAATGGAATTAACACAAACTTCGGCCTGTTTGATCCAGTTATGTGTAGACAAATACATGAGCACCACTGTGTTGTGGTTGACTAGCTTAGTGTTATTGTTCAACTGGAGACGCCACACAGTGTATGCTAACATGTTAGCATGAAGCCTCAACAAGAAACAGATACATCAATCAGACTCGAACAGTTCAGTGTTGTCATCACTTAACTGTTGAAGTGAGCAAAAAGTTGAACTTGATGATTGCCTTAATACATGGCAAGTTTAAAGGGGCACTTCACTGATTTTACATGTCAAAATCAGTTTTGGGAGTATAAGCCAGCCTTTGAAAATAGTTGTACAGACGGCCAAAGTTCACTGGCACACTGAAGCTAGCAGCTATCCACTAGCAAGTCAACCTAATAGTTATTTTTCGGATGAGGGCAGGCTGGAAAGGTTTACAAGAGAATATGGGTCCAACATAGACCCTTTTGGAGTTGCATTATGGGAGGATTTGGAGTGTGATCCATATTAGGGTTTAAAAAAGTCAGGATATGAGCCTCTGCTACTGTTCATGGCACTGCGATACCTTATCACTGGAGTGTCCCTTTAATTCATATAAGATATCACTAAAATATAAGGAGGCCAATCAGTTGATTACATTGTAAGCCACACAGGCAGATTTTGTATATTTTATAAAGAATTATGACTTTCTTATAGTCCCTGATTGACTTGTATTTGCTTGAGATTCAGTGTCTAAGTATACCTATTGAGCATTATCGCTCAGACAATCTGTAGCCTCCTAGCCTTTACAGTAGCACTCATGCTTGATTATGAGCCACTGACACAGCATGTCGTCTCCTGTTGTCGAAAAAAATGCTCACACACACACACACACACATAAAGCATCCAGTATGTCTCGACCCGTGGCAGTATGAACTATTACACCCAGACACCACTGCTTCTATCCATAATAGGCCTTGTTTGCTTCGCCTGTCTCAGTCATTAGTCTGGAACAAACTGAGGTGTTCTTGTTGCTGTTATCGAACCTGTCTCTGACTTATGTATCTGCATAGACAGCATTTATCAGTTATGAAATGACTGTCAGTTGCATGTTATGAAGTGCCTATGCTTACAGTAAATCATGGAGCCATTTAGCACAATGCTGACATCCACATCAGCCCCCAGATCCCTTTCCCTTATCTTCCTTGGACAAATGAACATATTTTGGACGGGAAAAGGCGCATTATGCTTCTTTGAAGGCAGCAGGGTTAAATAGCTGTGCTTAGTCCTTTCCGGTGATCTCAGATATCAAGGAACAACAGGGAAGTTCATGGCGGGGGGTCAGTGTGGAAGTCAGCAGATTGACTTAAAAATTGAGTGGCGGCTGTGAAATAACCTGATTAATATGCTGTATAATAATGAGGTGAAGCACCCTGTATGGTTCAGCACTACCACAGATTGTAGAAGAATGAAAAGTAATGTCCGCTGGAAATGGCTGCATCACAGTCTGGCTACCTACACAGCTCTGTTCTCCTCTCCACTATTCTGATGCTCTGGCTCTATTCTAGCTGGAGCAACTTGTGGTTTTTAAGTCTTAAATCCACTGTGAGTATAAATCCCTTTTTGATTTGTTTAATTTGTAAATGACATTGTCCTGACAGAGTACTACTACTACTGCTTTTATGTTGGTGAATAAAGAGAAAAAGGGGATGGGGGGGTTATCTGCTAATACATCTTTTTCTTCATCTTCTTGTGACTTTGGCAAAAGATAAAATTGCATCCTACAGTCAACATCTTGGAAGGAGTACATCACGTACAGCTGAATTCACAATTTAGTTGGAACAAGTAAAAACCAGCAGTGACATCACTGTCCTCAAATGCTATTTGTTTCCAGCTATTAGCAGCAGAGAGAAAATGATGTGTTTAAAAACTTGACTACTGTGAGCAGATCCAGTTTCCAAAGAAAACTCCCATCAAATGTAGACATTAAAGTGTGTTTACCAGACCCTGATGTGCCAGATGGTTTGTTTCACAATGAAGGTGCCACTAGAAGCTGTTTGGAAAAACGCAGACATTTTCAAAAAATACTTGGCAGGTGATTGGATAAATCATCTATCTATATCTATCTCTGTCATAGACTAACTCAACAGTGGCTAAGTGCTGCCATCAGCAGAGCCAGATGGTAGATCAAACTCTGACAGAAGTCAGTGACGAGAAAAGAAAAAACATCTCTATCGAGAAAAGCTTTCAGTGCTGTTTTTTTCTCTTTTAGGAGAATAGACTCTCCAGTTCTGATAAAAGATGGTAGCAGCATCTGTGCTAACCTCTTGGGGAGCCGGCATTGTTGTTTTTCGAATGGACAGTCACATCTCTCACTGGTCCTCACATGTAAACCACACCTCCTCCTCAAAGGTCGCTGATTGGCTCCTTGCCAGTGTATTCAGCCACAAGCACATAGCTTGAAGCCTGGCGAGATCGATTTGCAAGATCACACGATCAGGTTATCGCTCAAATCCAGCTCCCTCACAGGGTAGCGTTTACAGGTGTTGGGGAGTGCTACTGCACATCTGAAAATGTTAGTATAAAGCGTTTTGATTCTCCAGAGGAAGCTGCATGGAATCTGATAAATTGCCTCCAGCGATGTAACTCAGTGGCTAAGTTGCATTGTGGGTAATGTAGGCACCATGTTTTGAAAAGAAAGAAGAATGTGTGGAATTAAAAGGTGATATATATGCTCTGCTTTTGAACTATCCACAATGAGTCCAACAGTGTCATAGGACTGTAATGTTAGACCAGTGGACTGCTTTTGATAACCTGCTGCCTACATTACCCACAATGCAACTTAGCTACTGAGTGACATCACTGGAGACAGTTTATCTAATTACATGAAGCTTCCTCTGGAGCCACAAAAGACTTTATACTACTTTATTCACATATGCAGTAGCACTCCACAACACCTGTAAACGCACTTTAATGTGTAAAATTGGTGGAGTTACCCTTTAATTGAATAAACTATGGTTACAAAACATCTGTTCCCACATCTAAACGAGCTTTAAACCTATTTATGCTGCTAGAAGTGTATCTGCTGAAAAACATCCTCTCACACTGATAAGATTTCAGAGGACCGAGCTGCTTTGTAGCCATGTTGTAACCACGACCCAGCTGGACTCAATGGGAACGTTAAGCATTCAGTAGCATGTGTTTAGTGTCTCGTCTGCAGCGTATGTTGCCTGTGTAACATGAATAAACGAATGGATGAGTGAGGACTTTTTGGATCCTTGAGGTGCTTCACATCTAAATCAGACGGGACTACAGAACAATAAAGATGGTTGTGAATTACAAAACAGTACCTGTCTTCTGTGTGCTTTTTAACAGAACATGAATGAAACTAGAAGTTAATCTCACATTATTTTGGAAATGTAAATTGGGTCACACCAAAAGCCTGATGAAATTCTATTCAGCGCTGATCCATAGGGAACAGTGTGCCAGCCCCAAGGCCTTTTCAAATCAACTTCTGTCTCACATAATAGGCCAGTTGATACAGAGATGAAAATCTCTGGTTGTGCTTAGAGTCAAGGGCATATTCTCCACATTCACCCATCCATGGGGCTTTGAAGGTCAAGTTCAAGGTACATAAAGTATATTATGATAATGAGTTCTACATTGTGAGAATGTAAAACAGTGATTTAATTTGCCCCGACAGTTAAAGTGTGTCCTGTTTCTCTCCTTTCTTCACCTTGGCTGTGTGCTGGCAGCCTGCTGTCTATTAAAAGGTCGGCCCTCCTCTCATGTTGAGCATGCTCCAGGGGGCGCAGGGCACCGTTTAAGGCATTCAGTATGCATCTGGGTGTCTGAGTGCTGCCTACTAACACCTCACTGGCATTTACATCTTGCTGCGTACTCTCTGAGTGAATATTTCACAGCAAGTCCTGATCTCCATAAGGAGAGCCATAGAAAGAATATATATCTATATATATATGAGAAATATCAATGGACGAGTCACCTGATCAGCTGGACAAGATGGCAGCCTAGGTCCCTAGCTCCTAGCCCAGCCTTGTCAATTGTTGATTTATCTAAGTAAATAGTTTCAGGATTAAACCTTTCTGTGCTTAGTCACTAAACTCACAATGGCTGCCAATGGCTGCAAAATTTCTAAACTGGATGTTGATAATATCGTCGAAACTTTTATGGAGAAACAACAAAGCTATCTCGAGCCACACCTTGCCCAGATTCAACAGGTTAGGATGGAGAACAACAAGAAGCTAAGTGCTATTCAAGCAGAGCTAGCCTCACTGGCTGCTAACGTCAGCACTCTTAGATCGAAGGTGGAGGAACTTCAAACTAAAGTGGAGATAAACTCCAGTGCTCAGAGGGCATGCTTTTTGGGAAATAGAGTTGAAGCTGGCAGATATGGAGGATAGAAGCAGAAGATACAATATCCCTGTCATTGGTTTGAAAGAGGGGCTGGAAGGATCCAACGGCATCCGATATCTCACGCGCTCTCTCCCTGAATGATTTTCTACCCTTGCAGACGTCCACATTGAAATAATGAGAGCTCATCAAGTCTACAGTGACACTAAGTGGGGTGCTAACCACACACTGATCTTCAATGTTCTCCGCTACACAACCAGGCAAGCTATTTTGCGGGCTGCAAAAAAATCCCCTCTCTCCATTGACGGTCGGAAAGTCCATTTCTCCCCGGATTACAGCAACTTTACAGTCAAGCGCCGTCAAGCTTCCCATCAAGCCATGAATACATCCCGGGATAAATGTTTGGACTTTTTCCTACTTTATCCAGCAACATTGAAAATCAAGGAGGGCACACAATACAGATCATTCACATCAACCAAGGATGTGGAAGACTACGTGAATTCTGCTACTGCCCGCCTGGCGGTCACCTGTACGTCGGATCCCCCCCACAACAAGAGTTGAGCAGATCTCTCTGAGACCTGCTGGACTCAATATTTTCTGGTTGTTTAGAAACTGGTCCTGCTCAGAGGGCGTCTTGCCAAAGAGCTGCTATCCAATAGTGGTAAGCCTGTTCTAATATTTACAGTGCTGTTAACTAGGTGAAGAGCTTGTCTGTTAAGTTTGACTACGTAAAAAGTGATTTGCTCCTGAATACTTTATATAGATTTTTGACATAGTGTTTTGATCTTCATAATTTGTTAACCAATTCATGAACTGAAACTAATTGCTGCTTGCAATATTACTTTGGGCTGGTCTGTGTCTTTTGTTGCCCCATATCCATCTTTGATCACAGACCTACGCGTATTTTTGCCTTTGGCTATGTTTTTTCCCCTCCCCTCCCTATAACGTATTGTCATTTTACTGTGTACTGTGTCTATGTCTAACGTGCTTTTTTGTGTAATGAGGGACTTAACTTTGGATGCAACTTTGTTGAATTTTAATGAAGTGGAAGGCGATTGTGATATATTTTCATAATATGCCAACATGCAGAATCAACCATTTTTTGATAATGGGTGAGCTTACATTTCTAGTTTGGAACTGTGGTGGATTGAATGCTCCATATAAACAAGCAAGCACTCTGAGTTTACTGAAGAGTAGGAAAGTTGACATTGCGTTGCTGCAGGAAACGCACCTGTTATGTGCAGATACTGGACATCTAGCAAATAGATTCTATCATACAATAGCATTTTCTTCTGCCACTACAAAAAAGAAGGGTGCGTCCATTGTAGCCAAACAGACTCTTCCTCTTAAGGTATTGTCATCCTGGGCAGATGATGCAGGCAGGATTGTGATCACTAAAATAGAGTTTCATGCTAGAAGAATTGCGCTTGTCTCAGCATATGCCCCTAATGTTTTTGATGGTACTTTCTATAACACCTTCACAACCAAAATGTTAGAATTAACTGATTACTCTTTCTTCGTTGGCGCGAATTTCAATGCTGTGTGGGACCCGGTTGTTGATAGATCGAATGCAACAGCTTCGGGGAAGCAACACCAGGCCACAAATGCTCTTAAATCGTGGGCCAGTGGTCTGGGACTCATGGACATCTGGCAAACAGTCAACCCCTTCCTCTAAAGATTTTACCTTTTTTTCAGGTGGACACAAATCTTTCTCTAGAATTGATTTACTTTTTGCATCCCCCCAACTTTTTCATAGTATTGATAAGGCAGCCTGGCTCCCGATAGCATTATCTGACCATAAAGGTGTGCTCTGCTCCGCTACACTTGGTAGTTTGTCCCAACATGCAGCCAGGTGGCGCTTTAATGCATCTTTGTTGACAAATGAATCCTTTATCACTCAATTTATTTCAGAATTGAAGATTTTTAGAGACCTAAATAATGGTTTGGTAGGTGACCCCAGAATTTTATGGGACGGGATAAAGGGTTTCATAAGGAGTAATGCTATACTGTTCTGTTCTAATACACAGAAAGCCATGTCTCTACAATTAAATAACCTGGAATCAAAATTCACCAGGCTAGATTCTGCTTTGCAACTTAAATTCAAAGTAGCTTTGGAGCGTGCATTGGTCCAAAAAGAAATTAACAACATCCTTAAGTAAAAATCTGAAAATTCACAGGACAAGATGGTGATATTATTTCCATGGCGCTAGACCTAGCCATCTGCTTGCCATGGGGATTAGGACTAGTGAGTATTTCTCAGATATACCTGCCATCAAAGCTGTGGATGGTAACATCCCCACTGATCCTAAAGAGATAAACAAAACATTTCAAACCTTTTATTCTGACCTGTACCAATCAGAAGTCACTGCAGTCAAAAGTAGATGTGACTCATGGCTAAACCAACTGGACCTGCCCCAGCTCTCTAGTAAGGACTCAACTAACCTAGATAAATCGATCTCCTTAGAGGAGTTGAGAGGGGCAGTGCAGAGCATGCAGAGATGTAGATCTCCAGGCATTGATGGGATCCTCCCAGAGTTTTAAGTAGCTTTTTGAGAGCAGCTGAGTCCTTTCCTTCTTCAAATGATTTCTCTATTGAAAATGGTGGATTTCTAGGGATGTTAACACTGCTCTGATGATGCTGCACTGACTGTTCTAGCTATCGCCCCCTTAGTCTTCTAAACTCTGACGTAAAGATCTTTGCAAAGCTCCTTGCACTCCGCCTTGAGCCTCACATGACAGAATTAGTGAGCTCTGACCAAACAGGCTTTATAAAATAAAAGATGGCTGCTGATGATGCCAGACGTCTCCTGCAAATTATTGACAGTGAGATGCCAATGTCACTCTTATCACTTGATGCAATGAAAGCCTTTGACAGATTGGAATGGCCATTCCTCTGGTCTATCCTGGAGGTAATGGGCTTAGGCCCAACATTCATTGGAATGGTAAAAGTTCTATACTCAAACTCAGGTCAAACTCTCTCCTCTTTACTTCCAGTTTGTAGGTCCTCACGCCAGGGATGTCCATTGAGCTCTGCACTATTTGTCCTATCTCTTGAGCCTTTAGCCCAGGCTATAAGTCTCTCCAACATGGTCTCACCTGTATGTATTCGTGATACACAACATCAGCTTTCAATATTTGCAGATGATGTGATGGTGTTTCTAGAAAATTCTGCCCAGTGTCTACCTCACCTCTTATCTATCTGTGAGGAGTATGGGGCGTTATCAGGGTTTAAAATTAACTGGTCCAAGTCCTCCTGCACTTAAATGACAACGCCAAAAAATCAGTCATCCCTGTTAATGTACCCCTAGTTGGGCAGGTTAAATATTTAGGAATTGAGATTTTCCCCACCTTAAACCACATTGTTAAGCACAACTATTCAGTTGCTCTTATGAATCTTTTTAAAGATATGGACAGATGGACCAGTCTTCCTATGTCTATTCAAGCCTGTATTTCTATCATAAAAATGAATATCTTGCCTAGGATACATTTTGTCACTTAATGATCCCTCTCTCTCCTCCATCTGATTATTGGAGTAATCTTCAATCTGCAGTCTCTAAATTTGTATGGAAAATAAAGCGGCACCGTTTAAAGATGTACATTCTTCAAAGACAGTGGGAAGATGGCTGTCTCTCTGTTCCCAATTAATTAAACTCTACTGTTTGTCATTTGTTCTGAGGCCTCTGCTTACCTGGTTTAACCCATCCATCTCAGTTTCCTCAGCCTTGGTCTCTCCATGATGTGCTTTTTGTCAACATCTCTAATAAACAGTGCCAACTACGTTTTGGCCCCATCATTTCTCATCTAATCAGAACTTGGAGAATGGTTGGAGCACGCTGTAAGATCACATGCAATTGGCATACCTTCTCTCCAATATTCATTAATAAAGCTCTTCTGATGGGTGGAAGGCCTATATCAGCTCCACAGTGGGAACAAAGGGGAGTCCATTATTTACAGGACATTTTTAATAATTATGGACTACTTTCTTTTTCTGATATCAAGAATGCATGCATGCGTTCTTCTTTTCTCTTTTACTTACAGTTGTTGGGCCTTGCATTAAATAAGGTACAATGAAATAGTGTTTATACAACATCAAAAGGGGAATTTAGGTAAAATTTAGCTATCAATAATAATTCATGATTATCAGGGATAATTATTAATTATGATAAATAATATGATCTAATTTACATTAGATCACCTCGGGGCACCACCCTTGAAGAAGGGAAAACATAGCAAATTTACCAAATCAGTCTCATAAAAAGGTACTAAACTGTTTATAACTCTGATTAATAATTAACTTAATAACTACAACCAAGTTTAACATAACAGCTAGTAATGGTTGAAGGATTTTGGAGTTCTTGACAGTGTAGAGGTTGGCAACAGTCACTCTTGCGCAACATTAAATAAACAGCAAGAAGGTTCAAAAGTCTTTATTCAACACAAAGATGAAAGCACACAATCTAACTAACATGTACTATATACAGGTATGTGTGTGTGTGTGTGTGTGTGTGTGTGTGTGTGTGTGTGTGTGTGGTGTGTGTGTGGCTGGCAGAACAAAGAAACAATGGTGGTCACTGATATCACATATAGGTGTGATAGGCTCCAGGCTCAAGGAATGTGTGTGTGTGTGACGTGATGCCAGGTTAGAGAAGGTGGTTAGTTGCATGCAGAGACCCTGAGTCTGTGTGAAGCAGCATTAGACTAACGTCGAATTAGCTGTGTAGCAAAGCAAACTACCAATAACTGACCTGAGGTCACAATAACACCAACAGTGAACAAACACATACATTGAACACATATGCATTACATCAACCAGAATTTAAAGTCCTGTGCTTAGCCGTGCTATGCTATGCTATCTAAGCCCAGTTCAACGTTACCAGTCTTTGAAGAAAAGGTGCTGGTGGTTGCAGGAGAAGGTTGGGATTCCGATGTTGAATGCTCTTCTTGCTGTGCAAGGTCTGATGAAAGTCGGCAGAGGAGGAAACAGTTCGCTCCTTTCCTTTGCAAGGACAGCAGCTCGGTGCTAACTTGCTTGGTGTTCCTCAGACTGTGGAGTTAGCTGGCAAGCTTTGCGTCGCAGCGGCTGGTGCTAACTGATCTGGAATAGTGGCAGGACTTCGTGTCGCTGCAGTGAGGAGAAGTTCTCTGGGCCTGCTGGAAATGCAGCTTGTAGCTCTCCACAGCTGTTAGGCCCAGAAGAAGAGATCTTGAGGGCAGGCAGCCCCGTGTGGGGGAAGTGGAGAGGAGCCCTTGAAGATCTGAAGTTGAAGAGGCCGAGGGCGTCGAGTGAGAGAGAGAGAGAACAAGGAAGGCGCTGGAGTTTTGACTACCTGATCAGCAGGTGGTCTGTCATCCTGACCAATTGTACCTCAAAGCTGAATTTCGCACCTAGGTGTGGAGAATGGGGAATTCTGGGACACTGAGTTCAGCTCAGAGTCCATTTTGAAATCCACAATGAATGACTTCAACATAGTTAAGATCAGTGCTTGAGGCATATGGTATCCCTTGGCAAAACCGTTTACCCACTCATCCTGTCCGGAATTGGTTTACAGTTCAGACTAAGACTAAGGGTATGGTCTCTAAGATCTATCAGTTTTTGGTTATCCCTGACCGCTTCTCACTCCCTGTGGAGCAGATCTGGGAATGAGACTGCCCAGAACTAGACCAGGAATTTGATTGGCATGAGGTGTGGTCTGACATTTCCCTAGTTTTGTGTAATCCAGACCACCAGCAAATCCATTATAACTTTATACATAGGACATACCTCACTCCTGTCAGACTGCACCACATGAGGATTGCTAACGACCTCTATGTGCCTTATGTCCAATGGGGGCACAGGGCACATATCTTCATATGGGACTGCCCTCCTGTCAGTATATTCTGGAACAGTGTTGCATCCAAGCTATCTGCCTTAATTCATGTTACGGTGTCTGTAACTGTGGTGCCAGTACATTGATTCTGAATGACCTGTCTACCCTCAAACTTTCTAAAATCCAAAAATGTGTAATCTTTGCTTAGCTGACAGCTGCCAAGAAAATGATTGCAACTTGTTGGAAGCCACCACACTCTTAGTCTGTAAAGTCCTGGTTCCTCTCCTTTTTGGATTTGGCATACCTGGAACTCTCAACAGCTCAAATTAATGGCGCTTCTGAGAAAACTGTAGAAACCTGGCTCAGTATTATTGAATCTTTGAAAGATATGCTGTAAACTAAAGCCTCAAGCCTTCCTATTTTAGCCAATGTTGTTTAGTCCCTTTCATCAACTCTCTCTTTTTTCTGTGTCCCTCTGTCTTTGTCATGTAATGTCTGTGTATTGTGTCTTCTTGGTCCTCCATACAGTATATGTACGGTGGCTGCGTGCTTTTGCCATGTTGTTTTTCACTTTCTCCCCACCTTGTCTCTCTGGTTTGTTATTTGGACCTCCCATGCACATTTTATTCATTCATTTTATTTATTTTATTTTAGTTGTTGTTGTGGTTGTCGTTTTTGTTGTTTGATTTGTTTTCTCCCTCTCCCTTTGTCATACCATATCCTAGGGCACGTTCCTATGTCTTAGGAATATTGTTTTTGTATGTGAAAAGACTGCCATTTCATGGTATACTTATGTTTTGTATGATTTTATTGATTGAATGAAAATTTAAAAAAACATTTGATCGCAAAAAAAATATATGAGAAATATCAGCTTCTGTGGAGAAAGTCACAATTACTGACTGAGTTCTTGGCATATAATGCTTTTGCGGAGGGACTTGCAGTTATATACTATATGGCTAAAATATGAAGGAACATTGCTCAGATAATAGTGAGAGAGAATAATTCATTATTGATTCAACTAATTTCAAAAACTAAGGGAATATGGAATGTTATGTCATCGTTTATTTAAGGTCATTTGTATTTTATACCGGCAGTTTCAATGTCTTTTTTCCCCAAAAGCCTGTGTGTCTACACACCATCATGTAACTGTCTGTTGGTTTGGTCTCAAACACAGTCAACCACAAAACTAGCTGTTCCGTGTAGTGACAGGCACAGGCCAGACTGACAGCAGATGTTTCTTTTAGGTCTGTCTCTTTAGACATAAATGTAGCTGGAGATTTAAAGTTACAAGAGGATGACTGGATTTGTGTATGACATCCAACACCACAGACCATCTTAGACCAGAAACAGAGGTTAAAATCTCTCGCCACCCGCTGACATTAAGTGAAGAAAGTTGCATATTAGGTCAAGTACAACTGTACCTTTCTGCCAATATTTTGAAACTTCTATTTCCAGTAAACATCATAATTTGGCCAACCTGGTCTCCTCACCACAAACACAGTGAAACTGTCTTGACATTGTGTCAAAAAAGAATCCAGTGGCATCATGCATACAAATGTTGAAACACTACATACTCCATGTAGCAGCCACAACCCTCCACCTCCTGACATCAAAGTCAACTCATAAACATGTATTTTTAACATGATATGACACATATTGTAGAATGTTAATATGTACACATGACACTTACAAATTTGAACGTATTCGTGGTTTGCAGAAAAGGAAATTGCCAAAATGTTATTCTGACGTCTGGGCTGGTCATGTGATAACAGCTGAACCATCTCATTGACAACTACTCAAACACCATCACCGTGAGCCAACAAGATGTGGCTGACAACTCCACAAATCATCCAGTAATTGGACCTTCTGTTCGATAAATCAGTTTTTGTCTACAATAACACCCTGACCACGTCAAAACAGTACTGCAGGGCCAGAGACTGACTCAACGGGACAAGTCATCTCAGCACCTGAATGTCGGCATTTGAGGGTATTTACCTTCACCAAGGAGGTTATGTTTTCACCTGTATTCTTGTGTTTGTTAGTTGGTTGGTTTGTCAGCAGGATTACACAAAAACTACCAAATGGATTTCCGCCAGACTGGGATGGAGGATGGGTCTCGGCCCAGAATAAACCCTATTAACTTTCGGTGTAGATCAGGATAAATAGTCTACTGGAAACCCCACGATGCCCCACGAATACCCACAATGAGTTATAATACCTCCAAAAAGGAAATTTCCATCTGGAGCTGAAGGCCGTAAAAAGTTAAAAACTGAAGGAGCAAAAAAGAGCGCAGGATAAAGGAATTTAACTGTTATGAATCTGTAGCTACGTTAGCTAACTTAGATGCCACCTAGCTAATGTTAGCTAGCTAATGTTAGTGTGACACCCTAAAAGAAGGCTATATTTTTTTATTAGAAAAAGAAGTCATTTCATGGGTGATAATATTTAAAATCTGTCGGTTTCAAAACTTAAATAGATTAATAAATAATATATGAATGAATGATTAAAACATCTAAATAATCAAAATGATTAAAAGATAGTTACATGGATAAAAGTGTTCATTCTCAGTTGTAAATCTCCACAGTGGTGTTGCTCTGACGATCTGTGATCGTTTGCTTTAGCCTAGTGCCTGCATACCTGGGAAACTCGCGGTCTTCCTCATTCGAGTAAAGCCTTTACTGAGGAAACACGCTCGTCTCTTTACTCTCCCTTTTATCAGGTATGCTACTGTCATAAACACAATTATGTGGTTGGATAACATGTTTAAAGTGTAACAGAAATGATTAAGGGACTGTTTTAGCAACGTAAAATGAAGTTTGTCGTTGTTACGATTTGCCGCTGATGTCCCCACTTTGTAGCATAAACATGTTTAGCTACGTAGCGTGTGTGTAGCCTCGTTGTGTGTATACGTGATGCATTTTGAATCTTGTTGATGAATCCACCATTTGCACTTTAAGTTAGAGTTTCCCCTTCTGATGCAACCTCAGCTATCATTAATAATGTGACTTAGTGATTTGTCTCATGGGTGAAAGCAGTGTATAATTTTGGCTTTTGTTTGTTAGCTGAGTGAATCCCACAGTTAACAGGTTATTGTTTGAGTGTTTGTATTGTGTGTTGTATTGTTACAGTAGGAGGTGTGTGCATTCTGACATGTGAAATTTCCTGTGAATTGCTCTTCATGTTAATTGTCAATTTTCATATGTTGCTCAATTCATTCGAGTAAAGCCTTTACTGAGGAAACACGCTTGTCTCTTTACTCTCCCTTTTATCAGGGCGTAACATTAGCTAGTAAATAGTAAGAAACACAAGCTTGTCCTAATGAAAAACGCATTAGCTAGCTAGCTAATGTTAGCTAGATAATGCGTTTTTCATTAGAACAAGCTTGTGTTTCTTACTATTTGCCAACATGAATAGCTTAGGTAGGATTCCAACTGCAAGCATCATTTACCCTCCTTGAAGGATAGTTTTTTTCTTGTGCAACTTAATAACACAGCAACATAATAGTAACAACATACTAGTAAAATAATGTCTAAAATAAGGCTTACTTATCAGTGAGCAAAGCAATCACTCAATGATTAAATGAACTTACCAATTATTATTAATTTGTGTGTGTGTGTGTGTGTGTGTGTGTGTGCGCGCACACACTGTATATACAGGCTATTTATATATGATAAGCATCAATTAAAATCAAGTGGAATATATTTTTTTCTTCATTCATTTTTATTTTTACGCACACAAAAACTGTTATTGCAATTATACATCCGCATCAAGGAACACTGGGAGTGGTGGGAAGAAGAGGAAGGCCATGGAGTCAAATAATCCTGGTCGTAGGGTACTCAAATCACACGCTAAACAATTTGTGTTTAAAAGGGACTGCATATTATGTGGAGAAGAGTGCATGTCTAAGGATCCAAGGCACCCTGAGCGTTGGATCAAAGTGGTTCAGTCCAGGGCAGTTGATAGGGGAAAGGGAATAGAACATTCAACCAGGTTCTGGAAGACATATGTGATGAGCGGCAAGATGCCTGGTCGACTGAGGTATCTCTTACATTAGCCGATGGACAAGGAGATTTGCATGCCAGCGATGCTCAGTATCACCAAAGGTGCTATGACATGTTCCGCAAAATTCCACAAAACTCAGTCAATTCTGAGTCATGTAAGCCAGCAATCAAAGAGTCTCTAAGATTTGTAGTAGAGAAAATGAAGGGAAACACGCATGTGACGTGGACTGTATGCGAGTTGTATGAAATGTACAGTACAAAGAAATTGTAGTTCTGAATGTGGAGGGTTGTGACACTGTGGTGGGTTTCAGGAAGTATGTAGCTAAAACATTGAAAATGGTCAAAAGGTCAAAGATGGATGATGAAGATGAAGTTGAGAAGGAGGATCAAGTCAGAAGTGGCCAGCGTACCAAAGCCAAGAGATTATGATCTGAGCAATTTCTACTTTACAAAGAGGACACGAGTGCTACCTTACTCCGCTTCGTGTCTAAGCTTGTTTCTGGGGGCGTAACTACAAAGGCTGTACTCACCCTGACGCAATGCATCTAGCAGCACATCAGTGGCACACGCAATCAGACCACACTAGGACTGGCTGTGAAGCTCCACCACAAGCATGGTAGCTATGAGCTGATCAAGATCCTCAATGATCATGGCCTTGTAACCAACTATGATGAAGTTCTACACTTCCGCAAATCTGCAGCTCAGTTTGTGTTGAAGAACGCTGCTGATAACCACAAAAAGCTTGGTCTGACCACTGAGTTGGGGCCCATATTTAGCTGGGCAGACAATTACGACCTCTACATCGCAAGTCCAAATGGAACCAAGAGCACACATGCCATGGTGTCCGAGTTTACACAACATCCAGCTAGCATCATCAACACCGGTAACATTGGAGTGATGCAGCTGAAGATCCCGCGGCTGAAGAAGTGTGAGACAAGCTCATTTCAACTCACTCACCAGTCTCTACAACTGGAGCACTATACTGGTCCCCCCAAGTTGAAAACACCAGCACTTCCTGTGAAGGTTCTTTCTCCAGAAGAAGTGCACCAGGTTGCTGCCAGCTTGATACACGCAAAGGAAAGAGATGCTGCGTAGCTATCCCAGCTTTTTCTCACTCAAAACCAGTTGACTGGACGGACTATAATGCATGTGTAGACAGAAAATCTCAGACCACGGACCTGCAGCTCTACATCGTGGCGTGCCTCATCCAGTGGAGTGACCCAGTGTGATGGAAGTCTGTCACCATCCATCCCGGCATGATGCACACTCTGATGTCATTCCTTGGTTGCTCTGGGTGGACAGCCTGATTCGTCCCACCTTCATTGCACTTCGTTTCCTCCGGGCAGAGAGAGAGGGAGACTTCCACTTACAGCAGCACTGCCTCGAGCAGATGGTTCCGTAGTTCTCCGCTGCTGGGCACCATAATTATGCGCAGTACATCACCTGGTACCTCAGGATGGTGCAGAACCTTCCACATGAGGCCAAGCAGGACCTTTTAGCTGGGGCTCATGTCTGCCATCATTGTGACGGTGGAACTGCTGTACCTGCTGACCAGTTTGGCGAGCTGACCTACATTAAACAAGGGAAAGAACAAGGTGGGTTGAAAGGCATCTCAACTAATGAAGAACAAGTTGCAGTGTGGATCAATTCCCATCCCATTTGTTCCCGTCTTTCCCAGACAGTGGAAGAAATGTACACAAGTCAGGACATGCCAGAGAATCCAGAGGATGAAAAAAAGCACATTTGGTTGGAAATGAGAAGCAGTGTAGATGGAAACATAAGGAGGAAGGTGAGAGAAGACGAGAGTTGGATCAAAGGGATCGCGAGAAAATCATGGAGGAATTCCAGAAACACTCTCATCCATTGAAAGAGAATCAGCAAATCCTGTACAACATTGTGAATGGACAGGTGGCTCCAGACTCTGTGAATGTGCAGAATGCTCTTCAGATTGGTGAACAGCAGAGCAAAGATTTTGCAGCCTCTCTTCCAGAAGGTTTCCATAGCACCATTCAGAAGAGAGTCAAAACCATGGAGGTGATGAAAAAATCTATGACTGTTAAAGGCAAGCCCATCTACGACATCGAGGCCCTCTTCTCTCGACTCTTAGTTGTGGGGCAGCAGTGCGGCATAGAATTAAAAGATGTCTTTGATCATGAGCTCAGCCCTGTTCCACCATCACTCATCAACGAATTTGGTTGCCTGAGGAAGGGTGACAAGTCTGTCCTCGTCAAGAAATTGGGAGTACCTGATGAAAATGCTCGACTTCCTGATGTTGTCCTAGTTGATGCATGTCAGCTGCTCTACCACATTGTCTGGCACACAATGCCTATACTGCAGCTGGAGTTGATGAGACCCTCGTCATCTTTGACCATTACAATGATGAGCCCAGTGCCAAAGATCCTGAGAGGAGAAGACAAGCAGGAGTTGGTGCAACTGAGTACAAGCTGACAATGAACACACCCCTTCCTGGTCAAGAAGCCACGATGAAGAGCACATCAAACAAGACACAGCTATCGCGCCTTCTGTGCACATATGACCTCACTGCTGATAAGATCCTGCTTGTGAACCATATGGACTGCATTGTTAAGCATGAGGAGGCTGACGTCACCCTCATCAGCTACATGCTGCAAGCAGCTGGAGCAGGGGCACCCACCATACGTATCCTAAGTGATGACACTGGCATATTCGTCCTGTTAGTGTACTGGGCTTGGAAGGCCGACATTCAATCAGCAGTGCAAATTGAGAAGTGGGATGGCACCATCTTGGACATAAATGCCACCGTCAGGGCGTTGGGTGACAAATGTCAGGGTCTCCTGGGGATGCATGCGCTGTCGGGATGTGACACTGTCTCCTACCCCTGCGGAAAGGGCAAGGCATCTGCGCTTAAAGTACTCCAAGGAAGTACCATACCTGGTCTTAATACAGTGCTTGGGGAACCTGTTGCCACTCACAGTGACCTAAAAGATACCGGGACCAAGTTTTTCCTTGCGCTGTATGGGCAGAAGAAGGCCAAATCGATGAATAACGCTCGCTACCTGATCTACAGATGGAGGTAAAAGCCACCTGAACTTAAAAAGCTTCCTCCAACTGATGTCAACATGATGACACATGCACTGACTCTTGCAAGTGTGAAGGAGGTGAGGTTTGGTGCTGCAACCCATTCACAATACATGAAGACAAAGACATAGAAGATAAGGAGGCTGAAGGGAATGAGGAAAGAGATGATGAAGAGGGTGAAGGCCATTGAGTGTGAGGTTGTGGTTGTTGTTCTAAGTTTAACTTTAAGTGAACTTATTGCTGTTCCCTGTATTCAGTGATTTATAAACTAAATAAAGTTATTATTTTTGTTACAATCTACATGTTTTTATATTTCAAATGAGCTCACTTGGGCCAATTTTTGACCATTTGAATTTTCAGTTTTTCATTAAAAATTGTGTTGCTATTAATGATTATGCTAATAAGGGCATGACAATGAGGCTAGAAATGTTTTCTTATATTTTGTATGCACTGTGCAGTACATAACCATTTAAATAAACTTACTCTGGGAATTCTGTGACGATTTTATATTTTCTTCTTTATTTTACCTGATAATTAGCTAATTATGCTAATTATGCAAATTGCCCATCATGCAACTCTTAGCAACCAAGTTGAATTTCATCCACTAGGCCTTTAGATTACATTTCAATTATAAAAGTTTATAGGAAACACCATTTCTGGGTCCAAGAAATTTCCAGCAGACTAAAAGGGACAGATCCAGGAATTTTTTCCCTCTTTCTTTAACATTGTCAGACAGGGTGTTTTTAAAAGTTATCATTCATTTCTCAGGGAATAATGCATGTAGGTTTCCATTTAATGAAGCCATAGCTTGACGCTCTATCATCCCTCTCGTCCACTTCCGTATTCGTAAAAATCCAGGGGACCACTTGTAAAGTTGAAATTTTTACTTTACATCAAAAAGGTGATACAAAACAAAATCTTTCCCACTTTCAAAATAATAAAAATCAATATACATACAAGGAGAGATAGAGAAAGAGAGTGAGAGAGAGGTCAAAAACTGTGTGGCTCTACTCTCTCTGCGTGTCCGAATGCCTTAATTACCTCTTGGTAACGCCCCTAAATTCCCTTCCTGTGGGATCATTAAAAGGTCTAAACAAGTTTTAACACAGTCCTATCAATTACAAATGAAATGTTTACATATTTTAAATTATAACCACACATTTTAAATCTAAAGAATCAAATATTTACCCTTTTAATTACTGTAAATATTTAAATTATTCAACAATCAATGAACTGTGCAATTCACCACTGAAACATCAACAAAATGCTTTTAGGCTCCTACAATGCATGAATCTGGATGAAAAACTTTTTTGGTGTATATGGGCGGCTGGTGCATACTATTTGATTTCTGGTGAGCCTCAATCATGGTTAAACAGTTGTGGGTAGTTAAAAATGTCAAGTGCTCAAGGGCTGTAGAGTTTGATGTTGGATTAGACTTGATTAAACTGAAGGGGACTGTTGAGCCTTGGTCAAGGTATGCGCTCTACTGAGTGCCATTTTAATTTTTTTAAAGCAGTCCTTGAGGAAAACTACTGGGACTCCAGATGTCCAGTTCCTCTGGATTTGTTCGTTAACAAATTTTACATTCATTTTCTCCAAAATGCCATATGTGTGCCTTTAAGACGTAACAAACATGTTGACTGAATTCAAGGTTAAGTTCATTTATCATTCTCCAGAATGCAGAATTGTACACAGGGTTGTACAAGATATATGTATGTTGTAGTGCCTTTTTATGCTACACAAGAAAAGAAAAATATAATGTAGAGTTGAGGATGAGTTCAGGAGTCTCACAGCATGAAGCTGCTCTGTAGTCTGGTGGTATGGCATCAGATCCTTCTGTACCTGTTGTCAGATGGCAGCAGGGTGAACACACTGTGGCTGGGTGGGTGTTGTCTTTTAGTGTCTTTGGGCTCTGTGCAGACTTCTCATTTCACTGATGTCACTGATGCTCTGTAGATGGTACCAGTGATGTTCTGGTGGTTTGAATCACCCGCTGTAGTGCCTTCCTGTCCTGGGCCGTGATGAACAATACCACTTTGTGATATTTCCAGTCAGGATTTCACTTCTTATAAACCATTTACTTCTCCTTCACTGCCTTTGTTGGTGCACTGCTGCACTAATTTGCACGTTACTGCCACCACGTGTAAATCAGTTTTACAAATGTCAAACCATAGACCAGACCATGTATCATGTCACCGACATGCTCAGGTGTGCATGAGATACCAACCAAACAGGGGTCATACGGCTACGTGGTACCTTTAAACCTTTTGACACATTTTAGAAAGTGTAAGGGAAAAAATAAACTGAGTGTGATTAGTGTGCATTACTTCTGAGATATGCTCAGTAAAGAGACTGTGAATATCATTGTGTTTATATAAGGTCATTCATTACATTATTCCTAGTTCCTTTGCTGTTTTAATATGCAAATCACAGTTAGCCGTTATGTGTCTGTGAGACGAATATAAATTGACTATGATTCATCTTGTTGTTTATCTGCAAATGATTTATTGTTTTACATTTTTCTGTCACGTTGTTTGAAAGGAAAATCAAAGATGTGTCTGCCAACCATTAAAGTAATGCTTGTATTAAATCTTTTAAACTGCAGAACATCAAAATCAATTCTCATTTTCATCTGAGGAGTCGGTCAATTGTTGACTGTGTTACAGCCACTGCTTTCCTCCAGACTGGCCTTGGATTAACAGCCACACCGTCCCGTTAAGTATTTTTATCACTTTTATTGGGAGGGAAGAAACTGATGCAACATGATTCAGTGAATGATTTTCACATAAATATGGTATACAATACTTTATAAAAAGCAGCCAGCTCTGTTGTCATGTTATTTATGTTAGTGCTTTTTTTCTGGAAAGCTACTCTGAAAAAATGTGTGCTGGCAGTATCAGATATTTGTGGCTGCTGGTTGGGTCTGTGCTTCAACGGGAAAGAAGAGCCACACAGGCAGCTGTTCATCAGCTGACCAGTGGCACAGTTCACAGTCTCATTCTGTTCTCATTCAGAAAAGAACCAGCACAGTTATCATATCTGGGACGAACACCTAAACAAAGAAGAGGATCAGCATTAGGCACATTCACACCGTTAAAGTAGTCCTTTAACAGGAAACACTCGCGTCCAGTCAGGTAGTGTCTCCATTGAACAAGCAGCTGGTTGATGATCCTCACAGATCTCACTCCCAGGCTCGCTGCTAGAGCAGCTGCATTGTTCAAGTCAGGTCCAGCAATGTCAACTACAGATCCAAAAGTTAGAATCCCTGCTCTGCAGAACATTTCTATCACTGCTGATCCTGCCCAGCAGGGGGCGTCCAAACAGTGTTTTCTACGCTTTGAAGATGCCATAGTGGACAGGTGGCAGAGTCTGAGGCTTTGAAGTTTGTAAACCCATCAGGAACAATTAGTCCTGCAGTCCCAGACCACCAAACTGTTGTAAGACTTTGGGTACCATGTCTCCACACCAAGTCTTTAAAGCCAAACAACAGCCCCTGAATAAAACAGATGCAGAAAGCAGCGCCTCTTCCTTTGGAAGAAAAAGAACGGCCAAAGGAATCCAGTGCAGTTTATCCGAAAATAAATCAACCAGGGCAGCTTGAATTCTAGAAAGCAACTTTGAAAGGGGAGTCTCACTAGCCAGCCTGTGCTATAATGAAGATGACACCAGCAGCCACTTCCACTTTTACAGCCTGGGCTCTATTTTCTCTGAAGCTTTCTCCCAGTTCATTTCTAACACAGATTCTCCACCCAAGAACACTCCCAAGTACTTCATCCCCCTTTCTTCCAAATGAGCCCTCCTGGTAGAACTAAGTTAAGACTTATTCCCAACCAATGCAGTTTCACTCTTTTTCCAGTTTACCTTAGCAGAGGAGATTTTTTTGATAGACCAACATTTTCTTTCAAACTATTAATCAATAAACAACAAATATATTAATATCACAACATCATCTGCATATGCTGATAAATTAACAGTCGATGTGCAACCTGCCAGTTGAGCGCTCTTTCCTGAGTTTGTGGAGCAGGGGCTCAATGGTGAGGGGAATACAACATCCCACATCTCAAGGAGAGCATCCCTGCCGTGCCCCATCTGGACAACAAAACGTGCAGCCAAACGAGTATACTCATAATACATGTTACTGTACCTGGATCTTGGCAATGAAACCTGGGCTGAACCCAAAAGCTTTCAGTGTCTGCCATAGATACTGATGTTCAACCCGGTCAAATGTCAAATGTTAAGTTTGCTTTAGTTAGTGCTTAAGTTTAGTTCTGTTAGGTAGACCTCTTTCATGGACCCAGCATTATTCTTCAATACTTAAATTTTTTGGATACTTAAATTATAAATTAAAAAATATATATATATTTCAACTAAATACCTGTGTCTCACTTGCCTGCCAGCTCGGTCCCTGACAGCCTATAATAACTGTATATTTGTTTGATGTCTGTACAGCTCTAAAGAATCACAATGTCTAATTTTGTTATGCAACCCGGTTGAGACTTCACCACATGGTCCTAACGAGCCACACCTGAATGCACCTCAGCTCCGGTGGAAGAGCCATGATGTGCCACATCACATCAATTTTGTTGCTCTTCCCATTGTAACATGTTGCAGAATTAAGCACCTGCTTTCACAGACTGTCAAGTCTCAATAAACACGTTTTCAATCCTGAAAAGATCTTGTGCAACCTAGGCTCTCATCCCCTCAAAAGTAAGGAATTTTCCACAGGAAGAAACAGACCACTATCGAGCCCCACTTTGTACCACTCTGCTGTTTCGGCATCCGTCATCACACTTATGGGATGCTACAGCGGCCATTGGCATTCATCCACGCTGAGGAAATGGGCTGGATTAACGAGGCGGATGGACAAATGAATACTACTGTAGTTAATGATAGCATTTATTACAAGCTTAACGCTGCTTTCATTGCAGAATCCCATTTAGGTGCTGCATCTGAACACTGTAAAGTACTGATTGCCGCTTGCCTTTTCTTTGAGCTTCTTCACTGTGTGGATCAATAGTGTTAGCTTTGCTGCTGTGTGAGAGCCCAATAAGTCATATTTCTATCTGGAACAAAGACCAGATAATGGTTATTGAACCTGAGTTTGTTCACTAGTTCATTTTTCTTTCCTCTCTCTTCTCTCCACTAACCCACACACACACACACACACACACTTGTTTGATGATTGCTTGCTTCCTTGTGTCATGTTTCAGTTTATGTTCCTGGGATTTCCTGATGTCTTCGGTCAGTTCGTCCTGTGTTTCTCCTGTGTTATTCACTTGTGTTTCAGCTAAGCTTATTCCAGTGTCTTCCAGTTTCCCTGTGGTTTGTTCCTGTTTTTTTGTCCCTCATGTTTTTACTGGTTTTGGTTTTTGTGCTGTAGGTATATAAGTACCAACAGCACAAAGACCAAATCAAAGGCTGGTTTGTTGGCTTTTCCTTTTTGAATTTTTAGCTTTTCATTTAAATTTCCTTTTTAGTTTCTAATCCTGCTTTCCTCCCTTTGTGTTTTTGCATTTTTGCAACCTGCCCATTGCCTCCAAGCCCAGTCAGACCAGCGCACCCGAGCCCAGCCTGCCTGATGCCTCCAAGCCCAGCCTGCCCAGTGCCTCAGAGCCCAGTCTGCCCAGGGTTCCTAAGCCAAGCCCTCCCAGCACCCCAGCTCTGGTGTCAGGGGTCCCAGCTGATGCCATTCCAGTTCTGGCATCAGGAGTCCTGACCAACACCACTCCAGTCCTGGCATCGGTGGTTCCGGCCAAGGTCACATCAGACTCTGGTTCCAAGTTGGCAGCCTGGCCAACATCAGCCAGCTTCTGTTCCTCCTTTGGTGGTCTGGCCGACATCCACCAATGGTTCTCCGTTGGCGATCCGGCCAACTCAAGCTCCTGCTCATCCTCCAGAGGGCTTCTGACTTTGCTACCGGCCTCCTGCTTGGCCTCCAGAGGGCTTCTGCACTCCACTGGTATGGATTTGTCACTCACCCTGACCTCCTGGTCACCCCCCAATGATAAATACATTCTATTACACTGCACAGAGTAGTTCTCTGTGATTAGTCATGCATGTGTTTTACTTTTCCTTTCATTTAAAATATTTATATTTTAAAGTGAACATCCTTCTTTTGAGTCTGCCTTCCAGGTTCCAGGCTGGGGATAATTCACACTTACCTCTGGAATGCATGATGGATTGGATTGTCAGATGTCTGGTTGACTAACCCTGCACCATCGAGGCTTAGAAAACCTCTCCCTGCAATGTGACTGACAAAGCCACAGTGACTCAGGAGCCTTGTCGCCGTTATGTCAAAGATATCTGTCACATGGTTCCCTCTCAGGTGTGAAATTGTCCTCTAAATTATCCACAGCAAATCACTGAGCATGCTGGAGAACAGGAGGAAGGGAAGGGTGAAGTCTAAACTCCCCCTGGGTCATGGAAAGTAGAAAATGCCTGATAATTACAATGACAAGGCTTCTCCAAAGCTCTGAAACAGCTCCGAACAGATTCTAGCCAGTGTGCAGAGGTGGAGAGATGGGCTTGGAATGGATGATGTGGGTATTCAGGCTGGGGTAGAAAGAGGACCAAAATATTCTACTAAAGTAGATTGCCTCGTTGCTGAAATATTACTAAAGGCTGAGGGGCTAAACATCGACTTCTACAAACTCTGTGGCATTTCTGGAAAATATGTTAGTTGCCTTTTGGATCCATATCAATTTCCTCTCTGTGCATTACTGAAATTCCTCAGGTCCAGGACATGTTTAGCCTAGCTTAGCACAAAGCATCAAATGTGGAAAAACACACCATCATTATTTCGACAGATAAGGCTGACTTTATTCTATATTTTTTCTTACAATGATCAAATCCCATGTGCAGACACAAACCAGTAATTATTGTTCTTACTAACAAGTATTTCAATCACCAATCACCAGAATAAATGTTAACTAAGTACGTTTCTGCGAAACCACAGATTTGAAGTAAAACTGAACATTTCTTTATGTTGCAACTTTACATTTGTTTAGGTTGAGTTTTCTATTTATCGCCACCCCTCTACTCTGTTAAGGCTGTAAGATTATGATCATAGCTCAAAATATTAGTATTAATATGGTGTTAGTAAAGGTTATTATGCAGACTATTGTTAAACTCTCGACCAGAAATATGACAAAGAGGGTCAGGGGTTGGACCAGGTGTAAATAGAGCCGTCTTCAGCAACACTATCGAATGGCAGTTAAGTCTGATGAGGATGACAAGGGAGGAGGTGTTGCAGCGATTCTCCAGTCAGCATTTCCTGTTGTGCGGTCCTGCATCTCTGTCTCTGTCTGTCTCTCTCTATGTTTCATGTACACTTTGGAAAGTTGTGCAGGGAGTCTTTAGTCTCATTTGTGACTCTGAGAAACTCTGACTCCAGAGAGTCAGGAATGTGCAGCAGGCCTATGGTGCACTATGCATGCTCTTGTTGCCAGCATGCAGCTGAGGTCCAGGTGGCGGTGATGAACATTATTAATTATGTATAAAATCTTCTGAGTGGCAACTAATCAGCATTACATACTTTGATGTATTGGTACACTGATATCTTTGAACGGGCACACTTAAATGAAACAGATAATTCAAATTAGCACTTCTTTGGCTAAGGATGGTTCTATAGAGCCAGATCAAGGCCAAATGGTTTGTTAATTTAAAGAAAAAAAGGAACTAACATTTATTAACAGCAGCTAACAACATAAAGCTAGCTAATGCTAAACTTACTCACCACGGTGGAGAGGAGGTCGTGTGGCTCCGGCACCACTATGCGATGCTTTGGCCTGCTCAGTCGTCTCCTGGATCAGAACACTTTACATGTATTATAATTTGTATCAGATATTCTGTCAATGCAACTTGTAAACTGTGACTTTGTTGTTGTGTTCTGTACATGTGACATCTATTGCATGTCTGTTCGTCCTGGGAGAGGGATCCTCCTCTGTGGCTTTTCCTGACGTTTCTTCCATCTTTCTCTCTTTCTCAATGTGGTACATTTTTCCTCACTCGAATCGAGGGTCTAAGGACAGAGGATGTCATTCACTGTACAGTTTGTAAAGCCCATTGAGGCAATGTGATTGTGATTTTGGGGTATATAACTTTTTAAAAATGATTGAATTGATTGATTGATGGTGAAGAAATGCCTGCTACAGGACAGCACTCTGTCCAGCAGATCCATCTTCACAGCAGCCACCTTGTAGCAAGCACCCTCTCCCCCTCAGGTCGATACTCAACTCATGTCTGTGCAGGAAACCTGAGAGAAGGACGTTTCTAAAAGTCACTGTGTTCAGCTCTCTGAACTTTTGTAGCTTCCAACTGGATCTCTTCAGTTTCTCTCTTCCTGTTTGTTCTTTCAAACATCTGCTGTGTTTAACTGTTTCATTGTGTTCACTTTCAGCTGTTTCAGGAGTCATGTTTAGTTACTGCTGCTGAAAACACAATGTTTCCTGTAATGCTGCTTCATAATTAAAGCTTTTAAATGACTTAATAATGGGGGGCTTTTATCGGGAAGAAGTTATAGTAAATGAAACTTTTGTAACTGAATCAGTGGAGCCACTTTGTTAGTTGTGATTCTTCGATAGCACTGCAGGGATCAGAAAAAGTGCTTAAATGGTTTAAAACACACATTCAAGCAGGTAGCCCAGTTGTGGTGGAAATGCGAATCCGTGCTGAGTGAGGCTCACAGATGAAATGGAAAAATGGTACTGGTGAGATATGAAACATTAAATGAATGAAACATTTTGCTGTGTTTACCAGAAACCGTTTGTAGTTTTCACTAAATTCACTTCTCCTAATGTGAGTCTTGGTGACTTTTTTTTTATTTGTTGGCTTTACTGGTTGGATATATTGGTCAGTTAAGGTATGCTAGCTGAAATCAGTGAAGTGAAATAAAATGAAAATTTAGTCAGATTGCAGGCTACTATGACCTTTTTCTAATTGTTATACTCAGTTTATAGTTCGACATAGTTCTTTAAACTTTAGTTTAATATATTTTAAAGGAGGCAAGAGCTGTTTCTGACAGTTAACGCTGTGTTTGACGTAATCATAATGATATCCTCATATAGCACTTTATTCAGATTATATTATTTATGGATTGACTCATGACCCAGACTCATTCAAACATTTATGGGCTAGGCCCCAGAACGCCCATGGGTCACTGCCCACCCCCGGCCTCTCTGCTGTTATTAATGGAAATCAATACTCTCTAATCAGATATGTTGAAGTTGCTCCTGCATCAGCAGATCTGCCCTCAGAGAGAGCCTCTCACTGAATCTCTCCTCTCTGTGTCCACAAACAAGTCGACAGCATCGATTACCTGCAGGATGCTGCCGCCACAGTACAGTAACCATGCGTAGAGCTCTCACCTTCTCCTCACTTCACCTTTCTGTTTCACTGTTTTCAGGACAGACTGTCACTCCCATGTGAAATACATACAAGCATGGAAGTTCAGTCTTGACTGTGGAAATCAATAAGTATGACAATATAATCTCAACCTGATGCCATTTACTGGATTTGAATCATTTGAATCATCATCATTGAGTGGAACTGGCTGAGCTGTTATCATGTGGCCTCAGTAAGGTGCTGTGGCAGAGGACAGAATCTGTGTTTCATTGCCATCAATTGTGTCCTGGATTTTTAGAACAATGGGAAATTTTACGATCCCTTTAGCTGCCATCACGACAGAGCAAAGACTCTGGGGAGACTACATTCATAGACCTCTTGGTTGTCCCATTCACACTGCCCTTTGAGTGCGGGGATCCTCCGCAATTCTCTGCATCCTACTCTGTGTGAAAGTTTCAGATGCAGCGAGGAGTGAAATTTCGCTGCGCCTCTGATGCACCTCCAGAGGTTGTATCGGCGAACTGTACCTGTGTGAATGGATAAGCCGGCGGCACGGAGCGGGGACGTGTCGATCTGATGGTGTTCACAGTCATATAACTAAACCGATCCTGCACTCAACAAAATACAGAGAAATGTCCCGCAAAGCAACGTTACATGACCAAACAACAGTAATTTGTAACTGGTAGTGTCTTTGGCAACTTATCTGCGGAAAAAAAAGCATTTATATGTGGAGTAGTGTGTGTCATCCTGTTTGTCCTCCTGTTTGTCCTCCTATCTGTCATCCTGTCTTATACCGACTCTTCATCACATTTCTGCCCGAAACAGTGTCTGTCCCCAGCAAAAAACTTTAACTCACTAAGTGTTTGTCTCCTTCCACTATTGTGTTGTTGTAGTTACTGCTGTCAGGTTGATGGTCAGCCCTCTCGACCAAGACTTCAGGGAACTTTCACCCAGAAAACAACGTCTCTCCACGCCAGTGACATGAGTCATACAGCGTCCTGTTCACTGATGGTGATTAGGTAAATATGTAACATAGAGTGACAGACTTAACTTTGACACTTTCCAGGATGTTTGGTGGGTCAGGATCTCAATCACAACACATTATAACTGCATCCATAGGATTATAAACAGTCAGCGGGGACATGTTAAGTTTAACCGAGGACACTGGAGCAAAACATTGAAAAAAACACACAGACATCATCATCATGACGTGTGCCATCATGCCTCTTTCAGATCCGCAAGGCACCGGCTATCTGTGTGAATTACACGCCGTTGTGACGTCGGAGCTGCTTGGTTCTGTGTCAACGGCGGAACCACTGCTGCAGCGATATTGCGGCATCTTTAAGTGAAAAGGGCTACTGACACACTTGTGCATGGGAGGGTTAAAGGGGTGTCTTTGAGAGACAAATGCATTTACATGTTATCAACACTCCCGCCAGTTGCGGCCGGCGGCTGGCCAGTGGCGGCTGGCTCTGCCCCACCAGCTGTTGAGGGGAAAAAATATTTTTTCCTTTTTTTTTTTTTTTAAATCAGTGTCAGTTTTACTTAATAGTGTGTGTGCCTACATGCAATTTAAATCATTTGAACAACATTTCCACCAACTGACACTCATTAAACAGTGAATTTCCACTGACAGACAGCATAACATTCTGTCATGGGGCGATCGGCAAAGTGCCCCTAACCTGCAGCTAAACTGCAGGTCAGGGGCCAAGTTTAACGCCGGTGGTGTGCTGGAAATTTAGCCCCAACTGCTACGTAAAATGCGTGAAGGTTTAGGATTGCTAAAGCTACATGAGGAGCCAGCAATAGTTTTTTTTCGTAGTGCAACTCCCAGACTCTGTCCTACGCTACAGGGGAAAAAAAATACGTGCAGCGACGACGAAGAGCGATGGCGGTGACAACCGGAGTTCAAGAGCAGCTACCACCAAATTCGGTGAAATCATTATTAATGTACCCTTTTGCGAGACGGACGACGGAGGAAAAACTTCTCGCTAAGGAGCTGGGACCCGACAAGCCTGAAATCAACATTTCCCAGCAAATCAAGATGAAAGATAAATGTTACAAACAGAGTTTTTGTTGGTTCGTAAGACGTGGCTGGCAGGTTGTGGAGCCACCAATGCACTTTTCTGTTTTCCCTGTATCCTCTTGGACAAAGACTCGACTAACTGACTTAAAGCACCTCTCCGAACAGATCAAAAAGCATGATAGATCCAAAGTTCACATGGAAAGCTGCGTAAAGCTAGCTATGTTCTGAAAGATTAGCATAGCAACGCAGCTAGATGATGGGCACCGCATTGCTGTAAGAAGGCACAATGAAGAGGTAGATAAAAACCGTAATATTTTATCTAAGATCATCGATTGTGTTAAGTTTTGTGGTGCTTTTGAATTAGCAATGCGGGGACATGATGAAAGGGATTCCTCAGAATATTCAGAGGTTTAGTCGCCTTAATGGCATCCATTGATCGGGACTTGATGGAACACTTTGAAAATGCGACTGTATTTAAAGGCACCTCCCTCGAAGACAGTTCAGAACGAGCTCCTGGACTGTACGCTGGCAGTTCTAAGAGAACAGATTGTGGATGAAGTAAAGACAGCTGAGTTTTTAGCTATCCAAGCTGATGAAACTACCAATATTTCCACACACTGTCAGCTAGTCCTGGTACTAAGATACATCGATGGAGGCAACAACATACAAGAGCGGTTCTATGAATTCATCAAGGTACCCAACAGCTGTGCGGATTCAATAGCTGGTGCCTTATTGGCGAGCCTGCACAGCATCCTTCCTGAGGGACAAGAAAAAAAGTTGATCACCCAGGCATATGATGGGGCAGCGGTAATGAGGGGTTCCACTGGAGGAGTGCAGCGGAAGGTACAGGACATCTATGCAAACGCTCACTACATTCACTGTTATCCCCATCAGTTAAACCTGGTAATGCAGCAGGCAACCTCCCACATCCCTCAGATCAGTCACTTTTTTACTAACACGGGGGGATTTGCTTCCTTTTTCTCAAAATCGAGCAAGAGAACTGCAGTGCTTGATGAGATGGTGGTGCACCGACTTCCAAGTGCATCGTCAACACGTTGGAACTTCAACAGTCGTGCAGTCAACACATTCTATGAGCACAAGAATGGTCTGGTGTTTTCAGACCATCTGGAACAGTGAAGCATTTGAAGAGACACATCGATGCTGTCTACATCGCAGGAATCACCCAGGCATTCATTAACCGCATGCAGGCTATTAGGTATGTTAAATACAGCATTATGTAGCCTAGCCTAATTGGTAATTCTCTGCATAAATTATGTGTAGCATATATCCCTGGTTAACATTTGGTTTGGTTAATATATCCCTAACCAGTTTTCACAGCTGACTCATAAAAATTATGTATTGGATCAAGGAGGCTGTTCCTAATCTGGCTGAGGATGAGGAGTACAGGGGATCTGTTCAGGAGCCACCCACAAAGAAACGGAGAACATTGGGAGAAGACACACAGCACCATTTGGCACTGGAGGTAACACACAGGCTTACACACACAGAGAGAGAACAGACACACAGAGGAACAGAGAGGAATAGACACACAGAGAGGAAAAGACACACAGAGACACAGAGAAGAACAGAGAGGAACAGACACAGAGAGGAACAGAGACACAGAGAGGAACAGAGACACAGAGAGGAACAGAGACACAGAGAGGAACAGAGACACACAGAGGAACAGAGACACAGAGAGGAACAGAGACACACAGAGGAACAGAGACACAGAGAGGAACAGAGACACAGAGAGGAACAGAGACACACAGAGGAACAGAGACACAGAGAGGAACAGAGACACACAGAGGAACAGAGACACAGAGAGGAACAGAGACACACAGAGGAACAGAGAGGAACAGAGACACAGAGAGGAACAGAGACACACAGAGGAACAGAGACACACAGAGGAACAGAGACACAGAGAGGAACAGAGAGGAACAGAGACACACAGAGGAACAGAGACACAGAGAGGAACAGAGACACACAGAGGAACAGAGACACACAGAGGAACAGAGACACAGAGAGGAACAGAGACACACAGAGGAACAGAGACACAGAGAGGAACAGAGACACACAGAGGAACAGAGACACAGAGAGGAACAGAGACACAGAGAGGAACAGAGACATTATCAAATAAAATCTAATGAAGATGCTCACCACTTGATACAGTAGTCCAGACTCAAATGAAAATTGTCATTCGACGATATCTATGAATAATTACAGTTAACCATTTTGGTTTATTACACAATATAGGCTAGCTTTTCAGAACATTAATTGTTTTCCCTTTTTTAAAATTGTATATTATCGCATAGGTATGTGACACCATCATGAGCCATTCCAAGGAGAGCTTTTCTTTCACCAAGCACCTCATCAGTGCCACACTCTTGCAAGGAGACTTGTTCCAACAACACAGCAGAAAGTTCCCAGATTCAGCACTGGAAACCACGGTGGAAGCCTATCCCTCATTGGACAAGGCCAGACTTAAAACAGAACTGTCCCTGATCTACGAGAATGAGGAGTTCTGGAGTTGCAAAGGTGCACTGGCTCTCTATCAGGTTTTGATGGAAAACAACTTTGGAGAAACATTCACTGAAACTGTAAGTCTTCTCAACATCATCATCACAACACCAATGACAACATCAGAGTCTGAGAGGTGCTTCTCTACCTTAAAGAGGATAAAAACTTTCCTTAGGAACACAATGTCACAAGATCGGCTCAACGATCTGGCTATGCTCTCCATCGAGAAGAAATTAACAAAAGACATTCCTGATTTCAACACCAGGGTCATTGAAAAATTTGGCTCTCAAAAACAAAGACGAGCGAAATTCTTGTATAAATAAAACCTAGAGAGAGAGAGAGAGAGAGAGAGAGAGAGAGAGAGAGAGACAAACACATGTGCACACACAGAGGAACAGACACACAGAGACACAGAGAGGAACAGAGACACACAGAGAGGAACAAAGAGGAACAGAGACACAGAGAGGAACAGATAGGAACAGAGACAGAGGAACAGAGAGGGACATAGACACAGAGAGGAACATAGACACAGAGAGGAACAGACACACAGAGAGGAACAGAGACACACAGAGGAACAGAGACAGAGAGGAACAGACACACAGAGAGGAACAAAGACATACAGAGGAACAGACACACAGAGAGGAACAGACACACAGAGGAACAGAGAGGAACAGAGATACAGAGGAACAGACACACAGAGACACAGAGGGGAACAGAGACACAGAGAGGAACAGAGACACAGAGAAGAACAGAGAGGCACAGAGAGGAACAGAGACACAGAGACACGGAGGGGAACAGAGACACAGAGAGGAACAGAGACACAAAGAGGAACAGAGACACAGAGGGGAACAGAGACACAGAGAGGAACAGAGACACACAGAGGAACAGAGACACAGAGAGGAACAGAGACACACAGAGGAACAGAGACACACAGAGGAACAGAGACACACAGAGGAACAGAGACACAGAGGGGAACAGAGACACAGAGAGGAACAGAGACACACAGAGGAACAGAGACACAGAGAGGAACAGAGACACACAGAGGAACAGAGACACAGAGAGGAACAGAGACACACAGAGGAACAGAGACACAGAGAGGAACAGAGACACACAGAGGAACAGAGACACAGAGAGGAACAGAGACACAGAGAGGAACAGAGAGGAACGGACACACAGAGAGGAACAGAGACACAGAGAGGAACAGAGAGGAACGGAGACACACAGAGACACAGAGGGGAACAGACACACAGAGACACAGAGAGGAACAGAGACACAGAGGGGAACAGAGACACAGAGAGGAACAGAGACACACAGAGACACAGAGAGGAACAGAGACACAGAGGGACACAGACAGGAACAGAGACACACAGAGGAACAGAGACACACAGAGAACAGACACACAGAGACACAGAGAGGAACAGAGACACACAGAGGAACAGAGACATAGAGGAACAGAGACACACAGAGGAACAGAGACACAGAGAATTTTTTTTTAATTTTCAAAACCTCTTTATTTGCTTAACACAATTTGTAGATACAATCACATTGCATTCTCAAAACGAAAAAAAAATAAATTAAAAAATAAAGTTAGTAAAAATAAAAAAAAGAAAGAAAACATAAAACAACAACAACAAAACATAATTTTACTCAAAATGGGTCCAAATATCAGCTCATTCTCTCTACAACAGAACATAAAACATTGTTAAGGCTCCATATATTGGGGATTTCTTCCACATTATTTGTGGTTCTGTAAAAACTGAAATCGACACGCAATCTGGCCTTCACCATTCTAACAAACAATGTAGGTGCATCAACATCCAAAGAACCTTCCAACTTATTCCTTCTACTGAGGTAGATCGCCATTTTAGCTTGGCCCAAAATAAAATTCAACAATTGACATTTCAGTCTCCTCTTCTGTGAGTAAGTAGAACCTAAAATGAACATTTCCATAGAAAAAGTGCCTCCGAGCCTCCTGAACATCTGCTGCAGCAGCTGAAACAAGGAGTCCAGCCTGCCACAGTCCATGAAGCAGTGAAACACCGTCTCTCGCTTCAAGCAGAAAGGACACTTCTCACTTACCACTGGGTTTATTACAGAAACAAAAGCATTCACAGCTACAATCCCGTGAAGAATTC
Organism: Lagodon rhomboides; assembly: GCA_039737535.1. Classification (NCBI taxonomy): domain Eukaryota; kingdom Metazoa; phylum Chordata; class Actinopteri; order Spariformes; family Sparidae; genus Lagodon; species Lagodon rhomboides. The sequence goes on along the minus strand of CM077784.1, from coordinate 7,564,851 downwards.
TCCACTGCAGATCTCCAAGCCTTTTAGTTAACAGTGGTTTATAGAGTGCTTCCCAAGCAGGTCTCACCTCATCATTAAGCCCTAGATGAGCTCTCCAAGGGGTGTCAGACTGACCGCTGAGCTTGTCCTTGTTCAGAACCTTAACCAACAGTTTGTATATAGTTTTTCCTGTCATAACATTTAACCTGATAGGTGAAGTGTTGCTGGACTCCAGCAGTCGACCTTTGCAATCTTTAAAATCAGGAACAAGTGTCAGAGCAGGGAAAGGATCATCAATGTTCGGCTGACGGTGTCTGTTACAGTGAGCTGTTAACAAGGAGAGTTCAGCTCGTGTCAGCTTACACCTCCAGGTGCTGAGCAGTTGGGTTATGAACCTGACAGACCTGACTCCCACCCAAGAGGCCAGAGCTGCAGCGTTAATCAGTCATGGTCCACATAATTGCACCACGTGTCCCAGCGTGACGACCCCCGCGGAGCGAAGCCGCTGCAGAACAGAAGGTCCGGCTGTGCGCTCTGCATTGAAACGGGTCCCGTGCACCACTGGCTCATTCGAAAGCCAAAACAAGGAGACACAGTTGGCCTGACTCTGCTTGTTGAACAACCCCCACACAGTAAACAGTCCATTGTAAAACTGCGGAAGGTTGCACAGTTTGTGAGCACTTAGGTCCATCAAAAAAAGAGGCTCAGCAAGACCCAAACCTCCAGCCCGTCTCAATATGGCTCGAGCTATGGGCCTCCAGATGACGTCTGCTGGACCGGCGAGGAGCCTCTGGATAAACCGGAGTCGGAAAGCAGCGCCCCTGCTGGCCAGATGAATGAGCCCCTGTCCTCCGTTTTCCTTGGGCAGAAACAGCATGCTCTGTGGGACCCAGTGCAGACGGTCCCAGAAGAAATCGACCAATAACGCTTGTATCCTGGCCAGGAGACGTGCCGGGGGGTCCACACATGCCAGACGGTGCCACAGCAAGGAAGACACCACGTTGTTAATCACTAAAATACGCCCTTTAAAGGACATATATGTGGCAAAATCCATTTCCACCTTTTTAGTCGCCCCTCGACCATCTCCACAACACTGTCCCAGTTTTTACTCTTAAAAGAGTCATCACCGAGATAGACACCAAGATATTTAAAACCTCCCTCGTTCCATCTTAACCCCCCAGGCAAAATTAATTGCCTGCTAAGCCCATCACTAACTGCTAAGGCTTCACTTTGTCCCCAGCTTACTTTAGCAGAGGACAAAGTACCGATATCATCTTGGTCTTTGACAATGACAATAACGTCATTGGCATAAGCAGACAATTTAAAAGCTTGTTGACATCCAGGGAGATTTACACCGGAAAGATGTTGTCTGAGTTTGTGTAGGAGACGCTCTATTGTCATAGAGTAGAGCATGCCAGATAGGGAACAGCCCTGTCTGACCCCCCTCTGAACCTTAAAAGGAGCACTTAACCCACGATTAATCTTTAGTACACTCTCAATGTCACTGTACAAAACCTGGATCTTGGCCATGAGACCAGAGTTGAACCCAAAAGCGTTCAGTGTCTGCCACAAGTACTGATGTTCAACTCGGTCAAATGCCTTTTCTTGATCTATAGAAATCAGACCAAGGCTACAGCCCAATGAACTGGAGAGGTACAAAATGTCCCGAATTAGAGAAACATTATCAGATATCAGCCTGCTGGGTACACAATAGGTTTGGGCAACGTGAATGATATGCTCCATCACTTTCCTCAGCCTCGTGGCCAACACCTTGGACAAGATTTTATAGTCCGTGCAGAGCAGAGCTACTGGCCGCCAGTTCTTTATCAGCTGCAGATCCCCTTTCTTGGGGAGGAGGGTGAGGACCACTCTCCTGCAGCTCAGAGGTAATCTTCCTCTGCTGAAACTGTCTCTGAGAACAAGTAATAAGTCTTGGCCAATTACAGGCCAGAAAACTTTGTAAAAATCTGCAGGAAGACCATCAATCCCTGGAGCTTTCCCGCTATCCAAGCTTTGCAGCGCTGCAGCTAGTTTAACCGCAGAGATCTGTGCATCCAGCTCAGCGTTAGCCTCCGCGGGAACCTTGGGTAAACCCTCATAGAATGACTGCGCCACCTCTGGTCTCTCCTGGAACTCCTCTTTGAAGAGCCCCTTGTAGAAGGCGACTGCACAGCTCCGTATCTCTCCTGACTCCTGCAGCAGCTGCCCAGTGTCGGACCTCAGGGAATGCATGAGCCTTTTTTGTCCATTCTTACGTTCGAGGCCAAAGAAAAAGTGAGAGGGAGCATCCATTTTAGCAATATAACAATTTAGCAATAGCAATAGAGAGGAACAGAGACACACGGAGGATCAAAGAGGAACAGAGGAACAGAGAGGAACAGAGACACAGAGAGGAACAGAGAGGAACAGAGACACAGAGAGGAACAGAGGAACAGAGAGGAACAGACACACAGAGGAACAGAGAGGAACAGAGATGAGCAGAGACACAGAGGAACAGAGAGGAACAGAGAAACAGAGAGGAACAGAGACACAGAGGAACAGAGACACAGATGAACAGAGACACAGAGGAACAGAGACACACAGAGGAACAAAGGGGGACAGAGGAACAGAGAGGAACAGAGACACAGAGAGGAACAGAGGAACAGAGAGGAACAGACACACAGAGGAACAGAGAGGAACAGAGAAGAACAGAGACACAGAGACGAACAGAGAACCAGAGAGGAACAGACACAGGGAGAGGAACAGAGACACACAGAGGAACAAAGAGGAACAGAGAGGAACAGAGACACAGAGGAACAGAGACACACAGAGGAACAAAGAGGAACAGAGGAACAAAGAGGAACAGAGAGGAACAGAGACACACAGAGGAACAAAGAGGAACAGAGGAACAGAGAGGTAGAGAGACACAGAGATTAACAAACAGGAACAGAGAGATAGAGAGACACAGAGAGGAACAGAGACACACAGAGGAACAAAGAGGAACAGAGAAGAACAGAGACACAGGGAGTAACAGAGACACACAGAGGAACAGAGACACAGAGTGTCTTTTAAGTTTATTTTATATTCAATGGGCAATATATAATAATAGTATAGTATTATGTAATAGTAATGTAGTTGTAGAGAATGCTTTGTTGTTTCTCTCAGGCTGTGACATGCGATGACAAATGTATGGCACTGATGCTGTTTTCTCCAAGTAAATGTTGCATTCTTTCTTGATTAGAGAGGGTATTAAAATCATCTGTTTATGTTTAATTTTTGAAAATAACTTGGTTCTAAATTCTTTGTATATGTTACATTTTAATAGGAAAAGTTCTGTTTCATTCTCTCTTCTCAACCCACACTCACCTTAGACACTCCCCCCTCCACTCACTCACTCACTCACTCACTCACTCACTGTTGATTTATACCAAAGAACATGAAAGTGCCCGTAGTCTAAGAATCACCCTTGTATAGATTCATCTGAAATCATACCCTTGTTGTGAATTTATCTCTTGATTGTATTGTATAGTATTTGATAGCATAAAGTCTAATATAGCTGTAAATTGTTACCTTTTCTGTGAAACTGTGAAATTGAATTATTATTGTGGAACTGTAGTCATTTTCCGACTGTTCATTTGAATGCTTATGCTAGATTAGGCAGGGAAATCTGTTGGCATACCAGTCCCACCAAGATTTTTTTCACCAGCCAGACGCCACTGACTCCCGCCTCACATGGAGGTGAGGGAACGTCAAAGTTTATTGGTTGCATTAACATGTTTTTTTTTGTTTGTTTGCTAATGGGCAAAGTGGCAATTTGCAAATGGGGTCAGAGCAACATTAGCAATCATGTATCAGTAATATATGTCCTGGAATCGTCTCCTTTTAGCTTGACATCGGGCTCTGTAGCTGCTAAATGCTCCAAATACGTTCACCAGCTAGATGCTAACTTTGTCTGTTGTACAGGGGCTTATGACTGTTTTCTGACTAAAAGCTGTGAGTGGAAATTAGGTTTATGAGAGTGATGAGAGTGAACCAAAGCAGTGTTATGGGCCATAACTAAAAATATGGAACATGCCTTAAAAAAACCTGGGAAAAAAAAGAATTTTAACAAGAAACTGCAAAGACACTGACTCAGAGGACACAATCAGATGTGGATGTGTGTCTTATCTGCTGCATCAGTAAGTCATGGATAGTCTTCTCCCTCAGAAGTTGGATGAGATAATCCAAATACCAGCAGACAGAGCAACCCAGAGTCAGCAGGCTGGTCTTAGATGAGTCATTTTACCAATTCAGTGAGTTTTACTCCTGCCTTCATCTCTACCTCCGTCCCACACTCCTCTGCCCCTGTCGACCTTCACAGCCTGCAGGGAGCCAGCGTCACTTCACAGTGGGAATTCCACCTGCTCTGTCTCACACACACACACACACACACACACACACACACACACACACACACACACACACACTTGCACATCTGGTGTGAAAGCCTGCTAAGGCACTTCAGCACCAGCTCCAGTATTCACCGGTGATGTTTGAGGTTCACTTTTTTTATGCACACACACTATTAAATGCACTGTTAACATCCACAACACCAGGCAGCATGTTGGCATCAAAGCAGCCTGCTGTGCTGTGAGACGGGACTCATTCAGGAACAGTAGGAAAAAATGTATGATCTCCAATCCAAACAGATGCAACATGCTGAACATCTGTCTGCAGGAGTTTTTGAACAGTTTTCTATGTATTTTAAAGAAATGAAACCACATCAGTTGTTGGAGCAAGTGACCAAATTGTTCACATTCAAGTGATAATGCTCTGTAGCAGCCACAGTAACTGGACTGAGGATTCAGGTAACATCACACTTCAACATAAAGGGCTGTTGTTCTCTTCCCATTTCAAAACCAGTCAGCATTGTTTGTTTGTAAAATACATCAGATCTGCAGTAATCCAGAGTATGTTCTTGATACGACATTACGTCAGGTAAGAGCTAACTTAGCTAAAGCTATGTCAAATTAACAAGGATATGAGGTGGGCAGACGAGCTATATTCACTATCACTGTGTTTATATTACTGGAGGCCCGTCTGGGTGGCTTGGGCTCAGAAGGTCGTGGTTCTATCCCCAGCCCTGAACCCTAAATTGCTCCTGGTGGCTGTGCTGACGTATGTGACTGTGTGAATGAATGAAACAGGAAGTCCAAGATAGATTTTCAAACGGTGTTTAAAAAATGAAATTAAGGTTTAGTCCTTGAGGCCTGCGACTGCTATTTGGAGTGTTGAGGATGAGTTCAGAAGTCTCACAGTGTGGGGAGTGAAGCTGCTGTGTAGTCTGGTGGTACAGCAGCAGATCCTTCTGTACCTGTTGTCAGATGGCAGCAGGGTGAACACACTGTGGCTGGGTGGCTGTTGTCTTTTAGCATCTTTGGGCTCTGTGCAGACATCTCACGTCACTGATGTCACTGATGCTCTGTAGATGGTACCAGTGATGTTCTAGTGGTTTAAATCGCTCACTGTAGAGCCTTCCTGTCCTGGGCCGTGATGAACCATGCCGGCTTGTGATGCATATACACATTTACATAACCAGGAAACAGGAAGGTAGGCAGAATCAGAGCAGGCCAAGAAAGCTAGGGCAGATGCAAACTACACAATCTGATGGAGTGCTGATGCAATTAAACTGCACATATACTACTGGGCTGATTAAGGGAAATGAAAAGCTGTTGACTGAGCAGGTGGGGAAGGTCAGGTGGTAGAAACAGTGGGAAAAGGCTTCCTGTAGGGCAGGAGGGAGTGGCTGCATCTGGAACATCATGAGGGTTCGTTTGGCACAGAGAATGAGACTATGACCGAAATGAATGTGTTAAGGCTGAAATTGTGACACTGTGTGCCCAAGTATTAAGAACATTTTATGACCATCACCATGCTGCAGCTGCAGAGACAGGCTTGGTATATTTTAGCGTGGTGTAGTAGTTTATCTCTAAATGTAATTAGAAGCCTGTCCCGTTTATAACATTCACTATCTGGATGTAGCGTTGAGATAACACAGTGGTGATCAGAATTATTTGCGTTGAAAGATTCTCTTTTTCTATAAATACCATACCGACAGGAAGCAGTGAAAACATACAAATAAGGTCCTGATGCACTCAGACATGCACGCAAATACAGCTGCACAAATGCATTAGGCACAATCAGCTATCAACTCACTGGGCTGATGCAGCAATAACATTTGCATTTAGAGCGCTGGTGACTTTTAGTAAGTTCATACAAGTCTATCAGTGCATCACAGCACATCTGTCCATAATGTAGTGCCAGTGTCACAGGCAGTGATTATTGTGATTATTTCTTAATGATCTCTTATCTATTTAAACTGAGTTTGCTGCTTTGCATCTGCATTATTACTGCAGCCTGAGTCATCTCTAACACTTGAAGGTGGTCTGTAATCCCCTTATTCAAGAATTCAAAGAACTAGCAGCGATGAAATCCGACTGTTCCGTCATCTCACGTGCCTGCTTCAAAAAGCTGCACTTGAACACACAGCAAAGACTACAGCCGACACCAACTGTGTGTGAAGAAATACCTCTCCACACCACCAGGTGGCAGTAGTCTGTATTCATCATTCAAAGGTAAACCAGAAAACCCAGGACTATGGGTGTACAAACTTGTTGTGATAAAGCAGTGTTTTGACATTACTCTCGCTAATACAACTGCTTCTGATGTTGAACATGTCTGATAAAACATTACTGGTGAAGTCAATACTTTGTGGCTTTTCTACCCCGTCTGTGGAACTCAGACCCAAGCCCACATACACAAAAGATGGTTTGATTGCAATTGAGGTGAAAATGTCAGAGAGGGCTTACGAGGACCTGAGCTGTGAAGGGAGGGTAAAATTGTTCTGTATTAAAGGGCAACCTTTAGAATGCTTCACACTTTGTTCTTATTGTGTATTTTGTCAAAGTTTGTATGTGTCTAGCTCAACCATTTTCCCTTTGTTTATCTGAGCAGGCGATGCATTCCATTGAGGGCAGAAATTAAATGGCAGACAGGGACAGAGGTGGCAGCACGCTGTGAGGCTGTGGTCAGGTATTGTTTCTGTTGGTCTTCACAGTCTCATTTTTATGAATGAACGCTACCTTGTTCACCTGGATTTCTGCCTGATAACAGCTTCTGCCCTTTAAACAGAGTGTGCATGCACGATAATCAAGAAACATGTTAACCAGGGACTCTGGAAAATTCTGTGCCAAGTTCTTCTTGTCAGTTCAGTTCATTTCTAAAGCGGGTGGAAACCAGGGAAACACCACAAAGTGGCATGGTTCATCATGGCCCAGGACAGGAAGACTCTTCAGCAGGTGATTAAAACCACCAGAACATCACTGGTACCATCTACAGAGCATCAGTGACATCAGTGAAGTGAGATGTCTGCACAGAGCCCAGAGATACTAAAAGACAACAGCCACCCAGCCACAGTGTGTTCACCCTGCTGCCATCTGACAACAGGTACAGAAGGATCTGCTGCTGTACCACCAGACTACACAGCAGCTTCACTCCCCACACTGTGAGACTCCTGAACTCATCCTCAACACATACATATTTTTTTAATATTCTAATTCTGATTAATACAATTCTAATATTGTTTTCCGTGTGAAAGCACTACAGCTTGCATTGCACTCTACAACCCTGTGTTGTGAACCTTGACTTCAGCTTATCATTCACTCCACTGAGAAGGTGATTGGCTACACTTGTCAACATCTTGTTAGATGTTGACAAGTGTAGCCAATCAAGTCAAGTCAGTTTTATTCATACAACGAAATATTATAAATCACTAATGTGTCTGAAGGGGCTTTACACTTAAATGCACATATTCTTCATACTGTACAGTCTTTAGTCAATACTTCTCCATTTTCTTCATTTTAAAGGATTGTACAGCTCGTTTCATTTAACACTATACTACACACATTTTATATCTATGACTTCATGACTTGACTTAGTTTAGTTTAATACTTGTTATGAGATCAAATCTGTGTTGCTGTGGGTCTGCACCACACTGTACAGTCAGTCGACAGGAAAACAAGGACACAAACACAATGAGATAAAAAATTTAAGAAACCAGCACATATAAAACATCAATAATACTGATCCTGGTACAGCAGTAACACAAAACTGTACAACTCTACAGAGCTCTGAGAATCTGAGGAAGGCTCAACAGTTGTCTTCTGTCAAGGACAGAGATGGTCAAAGCAGGCTGAGGTCATGTAGATGTTTGAGTTTGTGTCTTCCACTTATTTATGCTTCACATAAAACACTGTCAACAGTAAGTGTGTTTCAGTGCTGCAGGGCAGGGGTGATGGTTCCCACACAGGTTCCGAAGCCCACCCTGTATCCATCTCCTTTACAGTAGCCTAGACAGAGGAAAAGATGGGACATAATAATTATAAACAGATAATTATGTGCATGATTGTCAGTGTGATGGTTTTAAGTTAGAGCACCACAAATCACAGAGGTCATATCTCATTTGCTGGTGCGTGCCGGTGCATGCTGAGTATGGCTAAATGTTAAAATGTTCATGAAGGTCCCTCCGGTTGTGACTTATATGTTCACTCAGCAACGTCTGTGTGTCGTTGGGCTGCAACAATTATGGAGTCTGTATTGAATGTTGTCTGCCTCAGTCGCTTTGTTACTGTCATTGTTTGAGCTTTGTTGTGTTTCTTTTTAACAAGGCTACACTGAGGAAACAGTCGTGTCTTTATAATTCATGACCAGTTGCATGCAGAGACTGCAAAGTGCCAGAAAATAAATCAATTGTAGGCTAAAGATGCTTAAAAAATTTCAAATGCACCACAGTGATGTACATTTTTACTAACGCTAACTTTTACTTAAGTAATTATACTTAAACCTGAATTCATTTTTATTAGGTAAAAAAGAGATTAGATTCTACGCCAAAAATATCAATAATTATCAAATGCAAACTTGCTTCTTGATTTGTTTTCCCAAGTGACAGTTTGAAAGCCAGTGTAAAAAAAAAAGAAAAAAAAAAGAAATCTGAATTGTTTTGTGTTAAATATGGAGAGAATATAAGCAGGAGTACTGCCAGGTGTCTAGCAAGAAATAAAGTACAAATGTATTTCATTTGACAGTTCAATGCAAAGTTTTGATAAGTTATTTAAGAGAAGGGAAAATGATTTGCACTGTTTAAAGCTAATCATATTAAACTGTATACCACCTGCTGCTTGCCTCTTTATATTAATATGTTAATAATGGTGGCAAAAACTGAATTATCAGAAATATTTTGCTTTCTCGTAATACAAAACGCTGTAGAGGCACTGCTACGAAATGACAATATCAGCAGTGGCCCCACGCTAATTTGAGTCTGGGAGCCCTGGTCTAACCTCTCATGGTGACTTCATCTCCGTCCTTCAGAAACGTTCTGGTTTCTCCTCCTCCCAGATCGATAGTCTTAGATCCCCTCCAGGACAGCTCCAGCATGGAGCCAAAGCTCTCTGGATCCTGAGGGGATACAGTACATACTGTGTAAGCCTTGTACACTACAGATGTACTGCACATGCAATGCAACAAAAGACAAACATTCCTCCTGTTAATCTGTTGGTGACAACACATCATTAAAAACAATGAAACCGGTCTCACTGTTGCTACAGAGTTTAAAGCCCTGGTGCATACATGTTATTGGATTAGCAGCTATTGAATGAGTCAGATGGGATCGATTATTGTATTCTTGTACTGTGTCACCAGGTCAGATCCATGGTGTATCATACATAAATCAAAAGCTACAAAGTGCTTTACATTGGAGAAAAGCAAGGTCTTGTAATGACCCGCGTATACATTTATACAACAAAGAAAAAACAGAGAGGAATCGAAAGAAAATGACAGGTAAACTAGGGATTATCAAAGTCCACACTTTGAAAATGTTACACATTGGGGCTTTAATTCTTTCTAGATCTGCCTCACACTTAACACAGGATGTTCAGTTCCACTGTGAGCATGACATGTTCAAGCCTGACTTCAACAGTCATCAGTCACTATTCACAGATACACAATTTTAAAGTCAATCTGTTAACTATTCAGCATAGCTGCGTTACATGCAGGCACTCACAGGTCCACTGATGGTTCCAGAAGCCAGCAGGTCTCCTGATCTGACGTTGCAGCCGTTGACTGTGTGATGGCTGAGCTGCTGCTTCATGGTCCAGTACATGTACTGGAGACAGAGAGAGACAGAACATGAGTGAAGGGGGACAGACTGTCAGACGTCGTACTGGTTCATCATTTTCATGAAGGAGGCGGACCTGCCTCTGCAGCGTGCTGTTGGTTGCACTATCAACAAGCTGTGTTTTTCAGACTGGTCACTGCAGGATGTGTATTAACCAGGAGTTATTGTAACTGTACAAGTGACAAAATAGGCAGTGTGTATCCGCCGAGGCAGTGTGTATCCGCCTTTTTTCCAGGGCCGATAGTGATATTATTAGTAATCAAGAAGAACTATGACGTTATTCAGAACTGATATTTCCATGCTGATAAAATGAAAGTCTTGGTGTAAACATTTAGAATAACCAGTGATGGAAAGTTACTGACTATAATTTACTCAAGTACTGTACTTAAGTACAATTCTGAGGGACTTGAGTATTTGACAACTTTAGTAACTAGTTACTTTGCAGATTCAAACTATGCAGTGTTGGTAGGCTGTTACTTCTGATATGTAACCAATCAGATGAGAGCTCAGAGTTGAGACTACAGATGGATAGAGGATGATGCATCAGAGCCAAAGCATTATATATTTAAACTGATTTTTTTTTTGTTGGCAATTGGTCACAAAACACGCAATACAGGCCAGAAAGCAAAACCTGAAGGACAGGGGTCGCAGGCTGGCAAACTAACAAAACCCTGTACAAATCACAAAAAGGGTAAACTGGTCCCTTGGTGTCTTAAAGGTGGCAGTGGGAATAGAACACACAGCCACCGACTGATTCCATCAAAATGATAAGCAAACAAAAGGAATGGACCTAAATCCAAAGGTGGAGTGGGAGTCACTGAACAGGGGGAGGGACGGACGAAATGTATGGAAACTGGCCAAAAGAAAAAATCTCAAACACACTCAACTCAGATTTTCACTCAAACAGAAAACGCAGAAAACCAACTGCCACTGAGTCATTTCCCAATCATTTCATTCAGTTATCAAGAGAAAAGATCTAACTGTAGCTGCTTCATATCATAGTGACTGACGTTACAATGGAGTAGCTCTGGTTTGGACTGTGAAGAACAACACCTCATGCTTTGGGGGAACTGCACTGGACATTTTTCAATCATTTTATAGACTAGGCAACCAACATGTTAATTGAAAGTCAAATCAACAGACTAATATTATTTGTATTATTAATCTACCAACAAACCTGTAACATGCTGTACAGAGTGTTAGAGTGGGTCCTGCCAGGCGGCACACAAGCTTCTCACCTTAAAGTTGGAGTTGCAGATGGTTGCTGCCTCTGCCATGCCCTGTCCTTGAAGAGCACACAGCACAAAGTTACTTTACTCACTGAAAGGCACGTTCACTTCATCACAGAACTGATGATATAACAGTGTGTTCTGGCAAAAGTTGAATCAAGGTTTTATATGACATTCACCATAATGTGTACAGCCAGGCTGTAAAGTAACTAGATACTTTTACTCAAGTACAGTAATTAAGTACAATCTTAAGGAACTTGTAGTTTACTTAAGTATCTACATTTTTTGAAGGGTTTCTGCTCCTCCACCTCTGCTCATAACACTGTACAGCATGCAGAGTGTCAGGTTCATGATATGTGTGTGAGTGGAGGCAGTGAGGGGAGGAGAGAGGGATGTGGAAAGTGATAGAGAAATCATAAAATAATCATAAATAAATAATCATCGGGACTTTGTGTGTGTGTGTGTGTGTGTGGCTGTTTGTGAATGTGTGTTCAACCACATAAGCACACAGTGAAGCAGTGACAGTTAATTGTGCCAGTACCTTTTAGTGACACGGACAGGTTAACGTTGAAGGTGTAGGGGTCAGGGTGCTGCAGGTAGGGGAGGGGCTCAGGATCCTGCAGGGAGAGGACAAACACAAACTGAAGTCTGAGCTCAAGTGAGGGTCAAATGTTCACAGTGGAGAGAGAAAACACAGCTTCTATCTTCCTGTCTCCTTCCCATTAGTCAGACAAGAAACTTCTTTTGTATTGATGCTTGTCCTACAGGTGGCACCAGGGGATAAAAACCATGTTGATCCCAAAATCTGAAGGAGTCTCTGTACAGATGCAGCATGCCTGCACTGTGTACTTTTAGACCGAGCTCGTCAGGCTCAGCTCCACACTGTCAGAATTTCCTCAGGCTGTGCTGTGTTCTGTGATGCTCTGCTTTCCTGTCGGTGCTACGCACTGCTTCTCCACACGGGGCGAGAGCTGACGGTCAGCTACTGCAGGTAACACACTGACATACAACCCCACATCAGAAGACCCCAACCATGTCATTAGCTTAGTACATGACTTACTAATTACATCTGAATACCGAGATATAATTAGATAAGCTTAAATATATACATAACTAAATGAATGACTACAATAATAATACCTAAGTCATTTTTGTTTTCTTTACCAAAAATCAAAATGTGCGTATACGGAGCCCCGAAAAATAAAGTCAAAAAACTCCCTGGGGTTCCTTTAGAAAACTTTTGTGTGTCAATTTTGTTTTGACTCACGACATTTTGTTATTAAAACAGTACTTTTGCTCTGTTTAACTATTTATGTCACAGCAGGCTACAGCTGTGAACAGTGCTCAGTGATAAGTCTGTCTGTTTACACCGTACTGATGCAAACATGTGGAACATTCAATGCAGCGGAACACTCATCAAAATGTAAAACCTCTAAAGCTTCTTCTCATGATGGAAACATCAGAGCCACCTGCTAACTGTGTCAGTGTGACACGACTGCAGACAATCTTCTCAAAGATGAGACACATTCTGATCACATGGCACATCATTTAATCTCTTTATTAGCATTAGCAATTAGCAATTAGTTGATTTCAGTCAAATTCTCTTGAAAGAAATCAGGTCTTACTCTGTTTGCATTAGAAATGTCTTAATAGTTCTGCCATTGCCATAATAATAAGAAACAACATAAATGTGAAAGTCACGGTGTGCTTCAGGCTGTAAACAAAGTGCATGTATTTGTGCATGTCAGCATGTGTTGTGGTAGGTAGTCAGTGGTTCTGTGTGGGCCAGAGAGTAAGCTGAGAAGAAAAACTTCTTGCTTTGTTCGTGCCTTTGTTCAAACAATTTGCTTTACTTTAGAACAAAACTAAAGACTCGGGTTATGGACTTGCAGGTAACAACCAATGCAAAGGTCTCAAATGTAAAGTCTGTCAATCCTTTGTTAGGCCTGCGAGCAGTTTGATGGGCAGGTACAGAATGTCACTTGTTGACCTGGGATTGAGCCACTCTTTATTTGTTTAACCCTGTACTGACCTGGGTTGCATTGGGCTCTGCAAAGGGCAACAGCGCCTCCATGGGGACGACCCAGGGTGAGATGGAAGTCCCGAAGTTCTTCCCCAGGAAAGGACCCAGAGGAACATACTCCCACGCCTGGATGTCCCTGGCTGAGAATGAACACAAATGTTACTGCAGGTTATGGTTCTGTAAATGCAGAAAAGATAATGTCAGGTAACGCCAGGGAGTCTTCAAAGTTTGGTATCGCAGAATGTAGATTCTAAACTACCAGGAGGCCAGAAATCATTGTAACCCTTCAAACAACATAGAACAGCTCACAGGACCCAGAGGACCCAGGACCCTAGATAGAAGAGTTGAGAATACTTCAACAATATTTTATGCGTGTTGCATGCGATAATTGTATTTTAGTTGTTATTCTAGGGTTTGGAATATATTATATTCCATTTCTACCAACAGATCCTCCTAAATCCCACACATTGGGCCTTTAAATACACTGAGATCAGTCCTACAGGTCCTATACATAAGGCAGCAAACTGAACTAGCTGTTTGGATCTGTACAGAGAGCTGTACCTGTTTGTGTCTGATGTATGTGGTTGTATTGGTTAGAGTTCATACTGTATACAGTTAATATGGAGTATGGAACACGGGACGCAGTTGTAAATGTAACATGCTCACAGTGCCAGAATCTCTCCACAGCCACATTATACATCTGCTCTGCTGTGAAGCTAATGAAGCAACAGTGAGATCATCTTTTACTGTTAGAGCTTTAGTGCCAGTCTGGATCTTCATCTGTCCTCACACACAGACATGGCTCATTGGCCGAGCCTTCCCTCACCCACTGTGAGCCTTTAAGAAATTATTATCCAATTAAAGCACTGAGAACAGAGGGGGAGATGAGGAAGGCATTTAACTTAGCGTGCAGTCGTATGGTGGAAAATTTGGATGGCAAATATTCACAGAGCCTGTAGTGAACCCTGCTCAGTCTGATCTCCTGAGGGCTTCAGCAAGTACAAAATGAAAGCAATGTCAGTTTGCTTTCACGCTGCACATTCAGCAGAAATGTCACCGCCTAAAAAATCTCACACACTGTGCTTTGGTGAGAAAAAAGAACAACAACTGGGTTCTATTTCACAAAGGAATCTGTGCACAGCTACGATGGACTGTGCATGCCAAAACAATAACTCCACAATTTAGATTAAATTCAAATGTTTTGGAACTTCTGGTTTCCAAAATTGTTGTGCACATGTCATTTTCTGATGTACGTCTAATGAATGTAATAATCTAGTAATCAAATACTGATACTAATAATCTGTAATCTGTATGTATTGAATCAAAACACAGTTTTGGTAACCTGATACCTCAAAATATCATGTCTTTAAAGACAGATTATGAAACATTTGACAGTGGAAATATCTCACTTCATGGAAATAAGAGGACAAAAAATCAACTCATGCTTGTTAAATTCAAAGCACGCAGATGTATTTCGGCTACAGCCTCAGAGAGCAAACAGTTCTGTGACTGTGCCTGAAAAACGTGAAACTGAAATACAACTCACATTATTTATTATGCTTGATAAATGCCAGCAGGCAGAGGTGTTAACGAACCGCGGCCCTGAAAGATAACCGCCTTGAGCGTGTACACGCATTCACATGCTAACACACAAAATGACCGTCGTGTTTTCCAGCAGCAGCCTGACCAGACAATATATAGTTAAGATTTCATTAGGTTGGCCAGTAATGGCTGACCGCTAGTTGAGAGCAAAAACATATAAATGCTGTGGACAATAACATCAAGTTCATCTGGGAAGATGTCAGAGGACACAGTCTGCCCTTCCTGGACTGTGCAGTACACATTGAAGAAGACAGAAGCCTCGACATTGAGGTGAACACAAAACCTTCACACACAGATCAGTACTTGATGTTCCACAAGCTGGAGGTGATCAGAACCTTAAACCATCGGGCTGAGACCGTGCCCACAAAGAAAGAGGGGAAGGAGAAGGAAGAGAGGCACATCAGGGGAGCACTTAAGCTACCAAAACTGGAGCTTTGTCAAAACGTCTGAAACATCCAGAACAGACAGAGAGGAGGAGACGAGAAAACGTAACAACATCGTCGTGTCGTGGGAATATCTGAGAAACTCAGGAGGATCTTCAATAAACATCATGTGCCAGTTCACTTAAACCGACTAACACACTGAGGCAGAAGCTTGTTCATCCTCAGGACAAAACACCCAGGCATTAGCAGAGTAATGTAGTTCATGCTGTTCAATGCAGCAGGACTGCACAGATTTGTACATTTGGAATCAAAACAACCTCTCCATAAATGAATGGCAGAACACAGGAGGGCCAACTCCTCAGGTCAACACTCTGCTGTCCACTTCCATCTGAAGGAGACAAATCATTCCTTTGAGGACAACGATGTAAACATCTTAGTCAGAGAAGAGAGTAAAAGAATCCATCTATGTCAAACTGAAACTGCTTCTTTGAACATTACTTATCACCCACCTACAGTGCAGTACTGAGTTCCCTCTCCAGACAGCTTAACAACTATCCACACCTGGGCTCACCTAGACCTAGCAACCCACATGAAGCCCGGTTGGGTCAGTGACCCGCAAGTGGCCCTAAAGACTCTGAAACTCAGAGCTCACATGTGTCGTTAATGACTCTGACTCAGTTTAACAACCTGCAACTCCCCTCCAGTTAGTTAGAACTGAGGAAGCCTCTTGGATGAGAGGAGAAACATCGTCCAGTGTCCTCCGATACAGCATTTAGAATTACCATGACCTGGATGACTGAGAAACTTCATCAACATATAGTTAAGATGACACTCATGGGCGTTGATAATTTTGAAACAAGACAGTGATTATCTGGTCTCTCAGTCGACATTTAGTTGTAAGTCAGGACTAATAGGCTACAAGAATAAAAGCAATAGACTGATATTGACTACAGCTTATCGGCTTGTGTTAACACTGTATAACCAGAGCTGTTTATGGGGGCGCATGCTCCCAGACCCCACTGGAGGGGGTGGGGCCCTTTTGATTTTTTCACCCCTGCCCCTCAAATATCCTGAGTCTGCCACTGCACCATAGACAGCATCAGTTCAAGGCTGAGTCATCAAGAACTACAAATCATCTCTGCTGCTATGTTGTTACTAAAGAGTCGATCTACTTGCTGGAGTAGTACACTACATTTCATTACGTAAAGGAATCAACTGACATGACTGATTGCTTTCCAGTTAATAGTCATACCCCCTATAATTCCAGGGAAACGGAGATATTTTTGTTTTTATTTTAGTGAATTGCCCCACAACATTGATACATTTTGCTTTTGTCTTTAATTTGGTTGGTAACAGCTTTATATTTGCAATATTACACTTAGCCTTACCGTCATAAATGACAATGCAGTGATGCTTACAGACCTCGGCGCGCACAATGTTCAAGTGACACTGAACATTGGACACAAAGTGTAATTACAACATAATGACACAATGAATTGCCCTTTGTTTCCCCAGATTCTCTTGAGTGCATTAGAAACGTAATGCAAGTGAGTGGAATTGGACCAAAGGCAAGCCCCAAGAACACTGACAGTTGTAAGGGGATCTCAAATTGATGTTCATAGTTGGACAGTGTGAAAGCACTGTCATACTGGCTCTAACTCAGACATTAGAGAACATGTTGACATGAATATTTGTTTTATCAGAATTTGTTTTATTAGGTCTAAAAAAATGTTAAAAATAGAACCATATCAAGTAATGTGTTTTGTTTTCACTTGTAAGAGGAAGATTATGTGATCAACAAGTACAGTCTTCAAAAACAAGACACTCATGTGCAGTATATGTGAGTGGGCCCGCTGTACTCCATGTACTGTATAATGCCATGCAGTTATATGGAAGCTGACTGAGAGCTTAATGAGAACAACACTTGTATTCCATCTCACACTTCACTGTCGTGGGCCATAAAGCAGCACTAGCTTCTGTGCTTTCTTCACAAAGGGCTAATGCGCTCTGTGCCAAAGGACTAATAAAAGAAAAGAAAAAGTAGCTGTTGCGTTGAAATGCCACTCGCTGTATGCTTTAAATGACCTGCTAAATCACAGCCAGTCAGGCTGTGGCAGGGCACCAGAGCTTCAGGCAGTACAGTAGATTACAGAGTGCCATCATATTGAACTGAGCAGCAGTGGAAATCAGGAGGATGGAGTTAGTGATTACAGTTATTCTCTATACTCTGAGAGAGTTTATACCATGGTCTGGTTGAATACTCGATTCTGATTGACTGCAGTGTGTCAATGAACTTTTGATAGACACAACTCTGGAACTCCTCCAGCAGCCCCAGTGAGACTGTCAGTCGCCATATCAATGCGTATTATGCCTGTATCTAAAACGAGTGACTGCAGACACCTCCGCGTTAGAGATGAGAAAGTAAAAATAATGAATAAAAAGCAAAAAAAAACCTAAATATCTTATTACAACACTTACAGCGATGTACACATAGTATTGCCCTTGAATCTAGCTAGCACAATGTTAGCTCTCTGGCTAACAGCTGAGACGAAGGGTTCAGTGAGCTGAGCAGAAAGTGAACAACGTTTCCACTACATAAGAACCTGATGGGACTGTAATGATTGTTTCAGCTATAAGTCAAACTCTTAGGTGTTACCAAGGAAACAGAGTTATGGCTCGTGAAGAATTTTATGTTTTAATCACAAAACTAATGAAAATAAACATTTTTGTCAAAATATTTTGCAAGTGACCATGGTAACAGTGGGGGAATACCCTTCAAGGTGTTGACAATCAGAAAAGAATGGACTCTGCACATTGGACGGTTCCGGCCTCCATGTCCACCATTAATTCCTGATAATGGACATCTCATTGTTTTCAACAGCTATAAGTAGTTCTATATTGCTTCTGATAATGGATTATTGATCCTGAGCTGTAATATATTCACTGAAGGTCGAAATGTAACTTTGGGTTTTGTTCGATCATACAGGCCCTGGGCTTATTTATTTCTGGAATGAGTTGGCAGGTTATCAATGAGGTTTTTATTCATTGTAGGTGTTTTGAAGTGGGTGTTAAATGTGTTGGTGTAGTTCTATATTTATCTAATTTTGGTTTTTAAAACTCTATTATTTAATTTCATGTTTTGTTTTTGTGTGTGCTTTTTAAAGCATATGTATAACTTCAGAGCAGTTCTGCAGAAAAATTGTTGGTTGCTTAGTTTTATTTCTAGATCTTCAAATACACTCTCAGAAATAAGGGTTCCAAAAGGGTTCTCCTTAGGGACAAGTTGAAGAACCATTTATAGTTCTAGTTAGCATCTTTACTTCTAAGAGTGTACTGACATCTGTGCATCTCCAGAATTGCCTTAAAGTTCACATATTTTTTTACATGTGGGACTATGTTGGAAACATGTCTCACATGTTTGGATTGATGAGTTTTGTTCATCCAATTATAAATCCAACAAAACACATGATGCCAATTCAGTCTACTCTGAACAGACTTTAAAGGGACATTTTGTTTCAAGTTAAGCACACCAGGAATTTTATTTTAACCTCAGAAGGATCCTCCTCCAGATGTTTCACATTTGACTGCTCTCTCAGAGTGTATTAGATTTGAGCCATTCCTGCCCTCAGACATATGGTATAATGCCTTGAGTGTAAAATCAGTCTGACATCACATGTCCTCCTACCTAAAAAGATCTAATACTCTGAGGGCTGGGACACTGAAGCATATAAGAACCTCTGACATGTGCAGCAAAATACATGCAGGACATGGAAAACAAACATTTAACGTTTATTGAGGTAAGATATTGAAAAACTGCTAATAATCTGGGTTTGTCAAAGGACATGAGACAAGGAAATAGGCTCACCTTACAACAACACAAAATAAGATTTTTCTGATTATTCTGATGTTTTGTTGTAATGTTGGTTATAAGTTGATTCTGTGGGCAGAGAGGGAGTAAAGTGTTTGGCTACATGCTACAGCATGACTGAGGCAGGAGGAAAGGGGGATATTAGAGAGAATGACAGTCTGGAAGCGACAGCACCATGCATATCCTCCCCACAGACTTCCAGCTAAATCAATAATACATATTCCACTTATGTTTTGATGAGGACTGACTCTGCCATTTAATCTAAAACCATCTCCATCTGACTACATCTAAAGTGACTGCATCAACATGTATAATGCAGAGCCAAATTCAGGAACATGTGTGCTTCTAAGTGAAACGTCACTGTTAATTAGTGCTGTTGATTTGATTTGATTAACATCAGTCCTGCATGTTAGATACCTGCCAGGTTTTAGTTAGTTTTATCACATTTTCTAGTCATCTTCCATAACTGGAAAAGCACATGACATATCCCATTTTTTGTTTTTTTTTTTAGGGAGGGGGGGCTTCACATTTTGGGGACACACGGGGAATACACTTCACATTTTAGGCAAAAGGTGTTTCACAAAGGGCTTCAGTGTATATATATGGGGGGGAGGACTCATACAACAAGGATGATGTTAGTTTGATGTGATGTGTTGTGCAGATGTTCTTACCACTCCAGTCATTCATGATCACCATGCCAAAGATGTGTTCATGGGCTTTGCTGATGGGAATGGGCTCCCCGAGCTGAGTCTGTCCTCCAACGAAGAAGGCCTGATTAGAGGAGAGAGCAAATGTGACAGCAGTGAGTAACACTGAAGATCACACAGACTAACAGAGGGCAGCAGAGAAGGGCAACTCAGGCCTTCTCTCAGGCAACTCAGATGTTGAAATTAAGTTATTTCACCATCTATTCAAACATTACAAACATACAGTTGATTAGATGAAGTAAACACTAAACTCACCATCTCCAGCTCAATGTCCAACTGCTTGGACGGGCCAAACACCGGAGGTTTGGCTGAGGGCAGAGAAAAGCCACAAATGGTTAAACTCAGTAAAATCTGTTCAAACATTGACACACAGTGAATTTGTGTCCAATTGTCCAAGTGTCCGCGTAATAAAAGTCAACAACCACAAAATCTGAGGCTCTTTGATCGCTGTATGGTGCTGGGCAGGAAGTGTAACAGTGGGTTCAGCACAGCTTTTTCACTAAAAGAAATGCTGCCTGCCACTGCTGGGTCTTAACCACAAGCCCCACCTTTCACATTACACATATCATCACATATAAAATACATAAAATACCGCAGCTTTAAAGTGGCTATAATCTACAAAGTCAGTGTACCTGCCCATTACCATACAACAGAGTTATCAGGGTAACACGTGGAACCTTGTGATTGTGGAATGTTTTATAGGACCAATAGGTTGGAGATCTCTCTCAAGCCATCACAACAAATCTGCAGTATCTAAGATCATGAATATAACCTGATAATACATCAAGCACAATAGATTGATGAGGCTACATTAGCCACGACTAGCAAAAAACACCCAAATTCCAATAGATCTGTCAGCAGTTCAGTTGCATTGTGGGTACTGTAGGCATCGTGACAAGAAAAAACAATGTTTGAGGAATGTGAAGCGTTTGAGCATCGAGAATGTGTTTGTAACATTTAACTTAACAAACAAACTTTAACTCCTACGTGATGAGCAAAGATTTAAATTGGCTAACGACAAATGAATGATGTGAATAATAGATCCTGATGCTGGGAAACATAAAGCTCTTACTCTGGTCAGGTCTCATCTGGCCTGAGGGCCGGCGAATGGGGGTCCCAGAAACAACCACTGATGATGCCCTCCCATGGTATCCCACTGGGAGCCTCAACCTGCAGGACAGAATACCTGTCAGCACTACAGTGACCATGTGAGGAAACAACATTTTTATTCATTTCTGTTTCTGGCTACCTGTCAAATTTAATATAATAAATGATATAATATATAAATATAATATATATAAAAATAAATCCTCTTTAAGCTCCGTTTTTTTTTTTTCTCTCTACCATCTCCATCTCTGTGATATACTCCTCTATAGTAACTAACTGTGCATTTGGGGGTGAGCAGGTAGTGTACAGTGTTTTCACTGAGAACAACCTATGTGTGATCTCTAATTTGTCTTCACATTTTCATTTAATACTTTGTTTTTGCAGCTGGTTTAAAATGTAAAACAGAAAATCATATACATTTTTCTCAAAAGGTGCGTAGTTTAAAAGTGTTTGACATTGGTTGTCCCAGTGGCAGTTTCATAAAGGTAGTAAGGCCATGAGAAGAAATGGAAAATAAATCCCATAGTGAAAAACATTTTACACACAGTGCTGCAGACAGTGTTGCTGTTCTCTAAGTTTGGGTCTTTTTAGGTCCACTGCTTTATGGGATAGATTTATTTTACACAGTTTTTTTTATGTATTTATGTCCCCATTATGTATGGGCCTGGTTTGGTTTTCCAAACTATTTCGGATCAGGTCCAAAAAAAAAAAACAAGGACCAAGGAACTTAAATGAGGACACTGTAGCCCAAGATAAAGTAGTTTCTTTATGTATAAGGCACAATCTTGTGGTCCATCTTAAAAGAACTACTGCTATAAACTTATGATTCCTGAAATTTGACACAGGGAGAGATTCTGACAGCGGGGAAAGCAGCCTGCCAATCAGCTGCTTAACCAGAGAGCAGCGTGTCAGACTCAGTGGGAGACAGAGACGCTCCGGGCCACCTTAGCATTCCTCCCACGAGGGCCTGAGAATAAATGAAGGCTGTCTGTGCTACGTGGATGCTCCCACAGCCCTGCTGCACTGTTTAAATGCACACTGATGCTCTGAGGCCCAAATCAATTAGAGAAACCTTGTAGTGTCCCTCCACAGATCACTGTTTGCAGAGAGCCTTGAACGATTTGTTTCAAGCTGCTTCTCAGTATCTGCCCCAACACTGGAAATGTAGCAAGGCCTCTCAGTGAGCCTTTTGTTCGTTCGATCAACAGCGGTTAGCGTTTACTGCTACTTTGATTGATAGAGTACCAGTTTGGCATCAGAGCATTCTCCTTCCCCCGGAACATGATGCCAACGTTGGTGGCGTGATCTCTGGAGGAGTAGAAGTCGGTGTAATCGCCTGTGAAAAAAACAGAGGACAGTTCAGAAGAGGGGCAAGCCGAAATGTTCACATATATTGCCAGTGTACTTCTTTTATTAGTAAAGTCTATCAGCACAAGCCTGAGTGAATGAGCCAAGTCATAAGCCATACAAATATAGTATGTTGTTCAACAGTGCCCCCTGGTGCTGATATGCCTCACATTCACGCCACTGCATTTACATCTACAAGGCAAACAAGCCAATAGCTATCCCACTGTCATTGTGTCTTTGATTGTGTTGCAAGTGTAACAAAAGGAAACTAAAGATTTCATTGACTGACCTGATGATGATTGATCATTTAAACAATATGGTCAAAAGTATATGGACACATCTATGTACAGTCTACTTTAGTCTACTTGGTATGTTTTTTCTGATCCATGCTTCTTAGTTACAATGAAGGTACATTTCAGTGCTAGAGAAAACAATGATATTTTCAATTTTAGTGTTCTTCCAACTTTGTGTCAATGGTTCCTGTTTAGTTCTTTGCTGTTTTAACATAATAATGCCCCCGTGCATAGATCCAGGTCCAAAAAATAAATGATTTTCCTAGTTTGGGGTGCAGGCACAACCCAGGAAGTCCCCAAAGCACAGTCCAAGGTCACCTACACTGTAGATATTTTTATTCTGTAAAGTTTTAGAGTTAAAGAGAGTGAAAGTGTATTGTAAAATGTTAAACATTAACTGGGGTTATAAAAGAGTCAACTATCTCAGCGGAAATGCTACCTTTGACAGCTGTTAACATTAACACAGAGTGACATTTAACACAGCCAAATGAAACAATCTCTAGATGTCAAGGGGTGAGATATGAGACAATGGAAAGCCCCACTAACTCAACCAAATGCAATTTTTCAGGTTGGGTTGTGTGATGGGGCCTCCATTTTGGAGCTGATGCCAAGGAGGAGTTCTCATCTCTGGATGGACGCAAACCTGTGGTTTTCTGACAGGGTGACCTCTGATGAAACAAACAGCTGTGATAGAGTTTTAATCCTGAAGAGAGGCTCACCGATGTCTGCAGGAAGGTGCATGGTCGCTGCACTCTGATGGACAAATGCTCTGCACAGACAAGGAAGGGACAAAAAAACCTCTGATGAAATTATCTGTCTCAAGACAGGACCTACAACCAGCCAGCGAACAGACAAGGCTACAAGCCTTTTGGAGATTTGAAGACTGGGTTTCCACTCTAAGGAATTATTTTTCCAGAACCTTTCAAGAACATTTAGCATGACTTTGTCTCAAATATTTATTTTTTGTGCTTCAGAGGGCATTGAACCAAACAAAAGCACTTTTACAAGTCAGTGACAGGAATTAAATGTAAAAGATATGTTCTTTTGTCTAAACGGGACTTTTTGTGCATTTAACACAGGTTTTCTAATAACCACAGAGATTGTATTTGACTTAGGTGATAACCTTGACTTTACTGTTGTATCTAGCATTTTTATTTGAACAATCATCTGCACACTTTTTATTAGTTTAAAGTCATTTAGAAATTCAACATTTACCCAAGCAGAAACCTAAGAACTGTTTTTTAATTGTTTCTTTCTGCAGTTTACCTTCCTACTGGCAGAAACAGCCTTTCAAACACCAGAGGCAATCCAGGCACTATAAAAATATAACAAATGTAACAAATGGGGAAGTAAATATTTAAAAGCCTTCACTACACTTGCTAAATTGTGAAAGAGCCAGTTATTAAAAAAGGGGCTCCAAACAATGAACAGCACAGTGCGGCCTCACCTGCAGTATTTAATAGCCACAGCCAATAGGAGGCAGTCACACAACCCACATAGTATAAATGACATACCAGATAAAACAAACAGAAAATAATGAAACTGTGAGATAAGAATAAATAACATGACGTAAAGGTTTACATGCCCTCCAATATACAGAAAATAGACATCCATAATCGTTGTATATTAAGATACAACAAAAGGTTTTACCACCAGTAGCTACTGCTGTAAGGGCCCTATTCTCCCGTCCGCGCGTAAGTCCTGATTTACGCGGCTGGACTTAAGCGCTTTTCATTTACGCGGATTCTCCCATCCAGACTTCTGACACACCCACCGCGCGTAAGTCGGGAATCGAGGCGGCCTCATCAGAGAGGTGTGATTCATTGAAAACGGAGGCAGACCTGGCCATGTCGTCATTCATTTCGGCTGTCTGGAAATCATGGAACATGGAGTTTTCCTAAGACTTGTGAATGCCATTGAAATCCGTGCAAAAGATAAACCAGACTTTAAATTTGAAAAGGCCTCACACTTAGAAGGAGAGCATGTTTTATGCTGTATGAAATACATCCAATAAAATATTTAAATCAGAACACTGTGCATATGACTGAATAGCAAACATGTTTACAAGTCATCAATGAAATCACAGAGGATGAGAGGTGTGCCTATACCGCGCTCGCAGCTTACTGAAATCACCTCCACCTGTCGCCAATTGGGGAACCCGGCAACCCCGTGAAACCCTGTTTTAATTCTTCGTCTTTCAGCGGCTGTTGCTGGCATTCGGATGAACCGGTTGGTGAAGTGCAACATTGCGTCCACAAATTGTGTCAAACACCTTGACACAGAAGCTTGCGATACATGGACCACATCACCAGCCACCCTCTGAAATGAGCCAGATGCAAGCACCGACAGCGCACTGGTTACTTTAATAACTACCGGTAAGGCATGGGGATGATTGGTCTGAGTTGAGAGCTGCTCGTCCAAAAGCCGGCAGATTTGCATTATGCCTTCACGGTCGAAACGAAACCTTTGGATGCATTCAACATCCGTGAGCCCCAGGATGTCCAAACACGGCCGATATATGCGCTGTCGCCTCGCAATGCGCCGTTGACGCGCTCTCCTCTCCCATTCACGCAGAACCACAGCCAGGTACACGATGGGCATTTTGATGTCTGATTGTGAACTCACAGCCCTCACAGTCCTTTTTATACTCATCTTAATAGATGTTTCCAGGTATTTCCAATTTAAGTCATCATCACGTTTGACATTATCATTACATCAATATAAATAAAAATGTTGTAGGCCTATAATATTCTGTAACAAATCAGGGGAGAAAGAAAAAAACGTGACATTGATTGTTTGAATACATTTGATAGCTTTCTGGGAGTCTCTTTTACAATATTATTCCTACATGTGGTGTAAACTGTAACTGCATCCCAACTTTAAGTGTAATATTATGTTTCACCTTCCAGTGGCGCGTGACTTACTACAGCCTCTGAAGCGCGTAAGAGGAGAAGCGCTTAAGTCAGTGGGAGAATACGCGTAAGGCCCGTTTAGACAAGGAACGCCCAGATTTGGCAAGATTTTGAGGTTACTCCACCCGAGGTGCTTAAGTCGGCCAGAGGCGCTTAAGTGACAGACATAAGTCAACGGGAGAATGCGCGTGAGAGGATATGCGCTTTTTTGCGCACCTTTTTTGACTTAAGCGCATGGGAGAATCGGGCCCTAAATGTATACATTTAATAAGTCTTCACTGACAATGCAAACTTAACACATAGCCGTAAATAGAGGAATATCAAGTAATTTGTTTCATTTCTGCCTATAAACTACTCAAAGTCAATGAAAGAGCTCGCCTTAGCTAACATGGCTAATGTTAGCCCAGCCAGCGTAGCCAGTCTGACTAATTAATAGCAGAAACTTTGAGCCAGCCAATACTTACTGACAGGTTTACTTTATTAGGAGAACACAAAAACACATTGCTTCATATAAAACTCTACGTGGCATATTACACATCATGTTCACTGTACTATGAATGACCGGAATGAGCCGCTAATAACAGAAAAGATGGCTGTTTTTCATTCATAGTTTAACAGCCACTAAACCCAGACCTGTTCACCGGTTTGTCTTCAAATGAACCTTTAACTATGACCTGCTGTGACCTCCCTGACTGATGAAGACTGTGCACTACACACTGTGTATGTACAGACTGACCTGCTCCGAAGGCTGATGTCATCCCTCAGTGTGCTCTCATTGGCTGACAGCAACACCTGCAAGGTCCTCCTGGCCTCCCTCCAGGCCTCGTAACCAAGATCCATGAAAGCATTCAGTGTGGGCTTGTCGGAAAAAAAACGATATTATTCGTAAAGCAGCCCTTCCTACAATCAGTTTACATATTCTAGACTGAAAAAATGATTCTGTAAACACACAACATGAGTATTAGGAAAAAAGGGAGTCAAAACATGGCAGCCCATTCCTTCCAGTGACCGCTACTCACCAAAATGTACTACAAATAGTTCTATTTCTCTGCTACTCAGTGTATACCGAAACATAATCAATAGTGTTTATAACCTGATTCAAATGGATATGTTTGACAAGTCTATCTGCACTCCAGGGCCTCATGAGAATAGCAGCTCCAAATTCGGTAAATGGGTCATTCCTTGCCATCTCACCCAAAATCCAGAAAGTTTGGCCCTCAGAGCTAAATTTCAGGATTTTTGTGTATTCTGAACCTCACCAATCACTAATTTTTCACTGGATTGGGTTGAAATTTGTCCTGAACATCCATGAGACCCTAAAGACACTTGGCAACATTCATTCAGTATTAGGTATTAAATAGTTTTAATGTAGTTTTGTGTAGTACTAATGTAGTTCTGTGCAGTGTTAATGTAGTTTTGTGTAGTATTATTGTAGTTCAGTGTAGTATTAATGTAGTTTTGTGTAGAATTAATATAGTTCTGTGTCATATTAATGTAGTTCTGTGTAGTATTATTATAGTTCTGTGTAGTAATAATGTGGTTCTATGTAATATTAATGTAGTTTTGTGTAGCATTAATGTAGTTCTGTGCAGTATTAATGTAGTTCTGTGTAGCATTAATGTAGTTCTGTGTAGCATTAATGTAGTTCTGTGTAGCATTAATGTAGTTTTGTGTAGCATTAATGTAGTTCTGTGCAGCATTAATGTAGTTCTGTGTAGCATTAATGTAGTTCTGTGTAGCATTAATGTAGTTTTGTGTAGCATTAATGAAGTTTTGTGTAGCATTAATGTAGTTTTGTGTAGCATTAATGTAGTTCTGTGTAGCATTAATGTAGTTTTGTGTAGCATTAATGTAGTTCTGTGTAGTATTAATGTAGTTCTGTGTAGCATTAATGTAGTTCTGTGTAGCATTAATGTAGTTCTGTGTAGCATTAATGTAGTTTTGTGTAGCATTAATGTAGTTTTGTGTAGCATTAATGTAGTTTTGTGTAGCATTAATGTAGTTCTGTGTAGCATTAATGTAGTTTTGTGTAGCATTAATGTAGTTCTGTGTAGCATTAATGTAGTTTTGTGTAGCATTAATGTAGTTCTGTGTAGCATTAATGTAGTTTTGTGTAGCATTAATGTAGTTCTGTGCAGTATTAATATAGTTCTGCATAGTATAAATGTAGTTCTGTGTAGCATTAATGTAGTTTTGTGTAGCATTAATGTAGTTCTGTGTAGCATTAATGTAGTTTTGTGTAGCATTAATGTAGTTCTGTGCAGTATTAATATAGTTCTGCATAGTATAAATGTAGTTCTGTGTACTGTCTGTCTGATACGTATTGAGCCTGTTTTTTATTGGGTTCTGGAAATTTGCAAGTTAAATCTTGAAACTTTTTTTTTTTTTTTGCTGCATATAAGTGATGTCAGTAGTAGTATGTAGTATGATGATATTACTGTGACGTTCCAATGATGGTGCAAAGCACATCTGATTGATGTTAGACTGAAAAAGCTAAACTGAGTCATGGTGCCTCTTCCCTGATTACTGCTAGCAATTAAACTTACCCGGTCAAAGACATCCTGATGTTTGGAAATCAAAGGCCCTCGAAACAAAGACTTGATCACACTGAGGTCCAGTATTTGGTCTCCGATGGCAACACCAATGCGATGCCTGGTCTGAGGAAATAAAGTACACTCTGATAGATGATCTACAGTACACTCCCACTACCTCGTATTAACAACCCGCTTAACAACACTTCACCCGTTCACACACACATTCATACACGGATGGCAGAGGCTGCCTGCTCATCAATAGCAATTTGGGGTTCACTATCTTGCTCAAGGATACACTGACTTGCAGCTGGGGGAGCCAGGGATTCAAACCAGTGGCCTTCCGATTATTGGACGACCCTCTCTTAAACTACTGCTGCCCACAACTTGTCATTTTTGGGGTATTTTTTGCATTTGCAGTTATGCAAGTTTGTATTCTATCTTTAAAGTTGGGAATCTTATTACATTCTATTAATGCTGTTTGACTGGATGTTAGATTTTCACTGATTCTAACTGACTTGAGCATGTCAGGGTTTCCTGGTGACAGTGGAAAGGACTGATGAGTGCAGTGATGATCACTCATACCTGCCATACACACATCAGTATACATCAGCCAACTGTGATTGTGACTATGAACAGAAAGACCCCGATAGACATTATCTTTATCTGCCATGACCAAATCTATGAAGGTTTTATTTTGAAAAATAAGTCCTCATTATGTCTGATGTGACAACACTGCATGTATCAATGAGGAACCTTGTTTTGTCTGTTTGCAAGCCTAGTAGAAAATGAAAAGTGTACTTACATTGTCAGGTGTGGAGAATATTCCATATGGAAGGTTGTGGAAGGAGAAATCAGACTCTGGATCTACTTTTATGAACGACATCTTCTCTTTGGCAGTGGTGTTTCTCTCAACTGTGCTGAGTTACTGAGCGACTGAGCAGCAGCAGCAGAAAACACTTCCAGATGTTTAACTTTGGATAGGCCTGCCTCCCTCTGCACAGCCAATCACGTGCTGTCTGTCGAATCCACCCTCGCCCAGACCTCTGAAAGTTAATGCAAACCAGCCTGGTAAATGACTAAGCAAAATTGTATGGAAAGTTGAGGAGAGAAAGGCCCAGATTCTTAAATGCTTTATGTAACAGCAGTTTAGTGAGGGAGAACCTAATTCAAACATACTAAAATGAAGAGATGGTGGAGACTAGAAATAGTTTAAGAGAAACAGAAATTTGAAACAGGACTCAGTTTAGTCCATAGTATGAAGGAGTGATATGAAAGAAGAGAAGTGTTTAAGAAACGGTGTAATGGTTCATGTTTAGAAAAAGAAATAACCCTGAACCTTTTGTTTGGGCATTTGGTGACTGGTCCTAATGTTGGCCTATTCCCTGAGCACCCGACCTGTTGTGATAGAGATACACCTACTGTTAATTAGTATACAGGTGTACTGCATGATAAATAAACAATTACCATCACATCGTGCTCCGTTACATGTCTAAAAACTCACAGCCAGCTGATTTCAACCGAACTGAAAACATGTAGAACTTTTGTGACGAGTGGCCTGTACACACAGGATAATCAGAGTGTGTGTGGGTACGCACACAGGGTTTGTAAAATGTTAAAAGGAATATGGCACTTCATAAATTTTGTGTTTCTTCAACTTCTGACTTCGTCTCCCAGTCCCTTTAAGAGCCAGGTGTGCCAGGACCTGACACATATTAAACAGTAGCACTCGTCTTCACTGAGGGAAAGGGATGTGATCCACGGCTGCTGGAGCTGAAACGCGCAGAGCATAAGATAGAGCCCATAAACCTTATCTAAGAAGTTTCCTTAATCAGTCTTAAGATCGGACTCCCTGCTAAAAGTGTCCAGGCTAAGTTATGAGCTCTCTAAGATCATTCTCAGGATGTTTGTGAATACGAGGCCCTGACATGTTCACTGTAAAAAAGAAAATAACTTAATAAACAAAGGAAATAAACAATAAAGTAAATAACTAAAGTAATAACTCTTGAAACAATATGGGACTTTTCCCCTGAAACTTCGGACTGAACATACATATTTGTGTTAATGTTGTGTTTTTTGTTTCACTGAGGCTAAATGTTTTAAGGCAAAGAAGAAGAAGAAGAATTAATTTCTTCCCTTCGATGGATTTTTTTTTTTTCATTCCATATTCACTTTACATACACAAGCCAAAAATACATGCATGCACCCCAATCTGCACTCCATGGTCCAGGCTGGACTTGAACTGGCAACCATCCGGTTCCCTGTGGCCCCACAGAAACATTGAAACATTTGTTTTCACCTTTAATCTTTTTGGTGGACACATCAACCTGTGAGCTTCTGCTGCAGAAGAACAAATCTACATAAAAAAAGAACATAAAATGGCTCCATGTAGCTCCTTCTGCATAATCAAAATGTTTGAAAGCCCTGAGCCCAAAATAATTTGAAAAGATGTTATTTAGACCCTTTGAGGCAGAGTCGAGTCTGTGCATCCATTTTAGATGGGGTGCAAGCTAACACTTTTTAGCCTAGCAGCTACAGTGATGACTTCATCCTAAAAACGAGTGTAAACAAGGTCTTTTCAAATCATGCTTAGGATTGTAGGGCTTCTGGAGAGGAGGATTGTATTGTACAAACTGTATAGAAATATTTTATCGGGTTGATGATTTTTTACATTTTAAAAAAAGTCCCCAGATACTTCAGTTGTTTAGGAGAATGCTGCAGCAGTGTGACTGAATTTTCATTTTTAGGTGAAATGTCCCTTTAATGCATAAGTTGTAGCTAGTTGCAGAGAAGCTAGTTTGAACTACTAACATCCAGGGTTCAGACCACTGAGGGGAGGACGGGTGGCAGATTCTGCTACACAGATAACTACGTGTGTTCTTGTTGATGAAGGTTCTCAGTCAAGGGAACCATGTATTAGTACATTAGAACGTGTAGTCTTCTTCTTCTGTTGAACTTTTATGTGCTGATTTGGGAATATTTGACACAATAACATTATTCAATCCTGCCTTTCTTACCACAACTTACTGCAGACCTGTAAGGTCAGTACTTTCAGCTCAGCGAGTCCTCTAATAATGTCAAATCAGGGACATGCTGAACTGCTATCTCACTTTGAGAGGAAAGTATTGATTTTTAGAGAATGAGGTCATTTTTATTTTGGATTTACATGGGATGCATACATTTATTTTCATTTTTGGGAACATTCTTTAACGTGTTGATAGCCTATAGCTACATCACAGATATAGTTATTTTATTTAATTTACATTCAAATTTCAAAAGCCAAAATAATATTAGATTTCAGTTTAATGTAGAATGGACAGCTGAAAGATAGACAGATTTCCTTTTAATACTGCTCAGTCGAGGCTCACACTGTTGTGAGTATACAAGTTCTGATGGGTTTTGGAGACTGGACCTTCAACTTCCGGCACGCTTGTGACATCATACATTCATGGGCGGAGCCTGCGCCTCACGTGGGTACATGTAGCCTTGAGACCATCCGCCTGTCATGTGTTTACACACTCGTTAATGTTTAACTTGTGTACAAAACGGTAGAGTAGATGTCCAACTCGGTCCAGTCAGAGGACCGAAGCAAACACGTCCACAGTGAGCTACCAGAGGCAGAATGGCCGCCCTGCGAGCAGCCAAGCAGGCTTTAAGGAAAGAAATCAAGCGACGGGTTTCAGCGCTGAGTGTCGAGGAGAAGCAGCGCCAGTCTCTGGTCGTGTCACAGAAGGTGAGAGATGGTACACAGAAGGCTATTAGTTATGCTAGCAATCACAAAGTAGGCTAACCTAATACAACCAGAACATGTTTTCCTTCCGCCGCTTTTCTAAACGGGACAAAACGTCAACGCAAACCCCAATAAAACGTCTTCTACCTGCGGTACAGTGTGTCTGCTGTACTCACTTTGTACTCAGGTGCAGCCTGTGTGACATGCAGCTGTACGGCGGCTTCACAGAGGGAGACAGCTGCCGTCAGACAGCACTCACAGCCTCCAGTCCGAAAACCCACGGTCTAACCAGCCCCCAGTTATTTTGTCGTGCCCGTATGTAGTTACGATTACGGTAATGCAGTGCAAGAACAGAATTCAAAATAAAAGCACCGATCAATGAATGCAGTTGATTATATACTTTATAATTATATACATTTAAATTACATAAAAATTTCAGAGGGCTTTAATTTTGAAATCCCACATCAGAATGTCCTGCTATTATATGTGTGACTCTCTGAGGATGAGTACTATCATTATCAATTAAAATTAGTCTGTGGAAACAGCTAGTTTCCTTCCAATATCAATCTGAATTTAAGGGGAAATATTAGAAATATTTGACGATAAAGTGGGCTTTTATTTTAAAAATCCCTCATCAGAAGCTCCTGATATTGTGTTCATTTTTACTTGGACTAATTATTCACACAATTGAAATGCAATGGCCTCCATCTTCTAAGGCTTCAATGTGATCAGAATTAGGCTGGTAAAATGAATTAAAGAAATAATCAATGAATGAATTCCTTAAATGCTCAGTTAATAATTGTTCAATTAATTCATAAATTAAATAACAGACTGACTGAATTCATGTGAAATTGCAAATTGCCTTCATAGGTCTGTGCTTTTATTTTGAAATTGTTTTTGCACTGCACAGCAGTAATACCTACTATATACAGGCACCACAAAATAACTGGGGACTAGTTTGACCAGGGTTTTTGGAGTGGAGGTGGGCTTGAATGCAGCTGACAGTGGGATTAGACACAAGTGATCTGGGTGTTTATAAACCATGATAAACGGATATGTGTGTCCCAACTATCCTTCCCAATGTCACCACCTGACAGCTGCTGACAATCAGAGTAACTCTGAAGTTGGCATATTTGTTAAACCTTGTTCACGACATGCCAGGACATCAGGCTGCTTAGAGATCATTTGGATCTTCAGCTCATAATCTGTACATCTGTATCAGCACTGACACAGCACACACTGTTAACTCTGCTCCAGGATCATTATTCAACACTTTATCAATTCAGTATTACATATCACCATTGAACAAGCTGCTGTAGCTGTCATATATGGGAAGTATATGGAGGTAGGTCATGTGTTGGTCATGGTATAATCTGTAGTCCTAAACACTTCTGGTTCCCTCATCTCAAAGTCTGAGGTCTGTGATTTGGTTTTCAGTTAAATGTCTGAAATAAGGTGTGTGCTTACCCAGGCTGAAGATATTAACACTTTTTGTTCTACCACATAAAATGCATCATTAAATGTCCCACAGTTTGATTATAAAGCTCTTCGTGTTAAAAACGGCAGTTGCAAACAAGGGTTTAAATGAGACTACAGAACTCTGACAGTTTATAGAAAACATGTACAGTAATTGTGTAGTGAGAAGCTTAGTGGTGGTGATGTTTAAGTCATGTGACCGTAATGTAGTCTGTTTATAGCCTAGCATTAGCTTTTTACTGCTGCAGATTTCATTTACGCTTCAAAAATCACAAAGAAGATTATCCTTAAGAACAAAACCTGGAAGTATCATAAACTTGTGTGTGACCAGTTCAAAAATGTCATAGGTCTTTTGACGAGAGATGTAGGGTGATGCTAAGTTCAGGGAACCAGGGCGATGCAAACTTCAGGGTTAACCTACAAAAATACATCATCCCTACACCACTCTATGACGGATGCTTCTTCTGTGACTCCTGGTCGAGGCTGTCTGTCTGGACTGCAGCTTCTTGTTATCGCCCCCTGCTGAAATTAACCTGATTAATGATAATAAGTTATTGTCTTGCAACTGTCTTAAATATCATTTTGACTTAAATTACTGAACAAAATTCATAAATCTGGTCATAAAGATGCCCAAAGCAGATTTGCTTTCAGACAATTTTTTTCTTCTGTGGCACAGTGGAAGGGTACGCGATCAAGCACATAATCATAAGTCAGTTGGCTTCTGTGTCGGAAAAAACTTGGAGTGAAACAACGTGAAACTGCATTTGAAACTTAATTTCATAACTATTAATACAATGCCTTTCTATATGTAATGCACTTCTCAATAGAACATGACTGGTAGTGAGATCAGTGGCAAAAAAACAATTAAATATGGAATAAATGAAGCATGATAAGGGTATCCCTACTGCAAAGAAACACTTCATCAGATAAAATCTGTTTTAAAATCCCTTTCAAAGTTAGCATTATGGCAGCCCTCGAGCAGTGGGGGTTTCACAAGCTGATACTGTTGGATCACTTCAAGTTCTACTGAGGATGTCAGGAGCCCAGTTTGATACAGTGATACAAATATTTGAAGCTCATATCAAAGGAACCTTACAAAGTACCTGAACAGCAGCCTGCACTACGATATGCGGCACCTTACAGAGACTAATCTAATGGGATGTGAGTGTTTCTGTGACTTCCTGTTCAGACTGTGAAGGCTGTTGGAAACTGTCTGCTTTTTCTCAGTGCCCCCTCCTGCCGCCATCTGCTCAGGCCGACTTTTCAGGAGAGAGAGACTTCATGAAACGAGCCTTCTGTGTCTGCTCATAGCAGGGAAAACACAGGTGTAACTAATTACCATTAATACCCATTAATTACCTGTTTGCGATGAATCTCTATACTATCACAGTTTAACTAATGATGATTACATAATAACCGACTCACTCATACTCACACTCTGCTGTCTCACTCTGATGGATACACAGGCTCCTCATTTAAAAGCTTCATAAAGGAATGGATAATGCCACACCAGACTCATCACAGCTGAACAATTTCAACAGTGTTGTAAAAAGGACCCAAAAGAGATAAAGCAAGAGTGTTCTGACTAAATGTACTTAAGTAGCAAAAGTAATCTTATGGCAATAAATGTACTTTAGTAACAAAGGAAAGTTGTACATACATGAATAAATGAATCTTTCATTTTCATGTCTGGTCATTTACATGACCCATCCCTCATGGAATTATTTAGACACCCTGACCTACAACAAATCAAACATTCCAGTACGTTAACCCACCATCATCTAGCAGCACAATACATCGACATCACAAAAGAGACATCATCCAACTTACCAAATCACCCAAATCGTCATTTCAATAAGGTTTATTCCGTTTTGATTTCCTATATTTAGGTTTATCTACACTATAATTCAACTCTGCCTTCTCTGTGACCATTTACATCCACTGGGTGACTGTTAACATCCCCTCCTCCTCTCCTCCTCAGCAGCCACGGTGCTATTTGTATGTAGAGGAAACACAGGGGTTGACTGGGTGTGATTATACCGATTGTATTGGTCATGGAGGATTTAAAATTGACCCCTGTCATGTTCTCTGTATTTTCTTTTAGCTGTTCAGACATCCCAAGTATGTGTCCTGTAAGCGGATTGCAGTGTTTCTCAGCATGGATGATGAAGTACGCACTGAGGAAATCATCAAAGACGTGTTTAAATGCGGTAAAAGCTGCTTCATTCCCAGATATGAGAGCAGCAGCAGCCACATGGACATGTTGAAGCTCAACAGTCTGCAGGACATGGAGACACTGCCTCTGACATCCTGGAACATACAACAGCCGGCTCAAGATGACACGAGCCGAGAGGAAGCACTGGCTGCAGGTAAGCATCCACACACACCAGAGATGGGGATTCAAGCCTGCGACTTGTGTCCGCTCTGCCTAGCCCGGAGACACAGCTGCAAACTTCCTCGGCTAGCTGAAGCATGTATCTTCTGGGGAAAGTACAGCTGGTAATTCGCTGTATCGCCACCTTTGTAATACAAACCAGCCACCACAAAACACACACAGACACAACAAGAGAATATTTGATTTTAGCGCAAGTGCAGTCGGATTCAGATGAAATCCTCCATGCTGATTTCTATGTAAAAAACTTTCTAACACTGCTCTGATTAGCTGTTACACTGTAAGCTACTGATGAGGTAACAACTAATCGCAGCAGAGCTCACAGCTCCCCATCCCTACAGCCCGGCCCATCCATTGTAGCATCAAACATGTTTAGCTTAGCATAATAAACTATCAAATGTAAGCTTGCTCGATTAGATTGACATTTGCTGAATATTTTGAAAAGATGAGCATTTGTTCACATAGTGCTGGCTTTGCCAGGACTGTAAAAATGCTCAGGTAATTCACTAGTCCACATTCTGCTGGCTAAGTAGGTAAGTAGGTCCTCAAAATACAGTTATGAACTCTAAAGAAAAGCCTCATTGTGTGTTTCCTGTCTAAAGTGACCATATACCAAATAACTGATGGCATATAGCAAATGATAGAATGCTCATTACAGCTATAACAGGCTTGACTTGGACTGAAAAGGAGCATCTCTGACACACACACACACACACACACACAAACACACACACATGAAACATGATGTACAGTCTAGATTTTAATCTGAATGTTGCTGATCAGCAGGTCACACACCTGTACTGCAGTGTTATGTGTATTCTCAAAATGGCTCAATCTGAGCTACAGTGTAGCTGCAGAGAGATTACTGTACAGAGTTGTGCAACATGTTAATCAGTTGCCAGTTTGGATACATTTAGGCTTTCAACTGTATGAAAAGGGAAAGCCAGCCAAATGAGACAAGGCAATATGCAAAATGTGTATCCTATAGCAGAAGTGCTGAAGAGACACACAGCAGAAGCACTGTAAGACAGGAGGATTCCCTCTCTACTTGTTATCCCCTAATTCACAGAATGTTTCCTGGGAGTAAAATGCCACACCACAGAAAGTCTTGTAGTCTGTGCGTCACTCGCTCTGCATCTCCTAACTGGAAACACCATTTTTTAGTTGGAAATGCAGACTGGACTGCTAATTATCTTAATTTGCCAAAGCTCAGGCAGGAGGCGAGAGAGTGCAGGTGATTAGTACAAGCAGGTAATGAGATGAAACATTATTCCATTTTAACCCTTATAAAAAAAAAACCCTGATTTGCAAAAACAAAATGAGTACAGCACACCATGCAGCTGAATCCTCTTTATCGCAGCAGGGGCATTTTGTTAACTGCCATAGTGCTACTTGAAATAAACAAAATAATTGAATCTAGTTGTAAAGATTCCTCAAGTAGACTTGCAGGGCTCATTCAGGTCATTTGCATTAGCATATTGGCAATAAGCACATTTCTGATCCCTTCACTTACGCTGGCTGGGATTGGTTAAAGGAATACATACATGATTAAACAGGGCACTCCTCATGAGAAATAAAACCCTGTAAGATAACTGGCTGTGGATGTTGTCTCTATGGTGGACTCATGTTCAGGTACTTTTATGTCCAGTCGTCCCTCTCTTCTTTCTATGAAGGAACATTCAAGAAAACATAATCAGGAGTCATTCATAAATACAACGTCATGTAGGGAGTTTTTTTTTACCACTGTTCTTTCAGTCTTGTAAATTGCAGATGCTGTAATGATATACTCCGTCCAAAAATAAAGGTATCGGCCTCCACAGCTCAACCTTGTACCAATCCTAACATAGACTCTCACTGTCACATACAGCCTCTCCACAGTTATCATACGATTTTTTCAAATTCTGATTTCATCAGCTGCATTTCTGAAGTGTGATCCAGAACAAAATGACATAGATTCACCAGCAGATAGAGCTGTTGTTCCTCCAGTTAGGTTTGCCCCCGTCATCAATGGAAAAACTGTGTGCTTGGTCACTTATCCATACTGTGTGTTCCCCTGACCTCTGCATGTACCAAAACATTAGCATCCCTGAATGAGATTCCTCTAGAGGATCAGGTTTGATCACAGTAATCACAAAGCTGATGACTGACTACAGTTGAATTTTAAACCATAATTGCTCTGTATCAGATTAAAATTCAGAAATTAGAAGGCTGCTGAACCTCTGACCATTGTCTTTAGCTGAATCTGCGTGTATGCCAGATCGTAAAGTAATGTCATGAAAAGTCTAATTGTCTGATGGATCTGGTTATGATGTATGCAATAATATGATGCTAAAATTAATAAACAGCTTAAATCTTATAATATTATTTACCAATAAGCCATATGCATATGTAATTTCTAGGCTGTGTTACTGGACTCAGTGATGGGATTCAGTTACAACTTCTTACAGAGCCGATATCGGCACCACATCCTGCATGTGTTGTGATTATATTCCACACACAGTAGTGATGTTTGACTCTGAATGAGTGCATCTGATGAATCTCCACTAAAACATGGGATGTATCTCTTCCTCTGCCCAGCTCACTGTCACTCACTCAAACAGTGTTGGGCAGTACACACTAACAATATCAACCGTCAATGGTGTATAAAGATGGATGACAGTTCTGTAACAGTGAAGCTAAAACCAATCACCAATGACTCCTGGTGGCTGATTGCAGTTTAACGTCTCCTAAATGTTTGTGGTTTAGGTCATTCTTATTACACCAATGTTTGTGCAAGTGTTCATTTTACTTATATGTTTAATTCTGAACAGTTATCTGATGCTATGAGAAGGGGCTGAGACATCATGACCGACAGCTGAGCCCTACTCTTGACTGAGTGGAGCAGGTGTATGGGCAGGAACTCGATCCCACAGCTCCACCCTGTTATCACTACTGTGCACACTACAGATGGTGTCATCAGTGCAAACTGGCAGAGGTTGTATCCGGATATTATGGCTGCATTTTTGTACTGTGGAAGGAAGTGGAAAGGCATTGCCCAGTAGTGGTGAGAAATGTACATCCACTCCTGGTACTGGCTTGTTTCTTCAGCACAGTCCACATGTTCTCGAAGGGGTTCAAGTCAGGACTTCGCGAAGGCCATTCAAAACCTCAACTCTAGTCTGATTCATCCATTCCTTTACCAGTTCTGATGTGTTTTTGGGATCATTGTCCTGCTGGAACACCCAACTGCACCCAAGAGCCAATCTTCAGCTGATGATTTTAGGTTTTCCTGAAGAATTTGGAGATAATCCTCCTTTCTTCATTATTACATTTACTTTCTTTAGAGCAGCAGGTCCACTGGCAGCAGAACATCCCCACAGCATTATACTGCCAGCACCATGCTTGACAATAGGAATTTTGGCAGGTAGCTTCGGCACCTGCCCACAGTGCCAAAACTACTAGTAACTGCTTTGCTGACTATGGTATTACTGTGCTTGATTGGCCAGCCTGACCTGACCGGCAGAGAGAATCCATGGGGTATTGTCAAGAGGTAGATGAGACACAGACCCAACACTACAGATGAGCTGAAGGCCACTATCAAAGCAACCTGGGCTCAGGCATCTCAGTAGTGCCATAGGCTGATCGCCTGGGCCCAGTATTTCAAAAGTGATCTGACAGGATTATCCTGGTCGGATTGGATTAAATCTAGATCTGATCTGAAAACTGGGTATTTCAACACAGATCCAGATAATCCTGATCCTGAAGATTCGGATTCTGCTCCGGTAATCCAATCCTCCCTTGAATCCGGATAAAAGGCTGGATTTGGGTATTTCAAAAGCTAAGGCAGATATCTGGATCAACTTGATACCAAAATTTCAGGATCATTTGGATCCCACCTCAGAGGTGGATTTGACTTGGATTAATTCAGTTAGATTAAGTCTCAGCTCCACTTCTCCTAGATATTGTTACTCAAGATGTTCATTACACTTAATCTAAAGTGATAGTGTTTTACTTTAAACATTAAAGCAGCCTAATTGTAAGAAATTTAAAGCATAGTAAAATATTTGACCTCACTTTCTGAAACTGCTGTAAATAAGAGTAACAATTTCTCAAATTCTAGTTTCAAACATTGTAACTTGCATGTACCAAAACATCAGAGAAAGACAACAGGAATGCAGGGTCCAAACCAACTTTAATTCCAACAAAACAAAGACATTTCAAATAATGTGGCCACTAACTAAAACAGGACCTAACCCAGCTCAGAGGTCAGAAGTGAGCTGTTTTTCTAACAGCTTTATTTTCAGTTCTGTTTCTTTTTGCTGAAGCAGCGTCAGCTTTATTTGTTCATTGGCCAGTTCAATTTGTTTGAATAGCTTGAATGTGATTTTAAAACATGCAGCAATGTATTTCAGTAAGTGTTTGTGTACAAACTGATTATTTTACTTCATCAAATCAGAGGCTATTTTGCTATAAATGACCATAATTATGTTTAGTGAGAGCCTTCTATATAAGGGAGACAAATTAGGATGAAAAAATGTTTCTAATTGTGTCACTGACCAAGCTATGTACCATGAAAGTAATGCAATTACAATTTCAAGCAGTTTCAAGCACTTTATTCAGAATCCAATAACTTGAAAACCTTGAATGTATCAATACAATGGAAGCGTTTCCAAGGATTTCCAGCACTCATACGGACCGGTTGTCTTTAATAGCTGAGTGGTCCATGGCTGTGAGTGGACTCTGAAAGTAGAAGAAAGAGAAGGTGTATGAGTATATCTTTGTTTATGTACACAAAGCATGATATCATCATCAGCATCACTATAGCATGCTGACGCTTCTGAATGAACCGTATAGTTAATACTCGTACCGTGTAACGTTACGTTTCCAGAGTACTGCAGCAGTCTGCTCTGTACACATGGAGCCTAGTTTTTTAAGTCTGCTGTGTTGCCAATGACGTAACGCTAATAAACTCTGAACAGGTTGGTGTTAGTTTAAAAAGTTACGGTATGATGTACGTCCGATTAATTCCCTTTTAAGTTAAACCACAGACCGCAAAATTCATCAACAAAGCAGCTTCCTCGCGAGCCCGCTAGCTGCTTAACACACAAGTCAGTGGAGCCAAGCTAGCTACCGTTAGCGTAGCCGCAGCTCAATTAGAGATCGCTACAGCCTGGTTTTCATTAGGCGGCGATTCAAGAAGTTGGCTCGCATGATATGTTGGTTGGCGTTCATATGGTCTTAAAACCGCTACACATTAGACGACGGTAAACTTACACTTTTGACGTGAAAGTCGTGCTCCCAGCTGCTCCTTTCGTGAGGTAGTCCGCCATGTTTCGATCCGGAGGCGGGGAGACGAGATTTGGAAATCCGTATCCGCCCAGATCGGGATCACGGTGATCCACCCTGCCAGTGTTTTGAAATACTGAGATAAAGTCAGCAGGATCACCTTGATCCAGGACTGAGAAAAGGAGGATTTCATTATCCGGATTATCCTGATCCAGATTAAAAGTTTTGAAATACTGGGCCCTGAGGATGTGAGGATCAAATAAAAGGGAGGGTACATGCCACTTCCCTTGTGTCCATGTGTCCTTCGCCTTCCATCTCTTGTAGATAAGAGGAAATGTGGAAACATCTCTAGAGAATTTACATTAGATTGTGACAACTTCTGTTGAATTTAATTTTATATCTGCTCATATATGCATACGGTATATATCGGCCTTCACCGTCCACAACTTGCTGCACTGCAGTCCCAGCAACGTTCTGTGTTCTAACCCAAACACATCTCCTGCTGAAGATTTGACAGTGTTCAGAACAACAGAAGTGGACACTGAGCAGGATGTTGCCATGGTTACCCATGAAATAAATAGTGTTTTGACAAGCCAACTATCAATCACTCAGTCGTTCAAAATAATAGCAGTAAAGAGGATGAAAACAAACAGGTAAAAGTAGCTTTCATTGATAATTTAAAAATAATAAAATGTCCCAGAGAAACATGCACAATACTTTCTCTGGGTTTTCCTCTTCCTTCACAACAGTTTGTTACAGAAAGAGAAAATTCTGAAGAAATGTGAAAGTCAAGATGCAGTAGATTAAATGTGTGAGGGGATCCAAAGAGGTTAGTTAACTTTTTTAATTAAAATGTTCTGGATATTTAGACAGAGTTATTTTTTGCCAGCCCAACAGAACCTCTGTGTGTAACCTGAGCACTGGTTATTCACCTGCTAATCTGGCTCACTAGTACATGTTTACATATTTACTTGATACATGAAAATATTAGTCTGCTGGTGATAAAAAGGGGATCACCAAATTTATAGGGATTCTTCCTCTGGCTAACCAAACTGAAAGGGGATTAAAGTTGTTGAGGTACTCCATGGATAAAGGAGCAGACAGGAGTCATGCTGCTAACATGGCGAAGTGTTTTATGTTTCACCATTGTGAGGTTATTGTGTGAAGTCATCGTCCTGAAAGAGTAGCACCAAAGCTGCGACTGGCTGATGCATCACTGCAGTTTCAGTCAGTCAACTGATTATACCATCTGCTCTCATTTTACAGGAGGTCTGGACCTGATCCTGATGCCAGGCCTGGGTTTTGACCGGGTGGGGAAGCGTCTGGGAAGAGGGAAGGGCTTCTACGACACCTACCTAGAGCGCTGCATCAGACACCCCAAAGGAAAGCCCTACACCATCGCCTTGGCCTTCAAAGAGCAGCTGTGTCAGGAAATTCCTGTGGACGACAATGACGTGCTCATAGATGAAGTCCTGTATGAGGATGATGAGTAGCTAATCAGTCTCTGGTGGTTGTCAACAAACTCAAAAGTGGTGACATTTACATACAAGCAGTTTAACTGGGACTTTCCATTTAACACCAACAGACTCTTCATCACTGCTCAATGATTCTTGAATTTGGATAAAACGGGTCTTAATTTTGAAAAGAAAAAGAAAAAAGTATTGAGAAATCCAAAGTTATATGTTTATGTAACAAGGTCTCAGCAATCATGCAGGATTGGATTAAACTGACCGTTCTTCGTTTACATTATATAACTTTTTAGTTATGATATTATTTAGTAATTTTTATTTTTGATTGACATTGTTGAAAGAAAGTAGAGACACATTTGTGACATACCACAACATAAGAATAAATATTGTTGAAAATTCACTGTTTTTAGTTTGAAAGATGTTTTACATTCTACTCTTTCATCTGAAGTATGTTTTATATTTTTTTAAATCAAATTGAAATGTTATTCTCTTGTTTTGGGACAGCTTGTTTTGTGAGTACTGGGCTGACATATAATCATATAAATTATACAATTATAAATAAACATATGTAAAAATGTAAGCCACAGATGATCAACCATGATTATTTTAAAAGAGAAAATGTTATCCATCTTCAGAGGAGTTAGCACTTTTCTCTTGGGACATGTTTTCGGTGAAGTCTCAAGTATCAGTTTGTGATGTTTCTTCGACTGGAACACTTACATTCCCCCTCCACTCAAAAGTCTGTTTTGCTCAGAGATTCTTCACTTGAATGTTTGTCCCTGCAGAATGATGAATATGCACAGTTTGACATTTAAAGGGTGTTTTCTACAGTAGACCCGAGAGCTCGACACACTGCAACTTCAGAAAATACATACAGACAGACAAAAAACCACAATCACATTAAGGAAACATCTTTTTCAATAAGTATGAAGTTGCAGTGCGTTGAGCTCTCAGGGCCACTGTTGTTTTCACATTCAATCAAGTTTACAGTTTTTCCATTGGATAGACACACAAACTGGTGCCCTGCACACAGCTCTGAAAACTCCAGGCTCATGTATCAAAAGTCCATCTCCAGACTGCCAAACACAAAGCACAACTCCACTGTTTTCACTCAGTTGTTTTTTTGTTTTGTTTTTTACACCAACTAGCACTCTTACCTGGAAAACACAGGCCTTTAAAATGCCACACCCTAATCACCCTAATTGGGTTTACACCGGTTCAGACTCACCTGGTAAAACTCTGAATTCACCTGAGCATACCAGAGTTGTCCTCAGATGACCTCTACTGTG
This sequence comes from Lagodon rhomboides, assembly GCA_039737535.1. Taxonomy (NCBI): domain Eukaryota; kingdom Metazoa; phylum Chordata; class Actinopteri; order Spariformes; family Sparidae; genus Lagodon; species Lagodon rhomboides. Next base: position 7,521,060 of record CM077784.1, on the reverse strand, counting down.
TTGGGGGAAAATTAAGCAACATAGAGAGCTGAAAGGAGGAGGAGGAGGAGGAGGAGAGGAAAAATGAAGGTGAGCCAATATTACTAATAACATCTGTTCAGTTTGGTTTGAATAATATTGCCGTATCAACAATAAGCTCACAGTAGGACTCTGGGAAACTGAGTTGTGAGTTTAGCCCAGTTGGAGCTGACTGGATGGACAACTATATTTGTTTCAATGCAATAATTACGTGATACATTCACTGTATTGTAGTACAGTATGGCAACATGTGGGATTTTTTAGGTGATTGGCCACTCCAAAAGTGCCAACCTATTACCCTAAAATTAAAAAATTTAAATACAAAAATTTCAAAACTGTTTAAATTTCCAAACATGAAAGTGGCCAATTGCACCTGTCATACACTCGAAAACAAGTAATTAGGCTACAAGTTACACCACAGGGACAGAAGCAAGACATTAATCTATATTAATTTAGAACTTGACAACAGTTACAGTGCACAGTACAACACTGAGCCAGTCTGTTAGCGTCAACTCCAAAAGTGGCATTCACCAGGCTTCACACAAGGGTCATGGATGATCGCCTCAGGACTGTAAATATTTGAAGGCTCAGAAGTAAAGTCATTTCATAGGTTTGTGTTCATTTATTAGGAATATATTTACATGTTTGTGTTTGCACAGTTATTTACATGTTAAAATCTCTGCATACTTGCAGGCAGGTATGGTGATCTGTTGAATCTGCGTCTCTGGTCAGGTGTTGGGATGTGAAGCGGTTCTTTTTATAGAGTATAAAAAAGTTTGATTCCCTTTTCTCTCTGTGCGGCTCCTTCATGTATCAGAATCTCTGCAGACAGGAAGTGAGGCACAGACAGAGAGCTGTGTGTCCCAGAATGTTACCGTGACCTCATTAGAACTATTCCTCTGATCACTGAGGAGAAATACCTCACTTTTTTCTATTGCAAATGAGAACTAGGAACATTTGCATTTCCTGCGAAAATACAGTGTGAATGCTGACAGCTGAAGTAATTTGGGAGAATCTGCTGAATGTACTGGAAAATACTTGCCTGAAATGCATAAAGCTATAAGAATGAATGGTCAAGATTTTGCAGAGAAAGCTGAATTTTTCAAAAGCTGAAAAGGCTCAAAAGCTGAAACGTAATGGGCTGAATGGGCTTAAAAAGCTGAAATTTTGATAGGTGAACAGTTTCTCTAGCTGAAAGTTAGCTGGACCAGTAGCAGAACCAAAGCTGAAAATGTCCCCATAAGAATGAATGAGAAAACACAGTTTGGAAAAAAGTGTAATGTTATGGCCAAGATATTTTTATAGAGAGTAACAGGAGACATTGCTGAACTCTGTGGTGTCTGTTTTATTTCTGTAGAGTGAAAAATGAGGACACCAGAGCGAGAGACAAAACAGATACCGTCTGCTCTCCTCCAGAAATTTAGGCTCAAAATTAACATTGAGGCTTATGGGGGAGCTGCCGGAGTGCTTGTCGCTGTAGGGCCTCTACTGCCCACGGCCCTGCTCTTTCAGACACTTCAACAGGAGATTTCAGGAACAAAGCAGGTGTAAGGGCTGTAATGTCACTACATCAAGCTCATCAGGTCTGGGTAACATTTATGCTTTACAACGAGAGCAAGGTGAACACAACGGGTTTTCAGTTTCCGCTCTTCTCAAACGTGCCTTCACTCAGCACTCAGGAAAATGTGCGCCATGTGGATCCCTAGTAGAGAGAGACACAGTTTGGAACAGTCCGGACATTTGAACCCTTTTCTTCTCGAGCCTCCGCTGATGGAGTGGCCCCCAGAGACCACGTGACTCCATCACAGTTTGTAGAAGTTCCTGTGGATGCAGACTTTGTGCAGGTCTACAGCCTTTCGTCTGCTGTATGTCGCAGCGCCGGCAGCCAGCGCATATGGTCACATTTGTATACTGATCAATTTCAGACCATAGTGAACGGTTCCCTCACATTCACCAGACCAGAGGACATATACAAAGACAGTATCATCCACTTTTATGAAAAAGTCAGATACCCGTATTGACTGAAGTCTGTGCTGAAAAGCAGCTGCGCCCAGTGGCTGCACGTTGTCCCTGTGTCCGTGTGGGTTCTCTCCAGGTGCTCCGGCTTCCTCCCACAATCAGTACAAAAAAAAACAAAGCAAGGAAAACACTTGTCACACTCGAATGCTGAAGTCCAGAGAGTATTCAGCCAGATGAGTGTGGTAAAAGTCAAACTTTGAAATCGGGGCCAGGCATCTTACCATCATGTTCTCACATTGCCATTGACAGTTTTTTCTATTGTCATTTTTTGGTTGGTTGTCACCGGGGTGTAGAGTTCAGTAGGGTGGCAGACACAGGGAAAAAGCTTCCCCTGAAACTACTGGTTGTGGAGGTGCAGAGAGACCTGTAGTGCCTCCTGGAAGGGAGGAGGGTGAACAGTCTGTGGTTGGGATGAGAACAGTCCTTGATGATGCAGACATGGCTTGCTCTGGAGAGCCTTGATGGAGGACTGTGTTAAGGCTGATGCTCTCTCTTTCTGTGTGTGGGTGTGCAGTGGGATGCCAGTATAGACTTTAATACAGAAGACAAAATAACATTACCTTCTTGAACATCCCTGTAATTACAGTGTGTGGGGAGAGACTCCTCTGGAGGCCTGATCATTTCAATACATTCAAATTGACAAAAAATAATGAATCAGAAAGTTCAACAACAAAGGCTAAAATAGATAGAGTTGTCCTTTTCTGTATTCAGGATGACTTTTTGAAAAAGCTTGATTTTTGTGAGTCATGAGACAACAGGCTAATTCAGCAGACCTACTGTTTTATTTTGAATATTGAAAGTGCATGTTATCCCCCGCCTCTCCCTCTTTTGATTGACATTGGCCGCGTTTCCCAGATTCGATCGTTCTTAAGGACTTAAGAAGGCTCTTAAGAAGGGTTCGGCTAAGAAGGAGCGCTAAGATAGGGGTGTTTCCCAGACGCCTTCTTAACTGCCTTCTTAAGATCCCGCCAAAGAAGCTTCTTCAGAAGCTCTTAGTGGGAGCTGTCCACCACCGTGGTGCTGAAATATGAATCAATCGATGCCAGGCAAATCGATCACCCACCACTTTATCAGCGCCGGTGCCGTCCCCCACCACCTCCAGGAAGCTCCCCACTGCGTCAAAACGCAGCGCGGCCAGGAGCTGCACCTCCGGGCTGAGGGCGGAGCTGCTCCTCCGGGCTGAGGGCGGAGCTGCACCTCCGGGCTGAGGGCGGAGCTGCACCTCCGGGCTGAGGGCGGAGCTGCTCCTCCGGGCTGAGGGCGGAGCTGCTCCTCCGGGCTGAGGGCAAAATTGCAGCGGGTTGCCCTCTGGATGTGTGGTGACACGAGGGTGACGAGGCGTTGGATCTCCTCACGGGGAAGCCGGTACTTGGCCTGGACAGCCCGGTCCGACAGCACGTCGAGTGGGGAGAAGTGCTGACGCACAGAAGCATTTATATAAACCGTCTGGCTTCGCGCACGGCGACGCTGTTGGTTAGCAGCGAGAATATGCTGTATTGCAGCCATGGTGTCTCACACGCGTGGACTTCGGCAACACCTTTATATAGACGAGCAGGTGGAGACTCTCTTGATGAGGTTCCAGCTGAGTTCAGTTACACCTGTCAGTTTCCCTCATATCTGTGAAACACCACAGGGTGGTTGATGGTTTTATAGCTGCTGTAAACTCAGATGCCGAATGTGTGTGAAAACGTAACGAGTGATAGTAACGATGATTTATTTTATTCATGTAGCTACAGGAACACATGGGCAATTCTTTATTTTATATCGTTATTTTTCTTCTTATGCTATTATTTTTCTTGCGTCAGTGTTCTGCAGCTATGAGCGCACATTCATCATTACACATGGTTTTAGTATTCCTTTGAGTGTCCGATATAACTTTCCCTGATGCGGCTGCACTGAGCGTTTGGTCGCTAAGAAGGCTGTTAAGAGATTTCAGGGCGATCTTACACTTCCTTCTTAGTGAAAGCTAAGAACGACTCTGGGAAACACGTCCTTCTTTCACAGCGCTCTTAAGAGCGTTCCTAAGAAGCTCTTAGCGCTCAAGAGCTTCTAAAGCGCTAAGAGCGAATCTGGGAAACGCGGCCAATATTTGTGTATTTGTGTGTTGTTTTCATGCCATTGTGTATGTCACTGTGTTTATGTGTGCATGTTTGTGGTGGGACGGGATGCACCCAGTGTGGGATATAAATTGTGACTTAATGCTCAAAGGTCTTCTACTGGAACAGTAAATCAAAAAGTACCTACAGCTTACTGTAGATCTAACTGAGTGCTTGACAAATGGAAAGATGTGTGTGCTTGGATGTAGAAAGGAACAGGTCACTGGTATAATCTGTAAGCCCATGGATGTGTATGTAATACCTGTCAGTAGTTCACAGTTCCTGTCCAGTGTGTAACCAAAAGTCAACGGTGAGTAATTTTAACTTACTCATGTTGTGAAAATAAGTTACATATGTGTAACGTTGTAAGTTTAGTTAATAGCAGGGACTAGCTAATACTGCGTACTGATATGTGATCAGTGGTGAGGCGAGTGTGAGCATGCGTACCAGAGCTGTATGTACGGAAGTTACTGCAGTATGCTGTGTGTGTCCACCAAGTTTCAAAAGTCTGACATCTAAAGATAAACACTCGAGCTGGTCACTAACAATACAATTTGTAACTGAAGATACATTTGTACAGTAATGTAGGTATGTTCGTAACTGAAGTTACATAAGTGACATATTTCTTTTAACCCAAACCACAGGGTTTTCCTACACCTAACCAGGTAGTTTTAGTGCCTAGACCTAACCAATTGTGACCATAAGAGGACGGTCTGGTTCATGTGTTGCTGCCTTTGCTGCAAATGTGATGTTGTACTGTATATGGTGATAAATGTTGTTTGGGGAGTCACTGGCACCAGCCCTATTTATTATCTTAGTTATGGTATAGTATGGTATGAGGATGTGTTGTTACTGACATGCTCCTTTCTAGGTCCGATTAACCTCTGTCCTTACATTTCTTATTTACTAAGACTTGTCTTCTCATTTTCTATAAAAAGATCCAGATTTTTTGTCAAGGAGTTTTGTAGTGATGATGCGAACCAGAACAGTTTCATGTCCATCTCAGCCTTGACATGACATTCTCCAACCATCCGTCACTGACTGTGATCAGTGGACAGGACTGAAACCCTGGATGCCCAAAGTCACACTTTCCACTACACAACAATTTATACTGTTGGTTATGGGTATTTCATATAACTCACAGAAATATGTTGAAAATGCAGCCTTTTATATTTTTCCAAATTCCGTTTCACTATTTGAAGTTGAAAAGTAGAACATAAAGACATTCACTCATTGTTGTTTCAGGTGCTGGAAAGGTAGAGCTGAAGAGAGAGGAAAAGAGGTAGATAATATGTGTTGGATGCTGTGATTTCATTAACACGTCCCCTTCCACACCCCACCACCTTTCTCCACCCCCCCGAGGAAGTGGCATCTCACTCACCATGTCGTCTTCAACCAGCATACCCAGTTCACCAAAGTGTTTATTACAGGCAAAGTCCTGATCTTCAGCTCTCTCATCATTCATTTAGAATAACAGAACTGTTCCAAAGCTGAGACAAGATTACAAATTAACACACACACACACACACACACACACACACACACACACAATGTAACCTTGCACGTGTGTGTGTGCGTGCGTGCGTGCGTGCGTGCGTGCGTGTGTGTGTGTGTGTATGTGTTAGTGTGCATGTGTGGGATACAGTTTCTGTACGCATTGAATGAAATGTCTCAAGAGCTGGTACAGATATTCATGGTGCCCAGGAGTTTGATGATCTCCTGACCTTTCATTAAGTGCCAGAAGCAAGTCAAAGTTTTTATTTGTCTCTTACGGCTCTCACAGGTAAATGGGTAGGGAATTTAGTACAGAAATACATGGTTCTTTTACAATGAATCCCCCTGACTTTGGTAATACCACGATTTTTTTCTTTGTTGCCGCCATGGTTTCACAGTGGGTAATCAAATCACAGAAGCTTCAAGTTTATCGCACTCATAACAAATCCAGTGGTGGGTGACATTGTATATCCTCCACAGTGCAGATCGGACCCATTCATGCATTCACGTGCAGTGGTTACCACAATGCATTAGAATTGCCTGCTTATATTACAGTATTGTGACAATGATATAGAACAATTTAAGAGCCTTGACCCTTTTAAGTGAACAAATAGCCTTGAACACAGTTATGGGCTTGCAGACAAAGGATCATCTGATCAACTAGAAACATTTGCATCTCCTGTGAAAATACAGTGTGAATGCTGAAAGCTGAAGTGATTTGGGAAAAACTGCTGAATATAGTGGAAAATAGTTGCCTGAAATGCATAAAACTATAATGCATTGTACTACACTGCTGAAGCAGTACTTGAACCAAAGTTGAAAGTTTCCCCATGAGAATGAATGGGCAAAATTTTGCAGAAAAAGATGAATTTTTCAAAGGCTGAAAAGCTGAACATTTTGATAGCTGAACAGTTTCTCCAGCTAAATGTATGCTGAAGAAGTGGCAGAAAGAAATTTGAAACATTTTGATGGCCGAATGGTTTCTCTAGAAGTAATATAAGTAGTAGCAATGGTTGCAGCATGAGAAGGAGTAATATTAGTATTAGTAGTAGTTGTACTTGTACTACTACTAGTAGTTGTACTATTAGTACAACTAGTAGTAATAGTAGTGGTAGTAGTAGTAGTAGAGGTAGCAGTTGTAGTTGTTGAAGACAACTGGGTGCAAACACAGAACAAAGGTGTTTGTTCCAGTGTGACACTTAATTCTGTGACCCTATGGGACCCCTATTTTATTATCATCGTTGGTTGAATATTAATTACATTGCTGTAAATGTGTGCAGGAATTTCCTGCATTATAAGTGTTGGATTTGCGGGAATCAATTAAATAGTGCGCAATACCCACAATCACCAATGAAATTCAGGCCCTGAAATTCTATGTATTTACTTTAATGAAATTAAAACTGCCATGCTTAAATGGGATGTCTTATACTGCCACTACATGCTATCTTAGAAACATTTAAATATTTATTTTATATACAGTGCAAATGACACTAGCCCAGGGCCACATGTGCATATTAACTGGATGGATACAGGCATATAGTGCCCCCCTACACATGATGCATGCTGCTGACCAAGTGGCAGTTTGCTTCACATGTATTGGTATGTATGTGATGGTCTTTGCCTTCATCAGTCAAGTGTTTTTACATGGCCAACCAAAATAATCAGTGCTGACATAAAAGCTAATATGAGGCAGCGATCTACAGTACACCATATTCATTTTTTTCATCAGTCCAGCACCAAAATCCTTTGTATGGAAAATGTATCATGCGTCATTTGCCTATGGAGTTAGAAGTTTTAGATTTTGTTACCTGTGTTCTATGCTCCTTGTGTGAATGGCTGAAAATAGAGAGAAATAACATTTACAGTTTACCAAACTTATCAAACTGTCATTTTGAACAAACCCACTAGATTAAGTATTGAGCAGTTCTGCAAGATGCAGAGGAGCTGCTGAAATGTAGCTGAGAAAAGAACATAAATAACAGCTGACCATATATCAATGAAGACGACTGAAAAAGCCTCACCTTCATCTGTATCTGTTGCAAGTATTTTGTTTGCTCTTTGGCTCATCGACTTTTCTCCTCCAGCATGAGTCATACTTCATTTTCCCATTCATTAGGCCTCAACTGTGTGCCTGAAATTCAACAAATACATTCCCCTTCTGGAATTGTGAAGTCCAGTTGATTTCACCATAATGGCATCTTGAAGATGATTGGAAATTGCCAGTGTCTGACTAAAACTTATGATGATGTAAGGCGTTAAAGGGGTAGATGGGGTAGATTGCTATGCAAAGTGAATTATTTAATCTTAATGTTAAACAATTGTACACTTAACACAATAGAGACGCTGCACAAACTTGGCACAAAAATTATTTCACCTGTGAACCCTGGATGACGTGCGCGCATCAGCATTACAAAATCTCATTGGACAGCAGCATTGTCCATCACATATACATATATACACACACACACACACCTGCATCTTCTTTGGTGAAATTACAAGACCTATTTAAAGTAGAGCAGAGAACAGAGAGACAGTCTGGAGAAATGGCGGAAGGAAACACCAATGGACCGAGAAAAAAAGGTAAGCAACATCGTCTATTCATGTATTTTGAGTAAAATTGTTTATGACATTTAGAGGGCAAATGTTCTTGTTGGTTCTCATTCCCTTGAGAGACTCTGGTCCGACTATGAACTTGTGATCATTAGCAACAGCTGTACGGTCACATGAGGGGAAAATCACCGACCACGGCAGAAATATTGTAATGTATATCAGATGTTTTTAAGCTGTAGCTATAAATGAGCCTTTTAAACTGTGCAGAGGACAGAGCAGAGTCCTGCACGGGTTCGGGTACCCGTGGGCACCCGACAGGTGACCCGCACAGTTTGGATGAAACGGGTGTACTGTGTGGGACACTGTGCAGATCGGGTTGGACGCCTGGATAGCGCGGGTCGGGTTTTGCGATTGCCATTTTCAAAGCGTCATGTGCAAAAAATAATCATTAATAGTGACACATCTACAAAAATTTCAATTTTAATTTCATTTCAAAATGATAAGCATTTATAGTTCATATGAGCTTATTCATGCGTGCCGCGCCCTCCCAGAACTCCCACTCCCCACGCTAGCTTACTTTCATTTTTTTTTTTTTTTTTGCATTTTTTAAAACTTGCATGTAGGCTATGTAATGTGTCTAATTTTCCTTTGGGTACATGTTGGGCGAGGGTATAATAGCGGGTCGGCTCGGGTGCAGAATGTTATTTGTGCTTCTGTCGGAAAACGGGTAAGATGCAGCGTTAAGTATGGCGGGTGCGGGTTTGCAAAATAAGACCCGTGCAGGACTCTGGGACAGTGTACTCTGCCTACATACTGTCTTTCAGGTTTTAAAGCTATAGCGATAACTCCAGTATCATATTAAACTCAAATGGAAACTACCATTGGTACTTAGCATGCCATCCTAGGGGATTAAATAATGCTAAATTTCGGCAAGGGGGGACTGCCATTTTCAAAGGAGCCCCGTCATATCATGTCAGTATATCTAGATGAAAACAGGTGCTATGGGTATTTGCAGGTTTTCCTTTTGCAGAAATGCCCATATTATGTTACAATCATGCAATTTGGGGCAGAAACCATGTGAGGAGCAAACGGGCACCTTCTCCAGGTGACTGTTGCACAAGAGACTGTACTTGACCGACACGTTCCGGTCTTTTCGTTTGCTCACGTCCTGGACTTTCGGACACTGTCTTTTCACTTGCAATATGTCCAGGAGTACAGCCCGGTCCTGGTCAACCTTGTTTGAACTTTGATAAAACTTGTTAAAGTTCATCATCAGGTCGTCCGGTGACAGTTTCTTGGCCTGACAGAAACCGGTCGTGGCAGCCTTGTGTTGACATCCCACAGTAGGTATTAACCCGACACCTGAGTGACAAATCTTCTTTTTTTGTTTGTTTTTGTGGTTCTCTTTGTCCAGTTGGCGTTTTCTACCCCCAGGTGTAGGTCTCACTGGCTCATCCAGGCCATCAAATGGCTGTAGCTCTACTTGGCTCAGGAGAGTCGGTAAAAAATCCAATCTCAGCATCCTATCACGGGACTCCCTCTCCAATGTCAAGATTGGACAGAGGCCAATCACGGTCACCACTGTCCAATGTCAGATTGGACGAGACCCTATCACACGGCATCACATTGGAGGGGGGCCAATCACGTCGCTTATTTCTAGTCACGTTGCTTTTTTGAATGATAATAATCCTGTTGTTTTAGCAGCCTGCCACTCAGTCTCCTGCTGATGTTCAGCCTGTGACCTCAGTCTCAGCTTGTGGTGATAATGCAGCCCAGCGAACTTTCCTGTGGCCCCCTCCAAGTTTAGCTATGGTCAATATTGTTGCAGTAATTAATGTCTTGTATGAAATGTTTGTACGCATTGCATCATGAAGTTGATTCTTCGTTATTGTTTCTCCTTCCAGTTCACTAAACCACGATTTGGTGGAGTGCAGTCGGCCTCCATAAAGCCAAATTTAGTATGTAGGAGGACTCCCAGCCCTTCTCCTCCATCCCCCGTGAAGACCCCAGCCCTGCTCCATCCACTGTGAGGACCCCCAGCCCCGCTCCATCCTCTGTGAGCACCCCCAGCCAGGCAGCAGCCTCTGTGAGTTTAGCCTTTATTCATTGGTTTGCCTCTGTTGTAGTCATTTTGTGTGTCCTTTATTTATGCAACAATGGCTTTCTTATATGTTTTTAACAGGATGAGTCTGGAGGAGCTCAGGCAGCCGCTTCTGGAGCTGCAGCTTCATTCTGGTTGCCGGGTGAAATGAGCAAGACCATCCCTGTGCAGGACCAGAGATGGATTGCCAGCACGCTCTTTCAGACCGGCAAACTATGGCCAGATTTGAAGCTGTGGTACAAGCCCCCTGTCCCTGCCCTCATCTACCACCAGACACCGACACCCGACCGCTTCTTTACCCATCAGCTGATGGTATGGATGCCCATCACCTGTGGAAGGTGAGGGTGTCCTGCCCAGTTTGTGGAAAGCAGTTGACAGGCTACGGTGTCCACAAAAGGGCCCGGAAGGTCCTTGACATCGACAGGTACTACCTGATGGTGACAGAGACACTCAGATGCACTGTGTGTTCTCTGAACTATCTGTCAACCAGTCAGACTGTCCGTGACCAGCTTGACTTGCTGCACCAGAAGCTGTTCCAGCTGATCCTGACCCACGAGTTACCCTCTAATAAACATGTAACTAATGAGTGCAACAATAAAAACAAATTAATTAAAATTTTAAAGACAAAATCAAACTTATTTCAAGAAATTCTAAATAATTCAGAATAAATACAGGTGTAGCTATGATATACATGCACTATGACATCTGTCTTGTGCCAGCTCATGTGCCTATTCAACAATACCTATATCACCTTGTAAACTGTTTAAACACATGACACTATTTTGAAATTATTATTTTTTAAAACACACAAATTTTACTGAGCCTTGAATTTTCTTCGTATGATCAGTGTTTTGAAATAAGATATAAGATATTGTATGGTTTAGCTCCCCTACCCAATAAACAATTTATTGTTTTAACAGATCATGGTGAAATAGGACAAACAAGAAAGGCTATCAAGGCTATCCCTGATTAGTTTTAAACTACTATGTTAAAATTATGTTGAAAGCTGAGAGTCATGTTGTCATTAAGGTCTGAGTGTATAAATACTGGCCAAGTATATTTATGAGTATTATCTTTTTATATTGTTAAATGTGCATGCCCAGGAAAAATATGGCAATTAACAATGTGCTTTTTCTGGTCCAATCCTTTTATTGTACACTGTCATTTATTAAAAAAAACAATTAATGAAATGAAATGCACCTCTTAGGTATGCTTGTGACATTCGTGTCATCCGGCTGCTTCGAGACCGGACCCTGGGCAACAGTCCAGCACGACTGGTGAAGCAGCTGAAGGAGAACCATGGCTGAACCGGTTGGCACACTATCTTGGGGAGTGTGCTGACTTTGTGGATCAACCGAGCCTCTTCCCAGTGGTCTGCCAGGAGCCTCCGGAGTCCATTGACATCCCCACCAGTGGCTGGCTGCTGACTGTGTACAACAGGGACATCTTCTCCCGCCTGGACCACATTAAGGCCTGCATCACCTCCACATTTGGCTCCATCTTAAAGATGGACTCAAGCAAAAAGGTAATAAATACTAGTGTAATAGTTTTCGTTGTATATAATATCTACTCATACACATTAACATTGTTATCAGTGATAACATTATATTAGCAACTATTATTAATGTGTGCTGTGTAATAAATCTATATACACTCCCTTCCTTTAGACAATTTAAAAGAATGTGTAATCTTAAACATTCCTGTTGTCTAATTCCAGATCACAAAGAAGTTGGCCGGCCACGGCAAGGGGACAGCTCTCTGGGTGACCTCGCTTGGCAATAAGGTCGGCCAGATCCTGACCAGTGTCCTGTCCGTGCAGGAGGGACCTGGACTGGACGCCATGGCGTCTGGGATCATGCAGTGGTACCGCAAGGCAGCAGTTCCACCCCCTGTGCTGCTGTATGTGGACTGTGGCTGCTGTGTGGGAGAAGGGGATGAGCAAGCTGCAGACCAGGTTTGCAGAGTGGCAAGACTGCCACATAAGACTTGACATCTGGCACTTCATGAGGAGGCTGGCTGTTGGCTGCACCACAGATGCTCATCCCCTTTACCCCACCTTCATGGGCAGTCTGTCTGCATGCATTTTCGAGTGGGATGCTGGGGACCTCACTCTGTTGCGGCAGGCAAAGCGACAGCAGCTCAAGCAGGAGGGTGTGCCTGATATCACTGATCACCTGGTGGACGTGGATCAGCGAGGCAGAGCTGAGCCAATACTGTCGTCGAACAACACGGGGCGAGGAAACCATAGATATCTATAAGAAAGGCTAGATGACTCGAGGCGGAGTCACCATAGTTGCCAAGTCCGCTTTTTATAAGCGACTCCGGGCTTGTTTTTCTGTAAAGACGGTTATAAATACTGGTAGTCGTGGGTTGCGGGCTTTTTGGGCTTGCTTCCAGCTCCATGAGTTGTCAAGCAGATATATTCGATATGTTATTTAAATGCAGGATAGTTTGTTTTCTCGCTGGATCTGTCAACCACACCAAATGGGAGGGGCGGAACCGAGGGAGCCCCATACACACAGGTTGCCAACAGAGTTCCCCCCGCATCCTGCTTCTGATTGGCTCTGACCCTGATAGCAACAAATGCCAGCCAATCATAGACAGAGTAGGTCGGTCTGTTCTTCCCCGGCATCACTTGACTTGAGTGACAGACACGGGCATTTAAATGAAATTTGCGGGAATGATGATCTGATCTTTTTAACAAACAATGGCAGGAACAAAGTGGGCAAAATACGGAAAAAGATACAACAAAGACTGGGAGAAAGAAACCGGTATAAAGGAATGGATTCAGCCCGTAGTGGGGGACAACACAAAAGCCTTGTGTAGGACATGTTAGTGTGAAATACGAGCACATCGTGCCGACTTACGACAACATGCCAACACAGATAAACATTAAAAAAAAAAAATACAGCGCCATTCTCATCGATGAGGCTCACTGACGTCTTCAAATACAGCGACACAAGACAGACAAGTGAGCTTAAGGTGGCTACCTATGTTGCCTGTCACACATCAGTGAAAGCTGGGGAATTCATTTGTTTAACCTGCAACTTAGCTTCAGAGGGACACAGGGGTCGCTGATTACTCCCTCATCATTGACGATAAAATCTAGGCAACTCGCTATCTATCTGACAGTGCACAAATGGAACCAAACAGGTCTATTTGGTTCCATTTGTACACTGTCAGAGTTGAGGGGAGACCTTCAAAATTTAAAGGTTTGAGAAACACTGACGTAGTATGATTAAATGTCACACATTAATTTTCTTTCTGCAAGTTTAGTAATAAATAATGTGTTGTATAATGTAGCACATTTTAGACACTCCAAACTTCTTTAATTAGGTTTTTTTTAGCCGGTATGACAAGAAGGTCAGCCACTTCTCGAAGATCAGAAGACAACCTGGCATTGGACTTGTCTCAGGATGAACCTGATGTGAGTATTTGCATGTTGAATGTCACTAACAAATGACAGCATCATATGTTTGACAATTAATCCTTCATCTCAGTGGTATTAGGAAGGTATATGATGGTGTTACAAGAAAAGCCTTATATTTTTTGAGGTGGTACTCTGTGTGAAAAGTTTGAGAACCACTGTCTATCTCACTTGCCCTATGTCACGCATACACTTTGATGTATAAAACTGCGCAGACATTGAAACTACACTCAGGGGTAGGCAACCTTTACAATCAAAAGAGCCAATTTGTCCAGAGCCAAACAAAATATATATTTTTTTCTTATAGATAAGCCTATTAAGATCAATATCTTAAACCTACACTGATTTGTGTTTTCTGTAGGAGAATTGGAGAATGTACAAAATAATCATTTAACAACACCAAACAACACTGATAAGTGAACATTGAATATTTTAAAAAGTAACTGTCATTTATTTCCATATTACTATAATTTATATATTCGTATATTTTACCAATGGAACAGGCCAAACTCAATGCAGCCTCAGTGATAGTGAGGAAACTGGAGCAGGAGAAGGACAATGCCTTGTGGAGAGAAAAGAGGGCCAAGAAAAACATACGGGCTCTTTTGGAGGAACTGAAGGAGAAAAATCTCATCAACGAAGACCTGAAAGACAAGCTTGAATGCTACTCAGGTAAAATGGGAAAATATTACATTGAATATTTTGTGTATTTTATGTTCTTTGTTAGACTTCCTACCTAGTTACTATTAAAAGGAGACACGCTACATCACTTTTGCTAATTGAATCTCAGATCTTCCGGTTCACCTCCTGTCGAGGCAGGGTGTAGAATACACCAAGGCCCAGAGAGATTTTGCCCTTACACTCCATCTGCATGGTCCGAAGGCATATCATTACCTGAGAGACTCTGCATATTCACCTCCCACATCCTAGTTCATTGCATCGGTATTCTTCATAATGTCTCATCTTAAAATACATTAACCACTTAAGCACTACCAACTGTATTATCATGAATGAATTGTTAAACATCTATTTGTGTCAATTTTGTGTAAATTTTGATATTGGAGCTATTTTTTGTATGTCCAGTGTCCACAATAGGGATGCTTGGATTAGTGGTTAAATGGCTAAGTGGCTACTTTTTGATTTGACTAAGGTGGCTGAGCTCTCTTGATGCCAAACCTGGTCTCAACATGATGTTGGACATGCTGGGAAGACGACGCCTGGAAGATGAGGTCAAGTATGGATGTGTCACCCTGATGCTGGATGCCATGGCCATCAAAAAAACATGTGCAGTATGATCCTCAGACACAAACAATGTCTGGATTTGTGGACATGGGGGATCGGTTTAATGAGACTGACATCGCCTCTGAGGCCCTCGTGTTTATGGTGGTTGGGCTTCAGGGTTATTGCAAGGCTCCAATTGCTTATTATTTGACCAAGACCCTCCCACCAGAAACACAAAAAGTCTTGGTGGAGCATGCACCGGAAGAGCTCCATCATCGTGGGATAAGGGTGGTGTGCATGACAATGGATGGTCATGCATCCAACATCAGTATGTGCACCCAACTTGGATGTGAAGTAAAAAGGAACCCCTGTGAGCCCTTAAAGACACATTTCCCTCATCCAGTCACCCATGACAAGGTGTTTGTTATGATGGACGCTTGCCACATGCTGAAGTTGACTCGCAATATGTTGCAGGTACATGCTGATTATTGCCTATTTGTTCTGGTTGACTCTATTCTGCTTTTTATACAATTTAAGTGCTTGTAGTTACATAGTTTTGGAGAATATGGTGCATTACATTTAACGTGTACTTGCAGTGAAAAAAGATTCTGATTCTGATTCTGCAGGCATACAGCACAATTACCAGCATTACTAGCAGCATCAATTGGCAGTACATAGTTAATCTAGCGTGCAAAAGAAAGTTGGACTACACGCTGCCAATAGAGTCACAGACAAGCACGTGAACTTTTCCAATCAGAAGATGAAGGTATGTTTGTATGATGCTTTTTAGTTCAGAGGGCTGCAATAGAAATGAGCTTTGTGTTTTTATCCTTGGTGATGATGTTTGTATCTTGTCATGCTAATGTGCTCTTCATTTGAACTGTCTCCTTATGAACTCAATCAAGGTCTCCCTGGCAGCTCAGACTTTGAGCAACTCTGTGGCAGTGGCGCTCCGCACCTTGCGGGAGATGGGTGATGCAGAGTTCAAAGACTGTGAGGCCACTACAGAGTTCCTTGAGGTAATATAGCGAGGGATTTGCATCATTGACCAAAATCCTTTTCCAATATTCTACTGTTCTTAACAACATTTGAGTGCTTCTTTGCTTTAACCTATTCAATCCTGGTGGCATTCCCATTTAGTCCTGTCATCACAACTGAGATATTTCAGAATTTAAGTTTTCATTTGGAGAACATCTATACTCACCTTACCTCATACTTACCTCAGAAGCACCCTTGTTGTCACATCTCAGATTTACAGGTATAAAGCAGTGCAGCAATTTAATTTTAAAAAGCAAAGCCACAGAGGAAATGGAGAGAAATCAAACTATTTCTCATACTTAGATGTTCCCCTTGTGCTGTTACTTTGTCGCGGTGGGGAACCTTGCGTGTGTCTTCTACCTGGATAGCTATACCGGCGGGGGTCCCTGACCCCCAGCAGGTTCAACCAAGTTGGGCAGGTATTCCAGGTAGACTCCAGACAAAAAACAGCACCAGGTCCTCCAGGTCGGGAGTTGGGTGTGGGGTCAACAACTCCATCCCGGAGAAAGTTTTGTTACGGAAACTTGTACAAATTCTACTACCACGGATGATTTCAGTGCTTCCAGTTAATTTAGATATTTGTTTTATAGATAACAGGCAGGCTGTTTGATATCCTCAACAGCTGCAATCCCAGAGCCAAAGGGTTCAAGGGTTCAAAGCCCCCCTTAGTTCTAGGAATTGGACAAGCACTAAGAAGTTCTTGTCAAGAGCCAGGGGGTGCTTGCTGTTTTTGAAGACAGAAGATGGCACACCCTTTTACAGAACAAAGAGGTGTTTTAAAATAGTAAAGGTTCTGTTTGTGATGCACTGATACCATTTTCCCCTACAAGTGTAGGTACAACTACTCAACTTTTGAGTAGTCGCCAATACCCCGTCCAAATTCTTGATAATAATCAAATGATCAGAATGAGACTTTTTAATGATTACCAAAAGCTTAACTCTACCGGTTTCAGTGCATCCCTAAATTCAATAAAATGTTCTGTTCTCTTGTTTATCATCACAATTGATTCTATAATATCTTCTACATCATGTTCAGATGCTCTGTCCTCCTGCCTGCATCGAGCTCATAAGATGTTCTGTCCTGTCTGCATTGAGTTCATAAGATGCCCTACTCTTCTGCATTAAGTTCATATAGTGGTACGTATTATTCATTTTCATATGATATATCTATATATGATACATCTTGCTCCAATGTGTTTGCTGTCTGCAAATTTGTCTCTGTTCCAATTCTCTTGTGTTCACCCCCCCTTTGCAGGTGTCAAAATGATATGTATTGCATGTTCTGTTTTGAATTGGTTCAAGCAGGTCTAGTGTCCTAAAAGCAGGGGTGGTTCCAAAAAAAAATCCTGAGCCGGAACTTTTTCCTATGACATCACCCCAGCCCAGCGCCATTTGTTCTTAATGCCTTTGTCGACATCTTCAGTGTCTTCCCCTGGCTTCATGAATTTGCGGTCCACCCTGACACTACGGTGCGCGTCAACAGCACGTGGAGCAACTGCTCTCAGGATCAATCTGTTTGGCCAAGGCCCGCTCCCACCGTATTTCTGATTGGCTAGTAGACCTGTCCTTAGTGTAATTGACTGAAAGTTGCGCCTCTGTGAGATCCAGAGAACTGTATGTTAGATCTCTGGGCAAACCCGATTTCTTTTTTTTTATTCAGTCACGCCGGTACGCCGGAGATCCGGCACGGCGCCGGACTGCAATCAGCCCTGTAAAAGTAATTTTAAGGATCCTAAACCTCAGACTAATTATACTTTTAAGATCAGGGATGCAAACTAGTCGTCTTTAGGTTAAGGCCCCTTTTTATCCCCCAAAATGTGGCAATGAAGTGAATTGTGTGAAATGTGGATTCATGTGTGCCCTGGCACCTCCCTGAGAATTGCTTCTTTGCAAGCTTTCACTATTTTCAGCCTATACCTTATGTGTTTGCATCCCTGCTTTCCTGTGTCCTGTTTTAGCAGGATCATCATAGTAATACAATATTTGCTTTTGAAGGTTCATCTCAGTCCTGGGCTTCGTCATCAATATTGACACGTTGGTGTTGATGGTTCCTGTGCTGCTTGAAGGACAGCGATATGTCCTGACCTACAGGTTCAGCCAGGAACACTTGGAGCTTCTCCTCAACTCCATCAGAGCATCTGGTAGGGTTTATATTTACCAGCTGCAACACTAAGTGAAGTCTTTTCAGTTTGTCTGTCCATATGGTTCTGAAGACATATACACAGTATCTGGAAGTGTCACAGAAACCATTTTGAGTATTTGTCATACAGTCCGAACTGTAAGATAATTTCATTCACCTCAATTTATGTGGAAAAGGATCATTCAGGGATGTCTAATTCTAATTAGTCTTTTTTTTAGAAAGATATTTTGAATATCTGTGTAATATATTTGTGTGTGTGTGATTTGTTTTTTTTAAGGTGGCTGGAATAACAACCCTAATGCCAGCCAGTTCAAGTTCATCTTCCGGAAGCTGATGGCCCGGTGTGGGGTTGTTAAACCAAGCAGCAAAGGCAATGTAACGGCACAGGATGACACAGAGTCCCTACCAGCTGTAGCAATGTCCTCTGCTGCCCAGTCCTACCATATTGAAACATCTACCAACCTGTCAGCTGCAGATTTGTCTTCTGCAGAAGGAGAAGATCTCCCATCCCCGTTTACAGACATTCTTGCCGTTGTACATGACCATAGCTATCTTCCCAATCGCTTTGGTGGTCTTGTCGACAACGCTCTCGTGTACATTGCAGGTAGAGGTCGATCGATAGTGGATTTTGCCTATAACTGATAGTGCCAATTCTGGGGAAAAACAGGGCTGGTTAATCGGATGATTGTCCCAAAAAGAAATGTCACCCTAATTTCCCTATGCTTATTAGTTATTATTATATTATATTATTAATTGGTCTACTTGTAATTTCAGGATTTGGTGTTCAAAGGACTTTGAAGAAGCTGTCCTGCGATGTCTGCCGTGCCAGCCTGGTGACGGACGCTGCGTCTGACAGTAAGGACAGCAGCTACCGCCTGCTGACTTTGAGAAACAACGGAGGTCTGGTGATTCCATCTGAAGGCACAGTGAGGGTCGCCAGAGCAGCAGAGTGGGTCATTCGCCAGGCATCAGCAGGCAGACGATCACAGCCCATCAAACCACAAGAGGTCCTCTACATTGTGCGCAAGAGGATCGGGTCAGACGATGTGTTTTTGCTTGGGGAGCACATAAGAGATACACAATATGGCATTGACTCCCACCACCATACACTGCTGACATTGGTTGTGTCCCTGTTTTTCAAGTTAAGACTGCACCAAATTGCTAAAGTAGCAACACTTAGCTTACAGAGTGACAATGTGAGACAGAAGCTCACAAAAACGGTCCTTTTCAAAGGAAATTACATTCAACTCTGTGTTTGTAGTTCTGATTCCTTTTTATTTGAGCTCACGCCAACCATGGAAAATAATTATAAAGTTGTTGGTGTCTCTGTGGGTGGCAGACTTAAAAACAATAAAACCATCCAAGTACAGTTGCAACTAAAGTGCAATTCTCTAAGAACATAGGGGGTTGGCAAGTTTTGCTTAACTGGGGGTATGTGTACCCATCGGGGTATGCAGTGCTACTACAGGGGGTATATGACAGAAAGTGGAAAATGGAAAAACTGGACACAGTTTTGAGTAAATGTGCTCAAGATGCTGTAATTTCAAGTCTTTCACTCCTTTTTTCATTTGTGATATTCTCCCTAAGGTGGGTTATTGTTCATTCAAAGCATGTGGTGGATAAATCCACACATCTAACAAAAAAAGGTAAAATATGAAGATTATATGAAGGAGATTTCTGCATGACATTAACGATATGCTAGATATAGTTTTCTAAGCAACAGGTGGCAGTCTGTTATAGGGGGTACTTTGATCCAGATATCTCACGGAACGGATATACAGAAAGGCAACATGAGACAGATATTTATATTGAAAATAAATACATGTATGTTAATGTTTTGTGTTATTATAGTTATCATTATAATATAAATATTACTAATATAACATACATGGAATCATGAATGATTCAATGTTTTATATATAAATGAATTAATATAACTACCTTGTGTGTGTTGGCCTATAGCTATTGCTCTACCTATCTGTTTAATGTTTATTTATGAAAGTCCATGGTTAAAATTATTTTTGAGTATGCAGGAACATAACTACAACTCTGAGGATTATAACAATGTGTGTGTGTTTAGTGTTTATATATATATATATATATATATATATATATATATATATATATATATATATATATATATATATTTATTCCATGGTCTGGGGGAATACTCGATTCTGATTGGCTGCAGGGTGTACATTAATCCCTGGTATATGGACACCTACTAAGTAGTTCCAGTCAAATTGTCTGTTCACCGTCTAAATTAATGCGCTAGCTGGCGTAACCATAGCGACGGGAACGCAGTCAAAGCCTCTGTTTACAATTTATTTCCAGCACTGAGTGCAGTCCGTCAGTCCTTCAGTGCCTTATCCTCTGAACACCACAGGATGGCGACTGGAACACACAAGCTGCAGAAAGTACACTTCCCCTCTAATATATAATATATATATGGAGGAAACCACCATCACCGTCATCGAGCAACTGCTCCAAACCCTGGGTGGCGCAAATGGCAGAGACCTCATGGGGGTGCCGCTGCTGGACCAGGTCCGAATGGAGCACATCTGGTGTGTGCAGAAACGCCACGTCACGTGCATCCAGGACGTGCCAGGTGTGCAGCAGTACACCGAGGCTGGCACCACCACAACAAATGGAGGGATCATTTTGACCAGGTACCGCTGTGCCAGAGGGTCCACATCCCTGGAATCCTTTCACTGCCACCTGAACAGGTTCATTCCAGGTTGGTGTCTCTTCTATGTTTGATATTTTAAATAATGAATGTTTTTTTAGTTGATTCATTATTCAAATTGAAAAGAAAAAGCCTTTTTTCACTGGCATAAGTATTCTGATGGTTTCCCAGGAACCAGTGCAAACACACTGAACTTCCAGCTGTACCTGCTGGAATGCCTGCACAGGTGGAACCAGGATCGGGGTACTGTGGCGGTGACCACCAGGTCATCGTCTCTCCTCACATACAACGGGGAAGTGACCCACACTGCAAAAATTAATAATCTTAATATAAGAAATAAATACTTGGTTTGAGCAGATATGGACTAAAATTAAGTGAAATAATCTGCCAGTGCAGTAAGATAATCACACTTAGTAAGATTTCTTGAAATAAGAAAAAATATATACATATTAGCCAAGTGAGAAATGTCTTAAAATAAGTGGTGAAACACTCATTCCAAGTACTGTATGCAAGTCAAATAATCTCAAAACTAGCTTTTCAATTCTTATTTCACTTTTTGTTTCTTACTCAAATTGAGTGAAAAAAGCATAAATCCAGAGCAACTTAACAAGATGATTCTTCTTAATTCAAGAGTTATTGATTAGCTTTTTATCTTAAATCAATACACAGCATTTACACTAAATTAAAATCATACACAGAGAATATTGCCAACAACATTTATTTGCTTGCAAAATAGCTCCTTTACAATGTTTACAATCATTATAACAATGTTTGCAAAATTAAACATCCCACCAAAAAATGTTCCTCTGAAACACTCAGAGATAACAGGCTATAGCCTCATTAGCTTTGATTACATTTAAAATGAGAGATCATGGTAGTCAAGTCAAAACTACTTTGCATGAACAAAAATAGACAACAAGTGTTCAGTATTTGTGTAATGTAAAACTGTTTACAGCCTGAACAGCTCTATTTCTTAATGAAAGCATTCCACTCTGCCATGGCTCTTTTGTACGAGCCTGTGGTGTCTCGCTCGTGGATACTGTCCTGTAACACTTCTGTCTGGATGACTGAGAGAAGCGTCGCCACACACTTAGGATAGGTGAGATGCAGGGTGTAGTAATAACCCATCAGATACAGCAAACCTTCACCGAGTTCTTCTTTGGCAAATGTGGTGACAAGAGTGTTTCCAATTGCCAGGAGACAGCGGGACCCATCAAAGACCAAAACAGGGCTGAAGAGAGATCTCTTCTGGAGGTAGATGGCTGGCTCTTCTGTTGGCTAAAGAAGAAAACAAAAAAAAAAACACAAGTTTCTTCAGGGTATACTAAGAAACTGAAAAACTACTTGGGCAAGTAAAATGAGATTTTTTAACATCATTATGTACATCTACAGCTCTGGAAAAAAATTAAGAGACCACTGCAAAATGACCAGTTTTGCTGGTTTTACTATTTATATGCGTTTGAGTAAAATGAACATTTTTGTTTTATTCTATGAAGTGCACATTTCTCTCAAATTTGAAATTAAAACATTGCCATTTAAAGCATTTATTGGCAGAAAATGACATCTGGTCAAAAAAAAAACGAAAAAAGGCAGTGTTTTCAGACCTCGAATAATGCAAAGAAAACATGATCATATTAATTTTTAAACAACACAACACTAATATTTTAACTAGGAAGAGTTTAGAAATCAATATTGGTGGGATAATCTCAATCTTTAATCACAGCAGTGGTTTTTGTAATCTTCCTCATAAAATAAGATTTGATTCAGGTGATCATCTGAGGAGACTTGTGTGGGAATCCAACAAACACTGGAATGGACTGGCTGCCATAGATGTACATAGAGATGTTGATTTAAGAAACATTTGTGAGAGTGGTCTCTTATTTATTTTTCCTACACAACCATACTGACATGTGGTCTATGAAAGCGGATCATTTTCTGCTCTAAAGATAGAACCATGGGTCAAGACATGCCAGGCAAAGAAATCATGAAAATAACTTGTGCCTCAGTCACTGTTTAAAGAGTGTGTGCCACTAAACACTTGGGAAATGTTAGAGTATTAATTCTTAACAAAATATGAACAAACTCACCTGAAGGACATGAAGCAATGCCTCACTGGCCTGTTGCATCTTCTTAGGTGGTGCGGACTGTGAGGGGAAGAGTGTGGGTAGTGCCCTGAACAAGGCAATGTTGGATTCCACTAGAACAGAATAAATCAAGTTTTAGTTCAAAGTTAGCCAGCATCTGATGAGCTTTAAGGTCAGGTAATAGAAAATGATTTGCAATGAACAGCACTGTCATTCTGTTATCATTCAATCAGTGTTATGCATTGTCAACAGTTTTATTAATTGTGTCTGTTGAAACAGCTACATGTATTAAAGACTTACCTGCACCCATGTTCATGGGTGGCTTCAACACTTTCCTCCAAACACCATAAAACTGCAACATGGAACAGAAGTCGGCCCATCTCTTCTTTGCTTCATTTATGAACTTGCTGTTGTCCTTATCCAGAATCCGCCGCAGCTCATCCATCACCTGCGATGCAAATAAGTGTTAAAATCTGCAACAATGCATGCTTTGTCGAGAAGCCAAAAACAACAAGTGCATTACTTACATGATGAAGCTCTTTGGGTTTTGGTTTCTTGTACATCTCCTGCAGAGTCTTGTAATGCCTGGCCTGCGTTGCCGGACTATCTTTGTCCGCTAAAAGGAAATACAAATCAGCAACAGGTATTGGACATGTCATCTGAATGATACGACAGGTTTAAGCCAGCAAACATAACATTTTGAGGGTTATACTTGAATTTTTTCACAATGGAATCAAATAAGTGAAAACTACTGTCACATCACAATACATCAAAGCCTAATCATAACTTCAATGTAAAGTTTAAATACTATAATATATCATTATATACAAAACTACGATAGTATTACCTAGCCTTCGTGTCCATCATTATTGCCAAAATTACAATTCTTCACTCACCTGAACCGTCCCCTTCAGAACTGCTCCCAGTTGGCAAAAGAATTGTTGATCCACCGCTTGAGTCTGCATCATAATCGTCTCCCTGGTCACTTGGGGAGAAGTCAATGCGACGTCTTTTAGTTGAACTGCTTCTCTCTGGTCTGGGCCCCTGCCTCTTCTGTGGGGACTTCACATTCAGAATTCTCCTCTGAAGATAACTGTCCATGCTCATCTGTGGTGAAAGAAGTCACTTATTATTATCCTGCACCACAGGAACACACGGCATGGACACAGACGAACCAACAAAGGACAAAACAGGGAAAACACTGAGGTCAAATACATGAGGAAACAAGACACAGGTGGGGCAATCACATACATGTGAGACACACTAGGTACTCACAGGAGGGAAAACACAGGAAGACAAGACATGGAATTTCAAAATAAAACAGGACATGGACAAGGAAGTGGAGACAACCACAACATGACATGTGTTGTGCTAGTTTTTTTTTTTTTTTTTTAGAAAAAAAATCAAGTAGGCAAAAACTTACCTCTTGGCTAATAAGAGCCCACAGTTGTTTCCTCCTGCGAAAGTTCTCTGGTCCAGGAAAAAGGTCTCTTAAATCATCCCGACTGAGGGTGTGGACTGTGGAGTAAGGCCTCATCTATGCTGGCAGCTGTAAACAAAGTCAAATTATTAACAAACCTTTTAGAATTAAAAACCATACACAATTTTTTTACCTACAAATGTAGCACTAATCAACTTGACAAGGTAATTAAAGTTCAATTGTGGTGTCTGTTACTCCATCTCTTATCTACAGTAGGAGCCACTTAAAAGTTCACTGTTTTCCGTGATGGGCCCTTGGCTGGTCCGTGACTGGTCCCGCACAGGTCCGCGGGGGTAATTTGATCCCCGCGATGACGTAGCCAGTGAGGCTCTGGCTCGAAACGCCCATAAGCAGCCTCAGTGAAAAACAGCTGCAATGCCTCTTTTGTCCATGGGGAGGAGCAGTGATAATGCTCTGCTCTCAATGGGTCTATACTAGACCCTATAAAGACACACCTGAACGCCGCGCCGCCAGAATACCATAAACAATAATAATAATTTAAAAAAAAAATGTTCGGAGATATCAGAGCGAAGCAGTCAGATTCATCATTCATTTCCACTTCAGTGACGTGACCCACGCAGCTGGAGGGTAAAACAGTGGTTCAACAACACGACCTGAAACGGCACAAAGCAGCAATAAGACAGTTAATTTTCCCATATCACAACCCAGATTGTTGCGGCGATATACAGTGCAGATGCGACGGTCAGCCCTCCCGACCGAGACTCCGTGAACTTTCCCCCGAAGACAGCCTCCGTCCCCGCGAGTCAGACAGCGTCCAGTTTATTGATGGTGATTATGTGATTATGTGATTTAGAGCGAAAAACGTAACTTCGTCACTTTCCAGGATGTTTGGTGGGTCAGGATCTCAATCACAACACATCATAACAGCATCCATATGATTATAAACTGTCCGCGGGTTTAGATTGACAGGGGGGACACCGGGGAAACACCTTGAAAACACACCGACGTCATCATCATGACGTGTACCGTCACGCCCCATAGGAGCCGCAGAGCCGGTTTTCTGAGTGAATTCACGTCGGTTCGTCTTTAATGCGGAGCTGCTTGGCTCTGTGTGAACCACTATCGACGGAGAATTGCCGAACCGCCGCTGCGGAGATAATGCTGAAGCTCTGTATGTTAGGTGACGACAGGCACCATCCCCCACACAACAGACAATACAAATACCTGAGACAAAGCTCGCCTCAAACAAATTCACACCCCCACCCTTCACTTCTCAGAGGCAGCACATGAGTGCAGGTCACTTCTGCAGGATTTTTACTTTGTTTAATAAAAAAATACAATCCTGCTGGTACCTGACTTTTCCTACAAGTGTCTGAATTTTAATTAAAAATGTTTTTTTATATAAATCACATAAAAGGCAAATAACATATCGGTCATTTTTACTTATTTCGGCCATACGCGGTCATATTGACCGCACGGATTTACCCGCTGTTAACGTTGCAATTTTGGTTGCTCAGACACTACCATTGTTTATGCCGTGTAGCAGTCTCGAGTGATTATATTTAGCAACATTGCAGGCTATGTCTTCTTAGGTGGCTAGTGTCCTCTGCTGCGTAATGGCGCTGCTGTAAGTTCTGTGCTGCGTAATGCTCCACCATTATGAAGGGGCAGACTGGCTATCTGTGTCTCCTGGAGAATCACAGAACAGCCGGTAGCCTACTCCAGGACGGCTGGTGGCCGGCGGCTAGTTAACCCGAATTACCACTGGGTGCGTCGGCATCGCGGAAAGGCTGCGCTGCGGTACCGGAGCTGATCACTGCCACTCTAATGAGGGGCCGGGTGCGCCGTGGCGTGTTTCAGCGTCTCTCCGCGCCACAGCGCTCTCAATCCGCAGCATTTCTATTTTGGACGTTAGACTAATTTACATGACAACACAATAAATGCATTAATTTTTCAACTGGGTATTCATTGTGAGACATGATAGAATTGGAGTTCTAGCACTTCACTTGTGCAGGTATTCAGTGAAGTTAAAATTGTGACTACATTTGAATATTTGTGTTCAGAAAATCTTTTGAAAAATCTACTGTAGTTCCTGATTAATTTGATGCTTTAGTACCCAGCTGTACACAATATGCCTACATCTAAGCTTGCAGATTCTTTATTATCTATGCAATATTGTGCATGATAACCTTTTAGGTGCTTCAGTAAGCAATGCAACTTCATTACTTCAGCTTCAACTACATTTACAGTTCATACTGTGGACATTGTAAAAATCCTGCAGAAGTGACCTGCACTCATGTGCTGCCTCTGAGAAGTGAAGGGTGGGGGTGTGAATTTGTTTGAGGCGAGCTTTGGCTAGGGTATTTGTATTGTCTGTTGTGTGGGGGATGGTGCCTGTCGTCACCTAACACACAGAGCGAAGCAGCTCCGCATTAAAGACGAACCGACGTGAATTCACTCAGAAATCCGGCTCTGCGGCTCCTAAAGGGGCGTGACGGTACACGTCATGATGATGACGTCGGTGTGTTTTCAAGGTGTTTCCCCGGTGTCCCCCCTGTCAATCTAAACCTGCTGATAGTTTATAATCATATGGATGCTGTTATGATGTGTCGTGATTGAGATCCTGACCCACCAAACATCCTGGAAAGTGACGAAGTTACGTTTTTCGCTCTAAATTACATAATCACATAATCACCATCAATAAACTGGACGCTGTCTGACTCGCGGGGACGGAGGCTGTCTTCGGGGGAAAGTTCACGGAGTCTCGGTCGGGAGGGCTGACCGTCGCGGTGATTTATTTTCATCACAAACACTGGGTGAGTTTAAGTTAGGCTATTTGCCGGTGACAGACGCTGTTTTTCCTGGCATGAATGTGTCGGTCAGACAGGAGGACAGACGCTTCCCCGCGTATATCTGCGGTATTTATTTTCCTCATATAAGTTGCCAAAGATAGTTACAGTTACTACGTTATTGTTGTTTGGTCCTGTAACGTTGCTTTGTGGGACATTTCTCTGTATTAAGTTGAGTGAAGGACCTGTGTAGTTATCAGACTGTCAGACTGACACGCCCTCGATACGTGAAGCTGGCTGATCCGTTCACACTGGTTCGGTTCGCCAATAATGCGCCCTGATAGGCTACTACCTCGAGAGGCGTTGTCGGCTGGATGTCTCGTTATAGCCCTGTGCGTCTGCTTTGTAATTTCAAAAGCAGACGCCGCCCGCGGGTTGTGGCCCGTCATGTAGGCTAATGGCTTGGAAAATATCTGGACCGCAGCCAAACTTTATCGCCGACCCCTGGTGTAGGATTTAGTAGACTACATTTCTATAATTATATCGTATGTTGGTAATGACAATGGAACAAACTCCCGATTGTAAACGCATCACTTTGTCCACATTAAAAAAGGAATAATAATAAAAATTAGGCCTATAATGGAGATGGAAAAACGCAACAATCTGGGTTGTGATATGGGAAAAGAAGCGGAAATTAATGATGAATCTGACTGCTTCCCTCTGATATCTCCGAACATTTTTTAAAAACTTATTATTAGGCTATTGTTTATGGTATTCTGGCGGCGCAACATTTTGAGATCAGTAAAATGTATTAGCCTATTTGGAGGGCAAAGTCAGCGGAGGAGGTGGCCTCTACACATGGGGCTGTGTATTTTGTGAGAGAGGCGCCATCTGTTGGCAATACCCTGTAATTCAATGAATGGGTGGAGTTAACAGTAAAAATAGTCACGCCCTGGAGAAGGAGGGGGTCACTCCAGCGGCTGGGAGTTGGCTGGCAGTTGGCTGGGAGTCGGCTGGGAGTCAGCTGGCTTTCGGCTGGGAGGGGAACTTTTGAATGGCTCCTACTGTAAGAATAAATCTAAATAAAAAAAAGTACACACTTGGAGTTTTGAGATAGCAAAATAGCTGAAATACATTTTGTTTCTGAGATCAGTATCATCATGCATAATCAATAATTAAGTTAAATAGTAATACACATCAATATTATGTAGCATATGCAGCAACACCTAAACATACCATTTAGAACCGAAACAGTAACATCATCCAATTCCTCCATGATTTTCAGGTCATTTTAGTTGCTCCTGGAAGGCACGAAAAAACATCACAAGTCATAGATAGGAAAAGTTGGATCACTCTAGATCAGTTTTTCAGTCTAATGACGTCTTCCATGGATATATAGCCGTCAAAAGTGACACAGAATCTGACACCTGGATAAGCTGCTTGAGCAAAGGCTAAATTCAATATGTGGAAATGACAAACAATAAGACAAACAGTAACTTAAATGTCATTATTCAACCATTTACCACAATAAAGCTACTCCAGCTTAGCTAGTCGTAGCCATGAAGAGGAGATATTTTAAAATATACACTGTCAAACTTTCCGTTCACAGATTCAAAACAATTATAACCTAAATCATGTCAAATCATTAAAACACGATGACAGCAGATAACGTTAAATACTTAAGGCAGAACACTGTACGTCTCTATTTTCTTTTTTTAACCGAATGTGACCTAGCTAGCCAGGTCTAAAAAGTAATTAATCCGAACTGTCTTTCACTGCTTGTTCACCAGGTATATCTACTATGTGGCATCATGCAGGCCTCCCTCTCATCAACACACAGAGCTGCGGTCACAGACTATGGCTGCAGTGACCTGGTCGCCTCATGTGTATTAGCACCCCTCCCGCCGGCACTGTTGCTTTTAAAATATCCACATTCATATAGCACATGATAAAAAAAATTATCGCGGAAAATTTAACAACGTTTTCAATTAGTCGCAGGAGAAAAGGCATAAGAAAACACTTCTAACCATGTTGTAGCACCAAACCTGCAAAGTCATCTCACATTAGCTAAGTTAGCTAGCTGGATTTTAGATTGAAGAGACCGATTTATTCATTGATACGGCCGCAGTTTGCGCGATGAGTGGAGTAAATGTGAAGAGTAAAATTGCAACGTAACTGTACAATTTACAACTTTATAATTTTAATATAACGTTGTTTTCTCCTTACCTCGGCAGAATCCAGTCCAGACAGCCTGTCCTTCTCCCAACCGTCACAGGGCAGACGTGACCACATGAGAGTAGTGAGGGGGGTGGGGCGCGGGGGTTGGTGCAGACCATGTCAGTCTGTGTAAAACGTGTAAAAACTTATACTAATGGCATACAAACTGGCGAAAACTAGAACTATAAATTATATTTTAATTTGTGTAACGCTAGACATTTCTGCAGCAGTCTATCGTTGTAACAGTCACCAAAGTGGTTAACTAGCACCTTCTTATATGCTTATATTCACGGGAGAAAAATGACAGACGGCCATCGTCTCTTTGGTCTGGGAACTCACTGACCGTTTATTCTGCGCATGCTCACAATAGCATTCCAGTACACGCAGGTACACACATTCTAGTATGACATCACTGAGTAGGCTATTTCACATGGCTTTGCTACTCATACTATCAAGTATACTCAACACTCCCACTCAAAGACATGTTTGTAGCTCTCTATAGTGGTAAATAAAAAACAAAAAACATAACTTCAAAATAAACATTTTGGCATACTGACAGTGTTCTAAAAAAACTTCAAAAGTATTTATATCCACCAAGTCACATTACTCTCCAAACAAATATCCCTTGAACTTCTCAAACTTAGCCTTTGTCACAGGCTTGGTAAGAACATCAGCCACCATGTGTGCAGTAGGGCAGTATTCTATAGATATCTTCCCTTCTGCGTGTGCAGACCGTACGAAGTGATACTTTATATCAACGTGTTTGCTTCTCTGTCTGCATACTGGGTTCTTAGATAGAGCTATCGCCCCTTGGTTGTCCTCATATATCTTGACTGGTACATGCTGGTTACTACTATCTATTCCTTTAAGTAGTTGTACAAGGTACATACCCTCCTGAGTAGTGGCTGCTAGCGCCATGTACTCCGCTTCGCAGGTGGATAGTGCCACCGTTGGCTGTTTCTTACTCTTCCATGATATAACTGGACCATTCTCAGTTAAGCTGAAACAGTATCCAGTTGTGCTTCTCCTGTCATTTTTATCGGCTGCCCAATCAGCATCACTATATCCTTCAAGCTGTAGGCTTCCCTTACATTTTTGGTAATGTAATTCTTGATCAATAGTACCTTTTAAGTACCTCAGTAGGTGTTTTGCTGTGGTCCAATGCTGTTGTTTTGGCTCTGCTAGGTGCTGTGATAGTTTACTAACAATCCAGCTCAAGTCAGGTCTAGTACATGTCATTATGTATATCAGGCTGCCTACTATCTCTCTATATCCTGTTGGGTCGATAACTTCACCCTCGCTGTCAAGGTTTAACTTTTGCTCACATGGGGTGGATCTCGGTTTGCATTCGAACATTCCAAATTTCACTAACATCTTCTCTATGTGTCTCTTTTGAGTCATTTTGACCTCTCCCTCACTCTGTTCAAAATCAATACCTAGGAAGTGTTTAAGAGGACCCATATCCTTCATCTTAAACCTTCTCTTCAACATTTCTTTTACATCACTGAGTAAGGTGTTGTTACTCGCTGCTATGATTAAGTCATCTACCCAGACTAACAGAATCACTTTCTCATTCTCGGATTCTCTGCTGTAGACACAATGATCAGCATCATTTTGTACAAAACCATTCTCTGTAAGGTGATCATGCAGTAACATGTTCCAGTTACGCCCAGACTGTTTTAAACCATACAATGACTTATTGAGTTTACACACCAAGTGTTCTCCTGTTTTTGACTTAATCTCAAAACCTTCTGGTTGCTCCATATATACCTCACAGTCCATCGGAGCATGGAGGTAAGCGGTCTTCACATCCATTTGGTGTAGGGTAAGACCCTCCTGTACAGCCACCTGTATTAATGCTCGGACAGAGGTCATGTTAGCTGTCGGTGAAAAAGTCTCTTTATAGTCAATCCCTTCAACTTGACCATATCCCTTTGCGACATATCTTGCTTTACAAGTCTCAGATCCATCTGGGCTCTCTTTCACTGCATATACCCTGCTCGTTTTCCTCCTGGCAGTGGGGTCAGAGTGAAAGTCTCATTCTCTGTCAAAGAGTTCATCTCCTCTTTCATCGCGTCAGCCCACATTCTTGACTTCTTAGAGTCCATAGCCTCTCTAAATGTTTTAGGTACATCATAAGCCACTCTGTAGAAATAATCAACATTTTCACTTTCGTCATTATTACACTCAGCTTTACACTGGTACTCCTTTAAGTATTCTGGAGCCTCTCTCTGTCTCGTAGGATACCTCCTTTCTCCCTGTTCTCTCTGAGTACTATCTGTCTGGGTCGGACCTGCCTCAGCAGCCTCCTCAACGCTGGACTCTTTACTCTCCTTAGGCTGTCCCTGACCCTGGTTTTCTATCTTCGGTGGTGCATCTCCATAACTCTCAATAGCATCCCCCATGTCACAACCTGTCTGAGT
Organism: Lagodon rhomboides; assembly: GCA_039737535.1. Classification (NCBI taxonomy): domain Eukaryota; kingdom Metazoa; phylum Chordata; class Actinopteri; order Spariformes; family Sparidae; genus Lagodon; species Lagodon rhomboides. The sequence goes on along the minus strand of CM077784.1, from coordinate 7,489,316 downwards.
CTGGCTATCTGCGCTACCTTTGGTAATGAATTTTACCAGCCTATGTTTTAGGACTTTTCCTGTCTCAGGATAATACACGTTATATGCTGGACTATATTTATCATAGCCTATGAAAATCCCCTTTTCACACCTAGAATCCAGCTTCTTCTTATCCTGCTTATATACGTAGCATTCAGAGCCAAATATCTTCATGTTAGATAGGTTAGGTGTTTTTCCTGTGAAAACACAGTAAGGTGTCTGCTCTAACCGCTTACTGTAGCACCTGTTACGGATTTGAGCTGCTGTCTGTACAGCATATGTCCATAATTGCCTTGGGAGGTTACTCTCCAATAGCATGCATCGTGACATCTCGAATAAGGTTCTCCAACCTCTTTCGGCAGTTCCGTTTTGATGAGGTGAGTAGGGTGCACTTGTCTCCTGCCTTATCCCGTTACTCCTAAGTAAAGACTGGAACTCCTGCCCGGTGAACTCTGTTCCGTTATCAGACCTTATGCACTTTATCTTTCCATATGGAGCTACATCTGCTATGAATTTTTCTGTAGCCTTTGTTGTGTCACTCTTTGCTTTGATAAAGTATGGAAAAATCATCCCACTGTAATCATCTGTAAATGCTATCAAATATCTGTATCCATCTTTATCTGCTGGTTCTATAGGACCGCATAGGTCTGTGTGTACCAGCTCTAGTATGGTTTTAGCTTTGGCATCTGCCTGTCTGTTTCTGCTTTGTGTAAACTTGCCCTGTGTGCATATTTCACAGTTTTGATTTGACTTGTCATGTTTCCCTTTTATCGTCATCCCTTCAACCACCTTTTCTAATTTTGTAACATCATCAAAATTACAATGTCCAAGTATCCTATGCCACGTTTGAATGTCATGACAACCATACACTTCCTCGACATTTTCATCTTCTACTGTGCTAAGGTAATACAGCCTACCATACACATCCATTTTGAACTTGGTACCGTTCTTGTGGACCAGCCAGTTATCACCATCCTTGAAGTGGATCTCAGCTCCATTAGCTGTCGCTGATTTGACTGAAAAGATGTTCTGTGGAAACGATGGGATGTAGAGTGCTTGCTTGAGCCTCGTTTTCACTTGTCGTCCCTCGCTGTCCAGCAAGTAGACTTCGGCGTCTCCCTCATCTTTGCCATCCCGCTCACCTTGGTCCCGTCGGCAAGCTCGATCTTGTGGTCCTCGGGTCTGAAGCTCTTGTCCACTGTTTTAAACTTTGTGGCGTCGTTGATCATGTGTGTCGTGGCGCCGCAGTCGACCATGAGACCCTTCTTGTTTCCTCTTTGTGTAGGACAGTCACTCAGCTTGAAGAAACAGAAAGATGTAGGCTCTGCCTCCGTCTCTCCATCAGCTTTCTTGACATGGTCACGGCCTCGTCCTCGACTGCGCCCCCTTCCTCGCTGTGGAGTGTCCCATTTTCGTTCCTCTCTTCTCTTCTGGTATTCGTCAGGACATGTCCTGGCCATGTGTCCCTTTTTACCACATGCATAACACTCGACATCAGCCAGGTCCATTTTCTTTCCTCTCCCTCTTCCTCGTGACCTCGTTGCCCCGCTAGTCTTCATCACGTTGTCTTCTTCTACATTCACGTCACTCTTTCCATATTTTTCAGTACTCTCATAACTCCGTAGTTTTGTTTTAAACTCGCCGAAAGTTACAGTGTCATTTGTCTGGGTGATGTGCACGACAAATGGCTTGTATGAATCAGGTAGCCCTTTTACTACCATGGCTATCTGAAGCCCATCACTTATATGCTCGTCTGCTCTTCTCAATGACGTGAATATAGTCTCTGCTCGAATAATATAGTCAGTGACAGTTTCATTGCTAGCCTTCTGGAGTGAGGAAAGTTCACAATACAAACTCACAACGCGGGGTTTGTCCTTTCCCGCATAGTGTTCGCGGAGAATATCCAGTGCTCTTCTTCCGTCACGTTTCGCGTCCCTCATTATCAATGACAAACTCTTGTTGTCTAGACATTGCACTAGCTCTGCATATGCCTCTCCGTTCTTTGCCTCATCTTCCGCGAGAGCTTCCTCGTCTTCTTCAGGTATCTGCGGGTCCTCCAAGATAACTTCTCTGAGGCTGCGCAACTCCATGTGCGCGAGAAACCTTGTTTCCCAGAGTTCATAATTTTTCTCGTCACCATCGAATAAAAGTCTGAACCATCTTTGGCCTGCATGACTGGGCCCATAACCTGTAACACTAGACATTTCTGCAGCAGTCTATCGTTGTAACAGTCACCAAAGTGGTTAACTAGCACCTTCTTATATGCTTATATTCACGGGAGAAAAATGACAGACGGCCATCGTCTCTTTGGTCTGGGAACTCACTGACCGTTTATTCTGCGCATGCTCACAATAGCATTCCAGTACACGCAGGTACACACATTCTTGTATGACATCACTGAGTAGGCTATTTCACATGGCTTTGCTACTCATACTATCAAGTATACTCAACAATTTGTAAGCCGGTTGTTGATCCCTGTATAATCACATCACTGTGCAAATTAAATAATCTTGCTATGATCCACCCCCACCGCCCAGATTTGGTATTGACCTCTCTACTCAGTATGCCCGCCAAAATAAAGTTCAAATGATTCAGATTGAAGGGTTATGCAGTGCTGCTCATACAAAGATCAAATACCTGGACTTCCCCCTTTTGCTAATTGTGTTTTCCAAGTGTAAACTAATTACTGTGTTAGTCGCTGTTTTCGCAAGACTCAATTTTCAGATTAGTGGAGATTTTTTCCATGGCTTAAACATCTTCTGTCAGCATTCATCTGTCCAGCAGATTTCTTTTTCAAGGTAACATGGCCTGTTGGAGGTGTGTGATTTGCTGATACTTTTTGCTCCTGTTTCATCTGTGCAGACTGTATTAAGATTGAGAAGTATGATTGAACAGCATCTGAAACAGTTTAACCAACTTTTTCCTGAGAATAATGTAATTCCTAAGCAACATTACCGGCTGCTGCATCTCCCTACCCAAATTCTTTCTCTGGGCCCAATGATAAGACATATGTGCATGCGATTTGAGTCAAAGCACTGTTTTTTCAAACAGTGGTCATCTAAATTGAACTTCAAAAATGTCTGTAAGTCACTTGTGAAACATAATCAGCTTTTTGAATGCTGTCAAAATGAAATGGGTATGGAGCATCCAATTTTTTTGCATTAGAAAGAATTGGGTCTTGTCTCAGAAGTAGCAAATGTGGACTATGTTAATACAAAGATGAGAGATTTTTGGGGGATTGATGGCATACAACACACAGTCAAAGTAAAGTGGCTTATTCTCAATGGGAACAAGTACATAAGTGACAGGTCTCTAATAATCACCAATGCAAATGAGACAGTGCCTGTCTTCGGATTTATAAAAAAACATTTATGTGGTAGACAGTTCATTGTATTGTTTTGAGTACCAGCTTTAGGAGACAGTGGTTTGGAATAGAGATCTTTTAGCCTATGTTCTGACAAAATATTATCTTGGTGATGTTGCTGCGCTTAAACATTGAAAGGAATGTGAATAAACATGTTACAACTGTGGCCTGAGTGTGTGTGAATGCTTACTGGGAGGTCTTGAAACAAGTTTTCTAAGCTAAGAAGTGGTCATGAAAGAGTATCTGACATAATTCCGCTTACTTTCAGTGAAAAATATGTAGTTTTAGGATCTACTTACTAACTAAGAAATAAAAAGACAAATATTCTCAAAACAAGAATAATAATCTTACACATTCTGTGCTTGCATAGTATCTCAAAACAAGATTAAAAAAAAGACTTTTTGGCTAGATACAAGATTGGAGGACTTGGTCTTCCTCATTCTAAAAATGCACGTCCAAACACCTTCAGTCTGAAGGTGCCAACCTTTAGGCCACCTGCCAAATACACTGGTATGTCTTATTATAATCTAGCTATATAATAGTTTTAGCTTCTGCGTTTTTAAGTAGAACGAGGCTTTATTAGCAAAACATACACTCATAAAAATTATGCAGATACAACTCTGATTTTAAAATGAAATAGTATTTATATAATACATAGTACAACTTGTAATGCATGTGCACATTTTTCTGTTTTTTCATAGGAGAGCTGCTTGGTATTGACTACCTCCTAAGTCAGACTGGACAGCCCCTGAAGTTGCACCCTGACTCTGAGGAGACAGTAGACATGCTGGAGAATGTGGATGAGGGCGAAGAAGAAGAAGATGAGGGCTTTCAGGAGGATCAAACACATGATCTTGTTTTGTCAAGTCTCCTTGATGACCCATGTTTCTCCTCCTTGGTACCTCCTGCTTTCTCCCTGGCTGCTGCCTCCTCACAGCCAGTCACTTCCTCTCTGGTTGCTACCTCCTCCAATGTTGCTGCCACCTCACAGCCTGCTGCCTCTCCTCTGGTTGCTGCCACTTCGCAGCCTGCTATCGCCTCCCTGGTTGCTTCCACCTCACAGGATTTAGCATCACCTGACCAGTCCGGGGTATGTAAATACATAATAAAGTGTCAATAAATAAAATCACTGTATCCCACTCTACTGTCTTTAGATTGTGTTGCTCATTTCATTTTTTTTGTCTTGTTTTGCATTGCAGGCTGTGGATGACTCTGGTGTGCCAGGCGTGGACAGGGTTGATAGCTTGGCAGAGTGTCTGGTTGAGCTGAGAAACCAACATTTTCTTGTCCTGACAAACCAGCAGGTCAGGAGCTTTTTGTTTAGCTACATTTCCTCTATGTCTTATCATGCATGTTCACACTTACATGTTTTTATCTTCTAATGTGCTATTTTGTTCCCTCTGCTTAGGTGAGCAGTATTGTTGCTCTTTGGCAGAACCTGCTGGAATATGACAAGCAGAGGGTGGTGTTCGCTGCCAGGCATCAGAGCAGGCTGGACACAGGGAGGTTCCGTTCTCCCAAAAAGAGACAGGAGTTCACTCCAGGGGTGGAGAGTGTGAAGAGGCATGCTCTGACCACACCTGCCCCAGTTGTCCAGTGGCCTGATTGCTGCCACCTGCTTGAGTTGATCTTCATCAGGCTCTGTGCCATCCACCATAGTCCCAGGAAGAAAGGGGTTGACACAGTCTCTAGATGGGATCTCATCCTGGAAGACTACAGGAAAGTTAGGCGGCGAATTCTGGCCAATGGGAGAATTATGACCAGTACCACCCTGCATCTGGTAGATGGGTTAAAAGGGTTAAGAGGCAGGACACTGCTGTGGTCATGCAGGGGCTGGATTTGCCTAGCCGCTTGTATGTAGCAGCCTGCCCTCTCCTCCCTGCTAATGTGCGCCCTCCGTCTGCACCACCTCTGTCAGGCCCAGCTCACCAGTACCACCTGCCTGGCAGCACTGTTGGCCAGGCGCGGCAGAAGAGGAAAGTTCCGCCTTCAGGTTTAACACAGGCAGCTGTAAACCTGCTCCAGTCCCGGGCCCTCAACTGAAGATGCTGGCTCCCATGACATCACATGGCCCTTTCCTGTTCACTGTTCCACAGGCCCTGGGAGTCACCTGCTCCTCTGCCCCTCCTGCTCCTGTCCGAAAACTGACCCGCAAAGTGCAGCACAACACGTGCAAGAAATGCGGGCAGTTCCGCACTGCAGAGACCGGACATAGCCAATACAAAGGCACTGTTTACTGCCCCTCTGCAGAAACTCTTCCAAAGGAGCAGTGGTTGGAGTTAATGAAACAAAATCCAAAAATAATTATCATTTCATCATAATGTTTCAATCATAATGAATGAATCACAATGTTATCTTTCTACTATGTTTGTATTTTTACCAGTACCAAGTATTTCTAACTGGACTCATCTGTTTTAAAATAAAAACAAAAGGGGTTATGTTTTGTGTGAAAAATCTTTTTTCTACTAACTAGTATCTGTCAAATAATTGGAGTTACAAATACAGTATTATCAGAAATGCGTGAAAAATGGCCATCACAGTTTGCCAGAGGCCAAGACGTTTTTGTTTCACCAGTTCAAAAGCTAAAGACCTGGTCATAACATTTGCAATTTTAATATTAATATTAATATTGTCTCAGTTCTATTCATTTTTATGGTGAATTTTTTGTTACACACTAGGTGGAGCTCGGTGCAAAACATGCGATGCTCAAATGATTAATAATCTAGACAGAGCAAGTTTTTTAATACTAATGTATTAACGTATTAATCGAGATAGTGCTGAAGCATATTTTATGAAGGCCAACCAAGCAGACATAGCAAGTCTACTTGGAGGAAAACAAATGTCCCTTCATCGTGAACAGGTCAGAAAAAAACGTCAAGTCATGGACCGTATCATAGATGTGATAAAGCTCATTGGAAAGTGTGGTCTTAGCTACAGGGGCACTAATTTTGAGGCTGCATACACTTGGGAAAACATGGCTCTTGACCATGTAAACTTCTTGGAAATGATCCTGCTGTTAAGCAAATTTGATGTTTCTCTTCAAGAACATGTTAGTGAATGTATAAAGCAAAGCAAGAGCCTAAATGAAACTGGGGCTAAAGGAAGAGGATCCCTCATTACACTGCTCTCTAACACATCTGTAACAAAATAATTAACATCATTAACCACCTGATCAAAGAAAACATTTCAAGGGAAGTAAGGGAGGCAGGAATGTTTTCTGTGCAGATTGATACGACACAGGATGTTACCTCCACAGACCAGTGTGCTGTCCTCAGGTATGTTACTGACATAGTCCATGAGAAGCTCATTGGTGTTGTTTCATGTGAGTCATCAACAGGAGAGCATTTTGTTCACATACTGAAGGAAACTCCAGCAAAGGCTGACATTGCTATCCAGAACTGTGTTGGTAACTCGACAGATGGAGCAGCAAATATGCAAGGCCAGTACAAGGGGTTCTCCACTTTACTGTCATGAGAGTCCCCTAACCCAGTGCACATCTATGCATGTGCTTAATCTCGTTCTGTGAGACACCACGGGTGTTGTGATAGAAAGTGTGTTCCTTTTCTCCATTGTGAATGACGCCGCTGTATTTATCAAGGACCCATACAAGCGTATGAATATGAGGGAGAAAGTGAGTGATGACAGGCGTCACAGACGGCTGTCCCCCATCAGGGAGACCAGGTGGTGGGCCAAGGACCAAGCCCTGAGCAAGATATTTGGCTGTTATGCTAACTCAGACAATGCCTTGTTTGTTGATTTGATCATAACATTGAAAAGGATAGTGGAAGATATGTCAATGAAAGCACATGTCAGAGCAAGAGCTACAGGGCTACATTGAGTCCCTACTGAAGCATGAGACCGTGCTTACAGCACAGATATTCTTGAGGATCTTTGAGATCACCTCACCACTCTCCAGATATCTTCAGACTAGTGACATGGACCTAATCACAGCTCATCGGCTTGTAATGGCGGCCTTAAACAGCCTAAAAACATGCACCAGGGACATGGATGGTGTCACAAAAGCAGCAAATGTATTTGCTGAGTGGGCAAACAAGAAGCTGGAGGAGAGTGGATCCAAAGAGGTGGTTCAGGTGGATCTACCTGAAATAAAGATCAGAAAAAGGAAGACCATGCCAGGTGAGGTAGCAGAGGAACAGCATGGGTTGAGTGCAGAGGATCAGTACAGGGTCAAGTTGCACAGTATTATTTTGGACACGGTCACTGAGAGCATTCACACTCGCTTTTCAGCAAATAGATCTCTTTAAGATGATTTTGCATGCCTTGACCCAAGAAACTTTGGTACGCTAAGAGATAGGGGGGTTCCATCTGAATCACTCCACAGCTCAGTAAGTGCCTCCTTGGGTTTGATGACAGAGCCACACCTGGAAGGCTGAAGGCTGAGCTCTGTAGTCTTGCCAGCCACTGAGAGAGACTTAAGTTGCCCCATTCAGAGTCATACACTGTCTGGACTGCAGAAGAGACAGAAAAAGGGGGAAACATGGAGCTGACAAACACCAGTTGCATCTCCTGTAAAAATGGTGCAATTTGTGTTTATCACACACTCTCCAAATACAACCTACTGACTAATGCCTATCATGCCATCGGACCAGCCTATAAGTTCCTGCTGACGCTGTCTTTCAGTCAAGTGACCTGTGAGAGGACTTTCTCTACACTCAAGTTTGTTAAGAACAGACACAGACTGAGGATCACACTGACACAAGAGCATCTTGAGGCATTTATGCTAATGTCAACAGAGAAAGAGACCCTGATGACTTTAGACAACGATGCAGTCAGAGACAGAGTGGCAGAGACCAGTGTACTGCTCAAACGGTTACTGATGATGTGATGATGATGTTAGGACAGTTTCCTTTTGTTGGGGGGGGGGGGGTTGAGATGTATAACTTTGGAGGTTGGTTTCTGTTTCTCAATATTTGCTTTGTTTTGATAAGCTGCTTGTTTTTTTATTGCTTGTTTAAAAATATTAAGCTTCTGTATCACTTTTGTGGGTGGAGATTATCTATATCTGAGATGAGGGGAGGAGTTTAGCACCACAGAGGAAGTGATATAAGGACCAGGGTGTGTCTTGTTCAGGTCACTGTTCCTTCCCACCATGCTGCCACCTCAGTAAGTTTGATGATTGTAGTTCTATTCTAGTCTCTGATTGGTTGTTGTTTGTCCTTTGAGTTAAACCTAAAGGCTATGCATCCTAATTCTTTGTTTATTTCTTTTGACCAGGTCATAATGTATTGTTTTGGTGTTGACAAAGACTTGAGATGTCTTAACTTTGAGCGGATGCATTAATAATGTAAGCCTGCTAAATACTTTGTTTATAATTGTAGTTTATGTGGCAGTGTATTGATATACAGATAATTATCCTTCCTCCCATTTGCGTGCTGCGTACCTCTGCTGGAGCCTCTTCTTGTTCTGGGTTGGACTCCGGCTCAAACATGTACGGTTGCACCACAGTTTGTTGTCCGGCAGCCATTTCTCCCCCAAACTCAGGTGTTGCCATGTTCATGCGATGCAATGCTCACATCTTCCGCCTGGCAGGAAGAAGTGGGCGGTGCAAATATCGTCTTTGGGCGGCGCACGCAGTAGCTCATTAGCCTTTAAGGGGAAAGGCACTCAAACCGGTCGCTTAGAGCAGGGCTGTAAAACTGGTGTGGCCTCCTGTGTTCAGACCTTTGGTTTTTTGGACCAAAGCATGTTACTAACATTCCATTTAGACATCAATTAGACATCATCATGTCAAGAAGCAGAAATGAGCATAATAAGTCACCTTTAAGCTGTGTTGGTGCCTAGCATAATACCTTTTTAGGCAGCAGCTAAAATGAGTTCTGATAATGCTGTGTATTTGTAAGGACTGACGTGAGATGATATTTTGCAGTGAGGCAAGGCAGACTAGACCCCATTTGTGATGCACAACATCACATAAGACTAAAGAAGGACAAAGCATTGTGTCTGGAGATACATCGGCCCCATCAAAGGTAAGTTTTTGCTTTAAACCCTGTGTGTAGATTTGATGATGTCTGTGTCTCAAAGCCCCCAAATCGCAATAAGCTTGAATCTTATTAATTTCCTTTTTTTCAGGTCAGTTTTAGGTCATTTTTAGGTCATTGTTAGTAGTTTTTGGTCAATTGTGGTCAGGTTTTGCACACAGCAGCTGTGTCTCCCACAGCTTTGCTCAAAGAGGTTTGTCAGTACACTGTGTCAGTGTAGAATCAAACACAGGAAGTACTTTAAAATGACCTGAAACAATGCTAAATACTGCCTCTGTATATGACTAAGATCCAGTATGGCTTGTGTGTTTTTTGTGTTTGCATGATCATGGTGTTTGAGGCCAGTGTTTGGCATATGAGGACAACAGTGAGACAGTGTGAACCAGTACTTTAGTACAAAGACTTGTGTGTGTTTGTGTGTGGCCCAGTAATGGTTTATAAGGACAGTGTGAAGCATACAAGGTCATAGAGTAAAATACAATGTCACATCCCAGTTTTGCATGATTTTGAATATTGGCTTATGACAAAAGCACTTTTATGATCAAATTTCACAATCTTTTCGTCAAGTTATGCTTTTTCTCATCGAGGAAAAACAGTAAATATTCTGAATCTGTACAGCATTGTTGATGATATTTGAGGAGTGAGTTAGCAGATCTTATTAATTTCATCTTTTTTCCTCATGATTGTCATTTTTTATCATAATTTCAAATTTGTCAGCTTGCCAGCTTTAGCTTCTTCATAGAACAGTAGAAACTGTGCTGGTAACAATTACATCAAAGCCTTTGATGTCAGAAGGGATTCCAATACACGTCCCTATTGAATGGGTCATAGAACAGTATTCATAGAACAGTAGAAACTGTGCTGGTACAGAGGAAAAAACTCTGCTATGAAGTATTCACTGGAAGCTAACCTGCTGAATACGTTGACAAACTTGTACTGAATAACAGAGATCATTCTTCAAGGCTGTCAACAGTCGTTTCCTGAAACATTTTGAATCGTGAAAATAAATGTGTCCAGGTTACATCAAAGCCTTTGATGTCAGAAGGGATTTCAACACACGCCCCTATTGAATGGGTCCAGGTTACATCAAAACCTTTGATGTCAGAAGGGATTCCAACACATGCCCCTATTGAATGGGTCCAGGTTACATCAAAGCCTGTGATGTCAGAAGGGATTCCAACACACGCCCCTATTGAATGGGTCATAGAACAGTATTCATAGAACAGTAGAAACTGTGCTGGTACAGAGAAACCACTCTGCTATGAAGTATTCACTGGAAGCCAACCTGCTGAATATGTTGACAAGCTTGTACTGAATAACAGAGATCATTCTTCAAGACTGTCAACAGTCGTTTCCTGAAACATTTTGAATCGTGACAATGAATGTGTATAGGTTATGTCAAAACCTTTGATGTCAGAAGGGATTCCAACACACGCCCCTACTGAATGGGTCCAGGTTACATCAAAGCCTGTGATGTCAGAAGGGATTCCAACACACGCCCCTATTGAATGGGTCCAGGTTGCATCAAAGCCTTTGATGTCAGAAGGGATTCCAACACACGTCCCTATTGAATGGGTCCAGCTTACATCAAAGCCTGTGATGTCAGAAGGGATTCCAACACACGCCCCTAATGAATGGGTCCAGGTTACATCAAAGCCTTTGATGTCAGAAAGGATTCCAACACACGCCCCTATTGAATGGGTCCAGGTTACATCAAAGCCTGTGATGTCAGAAGGGATTCCAACACACGCCCTTATTGAATGGGTCATAGAACAGTATTCATAGAACAGTAGAAATTTTGCTGGTACAGAGAAACCACTCTGCTATGAAGTATTCACTGGAAGCTAACCTGCTGAATATGTTGACAAGCTTGTACTGATTAACAGAGATCACTCTTCAAGGCTGTCAACAGTCGTTTCCTGAAACATTTTGAATCGTGACAATGAATGTGTACAGGTTATATCAAAACCTTTGATGTCAGAAGGGATTCTAACACATCCCCCCCCCACTGAATGGGTCCAGGTTACATCAAACCCTTTGATGTCAGGAAGGATTCCAACACACATCCCTATTGAATGGGTCATAGAACAGTATTCATAGAACAGTAGAAACTGTGCTGGTACATAGAAACCACTCTGCTATGAAGTATTCACTGGAAGCTAACCTGCTGAATATGTTGACAAACTTGTACTGAATAACAAAGATCATTCTTCAAGGCTGTCAAGAGTCGTTTCCTGAAACATTTTGAATCGTGACAATGAATGTGTACAGGTTAAATCAAAACCTTTGATGTCAGAAGGGATTCCAACATACGCCCCTACTGAATGGGTCCAGGTTACAATCAAATCCTTTGATGTCAGAAGGGATTCCAACACACGCCCCAATTGAATGGGTCCAGGTTACGTCAAAGCCTTTGATGTCAGAAAGGATTCCAACACACGCCCCTATTGAATGGGTCCAGGTTACATCAAAGCCTTTGATGTCAGGAAGGATTCCAACACACGCCCCTATTGAATGGGGCCAGGTTACATCAAAGCCTTTGATGTCAGAAGGGATTCCAACACACGCCCCTATTGAATGGGTCATAGAACAGTATTCATAGAACAGTAGAAACTGTGCTGGTACAGAGAAACCACTCTGCTATGAAGTATTCACTGGAAGCTAACCTGCTGAATATGTTGACAAGCTTGTACTGAATAACAGAGATCATTCTTCAAGACTGTCAACAGTCGTTTCCTGAAACATTTTGAATCGTGACAATGAATGTGTATAGGTTATGTCAAAACCTTTGATGTCAGAAGGGATTCCAACACACGCCCCTACTGAATGGGTCCAGGTTACATCAAAGCCTGTGATGTCAGAAGGGATTCCAACACACGCCCCTATTGAATGGGTCGAGGTTGCATCAAAGCCTTTGATGTCAGAAGGGATTCCAACACACGTCCCTATTGAATGGGTCCAGCTTACATCAAAGCCTGTGATGTCAGAAGGGATTCCAACACACGCCCCTAATGAATGGGTCCAGGTTACATCAAAGCCTTTGATGTCAGAAAGGATTCCAACACACGCCCCTATTGAATGGGTCCAGATTACATCAAAGCCTTTGATGTCAGAAGGGATTTCAACACACGCCCCTATTGAATGGGTCCAGGTTACATCAAAGCCTGTGATGTCAGAAGGGATTCCAACACACGCCCCTATTGAATGGGTCCAGGTTACATCAAAGCCTGTGATGTCAGAAAGGATTCCAACACACGCCCCTATTGAATGGGTCCAGGTTACATCAAAGCCTGTGATGTCAGAAGGGATTCCAACACACGCCCCTATTGAATGGGTCCAGGTTACATCAAAGCCTGTGATGTCAGAAGGGATTCCAACACACGCCCCTATTGAATGGGTCATAGAACAGTATTCATAAAACAGTAGAAACTGTACTGTTACAGAGAAACCACTCTGCTATGAAGTATTCACTGGAAGCTAACCTGCTGAATATGTTGACAAGCTTGTACTGATTAACAGAGATCACTCTTCAAGGCTGTCAACAGTCGTTTCCTGAAACATTTTGAATCGTGACAATGAATGTGTACAGGTTATATCAAAACCTTTGATGTCAGAAGGGATTCCAACATATGCCCCTATTGAATGGGTCCAGGTTACATCAAAGCCTGTGATGTCAGAAGGGATTCCAACACACGTGCCTATTGAATGGGTCCAGGTTACATCAAAGCCTTTGATGTCAGAAGGGATTCCAACACACGCCCCTATTGAATGGGTCCAGGTTACATCAAAGCCTTTGATGTCAGAAGGGATTCCAACACACGCCCCTATTGAATGGGTCCAGGTTACATCAAAGCCTTTGATGTCAGAAGGGATTCCAACACACGCCCCTATTGAATGGGTCATAGAACAGTATTCATAGAACAGTAGAAACTGTGCTGGTACAGAGAAACCACTCTGCTATGAAGTATTCACTGGAAGCTAACCTGCTGAATATGTTGACAAACTTGTACTGAATAACAGAGATCATTCTTCAAGGCTGTCAACAGTCGTTTCCTGAAACATTTTGAATCGTGACAATGAATGTGTACAGGTTATATCAAAACCTTTGATGTCAGAAGGGATTCCAACACACGCCCCTATTGAATGGGTCCAGGTTACATCAAAGCCTTTGATGTCAGAAGGGATTCCAACACACGCCCCTATTGAATGGGTCATAGAACAGTATTCATAGAACAGTAGAAACTGTGCTGGTACAGAGAAACCACTCTGCTATGAAGTATTCACTGGAAGCTAACCTGCTGAATATGTTGACAAACTTGTACTGAATAACAGAGATCATTCTTCAAGGCTGTCAACAGTCGTTTCCTGAAACATTTTGAATCGTGACAATGAATGTGTACAGGTTATATCAAAACCTTTGATGTCAGAAGGGATTCCAACACACGCCCCTATTGAATGGGTCCAGGTTACATCAAAGCCTGTGATGTCAGAAGGGATTCCAACACACGCCCCTATTGAATGGGTCCAGGTTACATCAAAGCCTGTGATGTCAGAAGGGATTCCAACACACGCCCCTATTGAATGGGTCCAGGTTACATCAAAGCCTGTGATGTCAGAAGGGATTCCAACACACGCCCCTATTGAATGGGTCATAGAACAGTATTCATAGAACAGTAGAAACTGTGCTGGTACAGAGAAACCACTCTGCTATGAAGTATTCACTGGAAGCTAACCTGCTGAATATGTTGACAAACTTGTACTGAATAACAGAGATCATTCTTCAAGGCTGTCAACAGTCGTTTCCTGAAACATTTTGAATCGTGACAATGAATGTGTACAGGTTATATCAAAACCTTTGATGTCAGAAGGGATTCCAACACACGCCCCTATTGAATGGGTCCAGGTTACATCAAAGCCTTTGATGTCAGAAGGGATTCCAACACACGCCCCTATTGAATGGGTCATAGAACAGTATTCATAGAACAGTAGAAACTGTGCTGGTACAGAGAAACCACTCTGCTATGAAGTATTCACTGGAAGCTAACCTGCTGAATATGTTGACAAACTTGTACTGAATAACAGAGATCATTCTTCAAGGCTGTCAACAGTCGTTTCCTGAAACATTTTGAATCGTGACAATGAATGTGTACAGGTTATATCAAAACCTTTGATGTCAGAAGGGATTCCAACACACGCCCCTATTGAATGGGTCCAGGTTACATCAAAGCCTGTGATGTCAGAAGGGATTCCAACACACGCCCCTATTGAATGGGTCCAGGTTACATCAAAGCCTTTGATGTCAGAAAGGATTCCAACACACGCCCCTATTGAATGGGTCCAGGTTACATCAAAGCCTTTGATGTCAGGAAGGATTCCAACACACGCCCCTATTGAATGGGTCCAGGTTACATCAAAGCCTTTGATGTCAGAAGGGATTCCAACACACGCCCCTATTGAATGGGTCATAGAACAGTATTCATAGAACAGTAGAAACTGTGCTGGTACAGAGAAACCACTCTGCTATGAAGTATTCACTGGAAGCTAACCTGCTGAATATGTTGACAAACTTGTACTGAATAACAGAGATCATTCTTCAAGGCTGTCAACAGTCGTTTCCTGAAACATTTTGAATCGTGACAATGAATGTGTACAGGTTATATCAAAACCTTTGATGTCAGAAGGGATTCCAACACACGCCCCTATTGAATGGGTCCAGGTTACATCAAAGCCTGTGATGTCAGAAGGGATTCCAACACACGCCCCTATTGAATGGGTCCAGGTTACATCAAAGCCTTTGATGTCAGAAGGGATTCCAACACACGCCCCTATTGAATGGGTCCAGGTTACATCAAAGCCTGTGATGTCAGAAGGGATTCCAACACACGCCCCTATTGAATGGGTCCAGGTTACATCAAAGCCTTTGATGTCAGAAGGGATTCCAACACACGCCCCTATTGAATGGGTCCAGGTTACATCAAAGCCTGTGATGTCAGAAGGGATTCCAACACACGCCCCTATTGAATGGGTCCAGGTTACATCAAAGCCTTTGATGTCAGAAGGGATTCCAACACACGCCCCTATTGAATGGGTCCAGGTTACATCAAAGCCTTTGATGTCAGAAGGGATTCCAACACACGCCCCTATTGAATGGGTCCAGGTTACATCAAAGCCTTTGATGTCAGAAGGGATTCCAACACGCGCCCCTATTGAATGGGTCATAGAACAGTATTCATAGAACAGTAGAAACTGTGCTGGTACAGAGAAACCACTCTGCTATGAAGTATTCACTGGAAGCTAACCTGCTGAATATGTTGACAAACTTGTACTGAATAACAGAGATCATTCTTCAAGGCTGTCAACAGTCGTTTCCTGAAACATTTTGAATCGTGACAATGAATGTGTACAGGTTATATCAAAACCTTTGATGTCAGAAGGGATTCCAACATACGCCCCTATTGAATGGGTCCAGGTTACATCAAATCCTTTGATGTCAGAAGGGATTCCAACACACGCCCCTATTGAATGGGTCCAGGTTACGTCAAAGCCTTTGATGTCAGAAGGGATTCCAACACACGCCCCTATTGAATGGGTCCAGGTTACATCAAAGCCTTTGATGTCAGAAAGGATTCCAACACACGCCCCTATTGAATGGGTCCAGGTTACATCAAAGCCTTTGATGTCAGGAAGGATTCCAACACACGCCCCTATTGAATGAGTCCAGGTTACATCAAAGCCTTTGATGTCAGAAGGGATGCCAACACACGCCCCTATTGAATGGGTCATAGAACAGTATTCATAGAACAGTAGAAACTGTGCTGGTACAGAGAAACCACTCTGCTATGAAGTATTCACTGGAAGCTAACCTGCTGAATATGTTGACAAGCTTGTACTGAATAACAGAGATCATTCTTCAAGGCTGTCAACAGTCGTTTCCTGAAACATTTTGAATCGTGACAATGAATGTGTACAGGTTATATCAAAACCTTTGATGTCAGAAGGGATTCCAACACACGCCCCTACTGAATGGGTCCAGGTTACATCAAAGCCTGTGATGTCAGAAGGGATTCCAACACACGCCCCTATTGAATGGGTCCAGGTTACATCAAAGCCTTTGATGTCAGAAGGGATTCCAACACACGTCCCTATTGAATGGGTCCAGCTTACATCAAAGCCTGTGATGTCAGAAGGGATTCCAACACACGCCCCTAATGAATGGGTCCAGGTTACATCAAAGCCTTTGATGTCAGAAAGGATTCCAACACACGCCCCTATTGAATGGGTCCAGATTACATCAAAGCCTTTGATGTCAGAAGGGATTTCAACACACGCCCATATTGAATGGGTCCAGGTTACATCAAAGCCTGTGATGTCAGAAGGGATTCCAACACACGCCCCTATTGAATGGGTCCAGGTTACATCAAATCCTTTGATGTCAGAAAGGATTCCAACTCACACCCCTATTGAATGGGTCCAGCGTACATCAAAGCCTTTGATGTCAGGAAGGATTCCAACACACGCCCCTATTGTATGGATCCAGGGTACATCAAAGCCTTTGATGTCAGAAGGGATTCCAACACACGCCCCTATTGAATGGGTCCAGGTTACATCAAAGCCTGTGATGTCAGAAAGGATTCCAACACACGCCCCTATTGAATGGGTCCAGATTACATCAAAGCTTTTGATGTCAGAAGGGATTTCAACACACGCCCCTATTGAATGGGTCCAGGTTACATCAAAGCCTGTGATGTCTGAAAGGATTCCAACACACGCCCCTATTGAATTGGTCCAGGTTACATCAAAGCCTGTGATGTCAGAAGGGATTCCAACACACGCCCCAATTGAATGTGTACAGGTTATATCAAAACCTTTGATGTCAGAAGGGATTCTAACACATCCCCCCCCCCACTGAATGGGTCCAGGTTACATCAAAGACTTTGATGTCAGAAGGGATTCCAACACACGCCCCTATTGAATGGGTCATAGAACAGTATTCATAGAACAGTAGAAACTGTGCTGGAACAGAGAAACCACTCTGCTATGAAGTATTCACTGGAAGCTTACCTGCTGAATATGTTGACAAAGTTGGACTGAATAACAGAGATCATTCTTCAAGGCTGTCAACAGTCGTTTCCTGAAACATTTTGAATCGTGACAATGAATGTGTACAGGTTATGTCAAAACCTTTGATGTCAGAAAGGATTCCAACATACGCCCCTATTGAATGGGTCCAGGTTTCATCAAAGCCTTTGATGTCAGAAGTGATTCCAACACACGTCCCCATTGAATGGGTCCAGGTTACATCAAAACCTTTGATGTCAGAAGGGATTCCAACACACGCCCCTATTGAATGGGTCCAGGTTACATCAAATCCTTTGATGTCAGATGGAATTCCAACACACGCCCCAATTGAATGGGTCCAGGTTACGTCAAAGCCTTTGATGTCAGAAAGGATTCCAACACACGCCCCTATTGAATGGGTCCAGGTTACATCAAAGCCTTTGATGTCAGAAGGGATTCCAACACACGCCCCTATTGAATGGGTCATAGAACAGTATTCATAGAACAGTAGAAACTGTGCTGGTACAGAGAAACCACTCTGCTATGAAGTATTCACTGGAAGCTAACCTGCTGAATATGTTGACAAACTTGTACTGAATAACAGAGATCATTCTTCAAGGCTGTCAACAGTCGTTTCCTGAAACATTTTGAATAGTGACAATGAATGTGTACAGGTTATATCAAAACCTTTGATGTCAGAAGGGATTCCAACACACGCCCCTATTGAATGGGTCCAGGTTACATCAAAGCCTGTGATGTCAGAAGGGATTCCAACACACGCCCCTCATTGAATGGGTCCAGGTTGCATCAAATCCTGTGATGTCAGAAGGGATTCCAACACACACCCCCATTGAATGGGTCCAGGTTACATCAAAGACTGTGATGTCAGAAGGGATTCCAACACATACCCCCATTGAATGGGTCCAGGTTACATCAAAGCCTGTGATGTCAGAAGGGATTCCAACACACGCCCCTATTGAATGGGTCATAGAACAGTATTCATAGAACAGTAGAAACTGTGCTGGTACAGAGAAAACACTCTGCTATGAAGTATTCACTGGAAGCTAACCTGCTGAATATGTTGACAAACTTGTACTGAATAACAGAGATCATTCTTCAAGGCTGTCAACAGTCGTTTCCTGAAACATTTTGAATAGTGACAATGAATGTGTAGAGGTAATATCAAAACCTTTGATGTCAGAAGGGATTCCAACACACGCCCCTATTGAATGGGTCCAGGTTACATCAAAGCCTGTGATGTCAGAAGGGATTCCAACACACGCCCCTCTTGAATGGGTCCAGGTTGCATCTAATCCTGTGATGTCAGAAGGGATTCCAACACACACCCCCATTGAATGGGTCCAGGTTACATCAAAGACTGTGATGTCAGAAGGGATTCCAACACATACCCCCATTGAATGGGTCCAGGTTACATCAAAGCCTGTGATGTCAGAAGGGATTCCAACACACGCCCCTATTGAATGGGTCATAGAACAGTATTCATAGAACAGTAGAAACTGTGCTGGTACAGAGAAAACACTCTGCTATGAAGTATTCACTGGAAGCTAACCTGCTGAATATGTTGACAAACTTGTACTGAATAATAGAGATCATTCTTCAAGGCTGTCAACAGTCGTTTCCTGAAACATTTTGAATAGTGACAATGAATGTGTAGAGGTAATATCAAAACCTTTGATGTCAGAAGGGATTCCAACACACGCCCCTATTGAATGGGTCCAGGTTACATCAAAGCCTGTGATGTCAGAAGGGATTCCAACACACGCCCCTCTTGAATGGGTCCAGGTTGCATCAAAGCCTGTGATGTCAGAAGGGATTCCAACACGCGCCCCTATTGAATGGGTCATAGAACAGTATTCATAGAACAGTAGAAACTGTGCTGGTACAGAGAAAACACTCTGCTATGAAGTATTCACTGGAAGCTAACCTGCTGAATATGTTGACAAACTTGTACTGAATAACAGAGATCCTTCTTCAAGGCTGTCAGCAGTCGTTTCCTGAAACATTTTTAATCGTGACAATGAATGGGTCCAGGTTACATCAAAGCCTTTGATGTCAGAAGGGATTCCAACACACGCCCCTCTTGAATGGGTCCAGGTTACATCAAAGCCTGTGATGTCAGAAGGGATTCCAACACACGCCCTTATTGAATAAGTCCAGGTTACATCAAAGCCTGTGATGTCAGAAGGGATTCCAACACACACCCCTATTGAATGGGTCATAGAACAGTATTCATAGAACAGTAGAAACTGTGCTGGTACATAGAAACCACTCTGCTATGAAGTATTCACTGGAAGCTAACCTGCTGAATATGTTGACAAACTTGTACTGAATAACAAAGATCATTCTTCAAGGCTGTCAACAGTCGTTTCCTGAAACATTTTGAATAGTGACAATGAATGTGTAGAGGTTATATCAAAACCTTTGATGTCAGAAGGGATTCCAACACACGCCCCTATTGAATGGGTCCAGGTTACATCAAAGCCTGTGATGTCAGAAGGGATTCCAACACACGCACCCATTGAATGGGTCCAGGTTACATCAAAGCCTGTGATGTCAGAAGGGATTCCAACACATACCCCCATTGAATGGGTCCAGGTTACATCAAAGCCTGTGATGTCAGAAGGGATTCCAACACACGCCCCTATTGAATGGGTCCAGCTTACATCAAAGCCTGTGATGTCAGAAGGGATTCCAACACACGCCCCTATTGAATGGGTCATAGAACAGTATTCATAGAACAGTAGAAACTGTGCTGGTACATAGAAACCACTCTGCTATGAAGTATTCACTGGAAGGTAACCTGCTGAATATGTTGACAAAGTTGTACTGAATAACAGAGATCATTCTTCAAGGCTGTCAACAGTCGTTTCCTGAAACATTTTGAATCGTGACAATGAATGTGTACAGGTTATATCAAAACCTTTGATGTCAGAAGGGATTCCAACACACGCCCCTATTGAATGAGTCCAGGTTACATCAAAGCCTTTGATGTCAGAAGGGATTCCAACACACAACCCCATTGAATGGGTCCAGGTTACATCAAAGCCTGTGATGTCAGAAGGGATTCCAACACACGCCCCTATTGAATGGGTCCAGGTTGCATCAAAGCCTGTGATGTCAGAAGGGATTCCAACACGCGCCCCTATTGAATGGTTCATAGAACAGTATTCATAGAACAGTAGAAACTGTGCTGGTACAGAGAAAACACTCTGCTATGAAGTATTCACTGGAAGCTAACCTGCTGAATATGTTGACAAACTTGTACTGAATAACAGAGATCCTTCTTCAAGGCTGTCAGCAGTCGTTTCCTGAAACATTTTGAATCGTGACAATGAATGGGTCCAGGTTACATCAAAGCCTTTGATGTCAGAAGGGATTCCAACACACGCCCCTCTTCAATGGGTCCAGGTTGCATCTAATCCTGTGATGTCAGAAGGGATTCCAACACACACCCCCATTGAATGGGTCCAGGTTACATCAAAGCCTGTGATGTCAGAAGGGATTCCAACACACGCCCTTATTGAATAAGTCCAGGTTACATCAAAGCCTGTGATGTCAGAAGGGATTCCAACACACACCCCTATTGAATGGGTCATAGAACAGTATTCATAGAACAGTAGAAACTGTGCTGGTACATAGAAACCACTCTGCTATGAAGTATTCACTGGAAGCTAACCTGCTGAATATGTTGACAAACTTGTACTGAATAACAGAGATCCTTCTTCAAGGCTGTCAGCAGTCGTTTCCTGAAACATTTTGAATCGTGACAATGAATGGGTCCAGGTTACATCAAAGCCTTTGATGTCAGAAGGGATTCCAACACACGCCCCTCTTCAATGGGTCCAGGTTGCATCTAATCCTGTGATGTCAGAAGGGATTCCAACACACACCCCCATTGAATGGGTCCAGGTTACATCAAAGCCTGTGATGTCAGAAGGGATTCCAACACACGCCCTTATTGAATAAGTCCAGGTTACATCAAAGCCTGTGATGTCAGAAGGGATTCCAACACACACCCCTATTGAATGGGTCATAGAACAGTATTCATAGAACAGTAGAAACTGTGCTGGTACATAGAAACCACTCTGCTATGAAGTATTCACTGGAAGCTAACCTGCTGAATATGTTGACAAACTTGTACTGAATAACAGAGATCATTCTTCAAGGCTGTCAACAGTCGTTTCCTGAAACATTTTGAATAGTGACAATGAATGTGTAGAGGTTATATCAAAACCTTTGATGTCAGAAGGGATTCCAACACACGCCCCTATTGAATGGGTCCAGGTTACATCAAAGCCTGTGATGTCAGAAGGGATTCCAACACACGCACCCATTGAATGGGTCCAGGTTACATCAAAGCCTGTGATGTCAGAAGGGATTCCAACACACGCCCCTATTGAATGGGTCCAGCTTACATCAAAGCCTGTGATGTCAGAAGGGATTCCAACACACGCCCCTATTGAATGGGTCCAGCTTACATCAAAGCCTGTGATGTCAGAAGGGATTCCAACACACGCCCCTATTGAATGGGTCATAGAACAGTATTCATAGAACAGTAGAAACTGTGCTGGTACATAGAAACCACTCTGCTATGAAGTATTCACTGGAAGGTAACCTGCTGAATATGTTGACAAAGTTGTACTGAATAACAGAGATCATTCTTCAAGGCTGTCAACAGTCGTTTCCTGAAACATTTTGAATCGTGACAATGAATGTGTACAGGTTATATCAAAACCTTTGATGTCAGAAGGGATTCCAACACACGCCCCTATTGAATGAGTCCAGGTTACATCAAAGCCTTTGATGTCAGAAGGGATTCCAACACACGCCCCCATTGAATGGGTCCAGGTTACATCAAAGCCTGTGATGTCAGAAGGGATTCCAACACACGCCCCTATTGAATGGGTCCAGGTTGCATCAAAGCCTGTGATGTCAGAAGGGATTCCAACACGCGCCCCTATTGAATGGGTCATAGAACAGTATTCATAGAACAGTAGAAACTGTGCTGGTACAGAGAAAACACTCTGCTATGAAGTATTCACTGGAAGCTAACCTGCTGAATATGTTGACAAACTTGTACTGAATAACAGAGATCCTTCTTCAAGGCTGTCAGCAGTCGTTTCCTGAAACATTTTGAATCGTGACAATGAATGTGTACAGGTTATATCAAAACCTTTGATGTCAGAAAGTATTCCATCACACGCCCCTATTGAATGGGTCATAGAACAGCATTCATAGAACAGTAGAAACTGTGCTGGGACTTAGAAACCACTCTGCTATGAAGTATTCACTGGAAGCTAACCTGCTGAATATGTTGACAAACTTGTACTGAATTACAGAGATCATTGTTCAAGGCTGTCAACAGTCATTTCCTGAAACATTCTGAATCGTGACAATGAATGTGTACAGGTTATATCAACACCTTTGATGTCAGAAGGGACTCCAACACACGCCCCTATTGAATGGGTCCAGGTTACATCAAAGCCTTTGATGTCAGAAGGGATTCCAACACACGCCCCCATTGAATGGGTCCAGGTTACATCAAAGCCTTTGATGTCAGAAGGGATTCCAACACACGCCCCTATTGAATGTGTCCAGGTTACATCAAAGCCTGTGATGTATGAAAGGATTCCAACACACGCCCATATTGAATTGGTCCAGTTTACATCAAAGCCTTTGATGTCAGAAGGGATTCCAACACAAGCCCCCATTGAATGGGTCCAGGTTACATCAAAGCTTGTGATGTCAGAATGGATTCCAACACACGCCCCTATTGAATGGGTCCAGGTGACATCAAAGCCTGTGATGTCAGAAGGGATTCCAACACGCGCCCCTATTGAATGGGTCATAGAACAGTATTCATAGAACAGTAGAAACTGTGCTGGTACAGAGAAACCACTCTGCTATGAAGTATTCACTGGAAGCTAGCCTGCTGAATATGTTGACAAACTTGTACTGAATAACAGAGATCATTCTTCAAGGCTGTCAATAGTTGTTTCCTGAAACATTTTGAATCGTGACAATGAATGTGTACAGGTTCTATCAAAACCTTTGATGCCAGAAGGGATTCCAACATACGCCCCTATTGAATGGGTCCAGGTTACATCAAATCCTTTGATGTCAGAAAGGATTCCAACTCACACCCCTATTGAATGGGTCCAGCGTACATCAAAGCCTTTGATGTCAGGAAGGATTCCAACACACGCCCCTATTGTATGGATCCAGGGTACATCAAAGCCTTTGATGTCAGAAGGGATTCCAACACACGCCCCTATTGAATGGGTCCAGGTTACATCAAAGCCTGTGATGTCAGAAAGGATTCCAACACACGCCCCTATTGAATGGGTCCAGATTACATCAAAGCTTTTGATGTCAGAAGGGATTTCAACACACGCCCCTATTGAATGGGTCCAGGTTACATCAAAGCCTGTGATGTCTGAAAGGATTCCAACACACGCCCCTATTGAATTGGTCCAGGTTACATCAAAGCCTGTGATGTCAGAAGGGATTCCAACACACGCCCCAATTGAATGTGTACAGGTTATATCAAAACCTTTGATGTCAGAAGGGATTCTAACACATCGCCCCCCACTGAATGGGTCCAGGTTACATCAAAGACTTTGATGTCAGAAGGGATTCCAACACACGCCCCTATTGAATGGGTCATAGAACAGTATTCATAGAACAGTAGAAACTGTGCTGGAACAGAGAAACCACTCTGCTATGAAGTATTCACTGGAAGCTTACCTGCTGAATATGTTGACAAAGTTGGACTGAATAACAGAGATCATTCTTCAAGGCTGTCAACAGTCGTTTCCTGAAACATTTTGAATCGTGACAATGAATGTGTACAGGTTATGTCAAAACCTTTGATGTCAGAAAGGATTCCAACACACGCCCCCATTGAATGGGTCCAGGTTACATCAAAACCTTTGATGTCAGAAGGGATTCCAACACACGCCCCTATTGAATGGGTCCAGGTTACATCAAATCCTTTGATGTCAGATGGAATTCCAACACACGCCCCAATTGAATGGGTCCAGGTTACGTCAAAGCCTTTGATGTCAGAAAGGATTCCAACACACGCCCCTATTGAATGGGTCCAGCTTACATCAAAGCCTTTGATGTCAGGAAGGATTCCAACACACGCCCCTATTGAATGGGTCCAGGTTACATCAAAGCCTTTGATGTCAGAAGGGATTCCAACACACGCCCCTGTTGAATGGGTCATAGAACAGTATTCATAGAACAGTAGAAACTGTGCTGGTACAGAGAAACCACTCTGCTATGAAGTATTCACTGGAAGCTAACCTGCTGAATATGTTGACAAGCTTGTACTGATTAACAGAGATCATTCTTCAAGACTGTCAACAGTCGTTTCCTGAAACATTTTGAATCGTGACAATGAATGTGTACAGGTTATGTCAAAACCTTTGATGTCAGAAAGGATTCCAACATACGCCCCTATTGAATGGGTCCAGGTTTCATCAAAGCCTTTGATGTCAGAAGTGATACCAACACACGCCCCTATTGAATGGGTCCAGGTTACATCAAAGCCTGTGATGTCAGAAGGGATTCCAACACACGCCCCTATTGAATGGGTCCAGGTTACATCAAAGCCTTTGATGTCAGAAGGGATTCCAACACACGCCCCTATTGAATGGGTCCAGGTTACATCAAAGCCTTTGATGTCAGAAGGGATTCCAACACACGCCCCTATTGAATGGGTCATAGAACAGTATTCATAGAACAGTAGAAACTGTGCTGGTACAGAGAAACCACTCTGCTATGAAGTATTCACTGGAAGCTAACCTGCTGAATATGTTGACAAAGTTGTACTGAATAACAGAGATCATTCTTCAAGGCTGTCAACAGTCGTTTCCTGAAACATTTTGAATCGTGACAATGAATGTGTACAGGTTATATCAAAACCTTTGATGTCAGAAGGGATTCCAACACACGCCCCTATTGAATGGGTCCAGGTTACATCAAAGCCTTTGATGTCAGAAGGGATTCCAACACACGCCCCCATTGAATGGGTCCAGGTTACATCAAAGCCTTTGATGTCAGAAGGGATTCCAACACACGCCCCTCTTGAATGGGTCCAGGTTGCATCTAATCCTGTGATGTCAGAAGGGATTCCAACACACACCCCCATTGAATGGGTCCAGGTTACATCAAAGCCTTTGATGTCAGAAGGGATTCCAACACACGCCCCTCTTGAATGGGTCCAGGTTACATCAAATCCTGTGATGTCAGAAGGGATTCCAACACACGCCCCCATTGAATGGGTCCAGGTTACATCAAAGCCTTTGATGTCAGAAGGGATTCCAACACACGCCCCTCTTGAATGGGTCCAGGTTGCATCTAATCCTGTGATGTCAGAAGGGATTCCAACACACACCCCCATTGAATGGGTCCAGGTTACATCAAAGACTGTGATGTCAGAAGGGATTCCAACACATACCCCCATTGAATGGGTCCAGGTTACATCAAAGCCTGTGATGTCAGAAGGGATTCCAACACACGCCCCTATTGAATGGGTCATAGAACAGTATTCATAGAACAGTAGAAACTGTGCTGGTACATAGAAACCACTCTGCTATGAAGTATTCACTGGAAGCTAACCTGCTGAATATGTTGACAAACTTGTACTGAATAATAGAGATCATTCTTCAAGGCTGTCAACAGTCGTTTCCTGAAACATTTTGAATAGTGACAATGAATGTGTAGAGGTAATATCAAAACCTTTGATGTCAGAAGGGATTCCAACACACGCCCCTATTGAATGGGTCCAGGTTACATCAAATCCTTTGATGTCAGAAGGGATTCCAAAACACGACCCTCTTGAATGGGTCCAGGTTGCATCTAATCCTGTGATGTCAGAAGGGATTCCAACACACACCCCCATTGAATGGGTCCAGGTTACATCAAAGACTGTGATGTCAGAAGGGATTCCAACACATACCCCCATTGAATGGGTCCAGGTTACATCAAAGCCTGTGATGTCAGAAGGGATTCCAACACACGCCCCTATTGAATGGGTCATAGAACAGTATTCATAGAACAGTAGAAACTGTGCTGGTACAGAGAAACCACTCTGCTATGAAGTATTCACTGGAAGCTAACCTGCTGAATATGTTGACAAACTTGTACTGAATAACAGAGATCATTCTTCAAGGCTGTCAACAGTCGTTTCCTGAAACATTTTGAATAGTGACAATGAATGTGTAGAGGTTATATCAAAACCTTTGATGTCAGAAGGGATTCCAACACACGCCCCTATTGAATGGGTCCAGGTTACATCAAAGCCTGTGATGTCAGAAGGGATTCCAACACACGCCCCCATTGAATGGGTCCAGGTTACATCAAAGCCTGTGATGTCAGAAGGGATTCCAACACATGCCCCCATTGAATGGGTCCAGGTTACATCAAAGCCTGTGATGTCAGAAGGGATTCCAACACACGCCCCTATTGAATGGGTCATAGAACAGTATTCATAGAACAGTAGAAACTGTGCTGGTACAGAGAAAACACTCTGCTATGAAGTATTCACTGGAAGCTAACCTGCTGAATATGTTGACAAACTTGTACTGAATAACAGAGATCATTCTTCAAGGCTGTCAACAGTCGTTTCCTGAAACATTTTGAATAGTGACAATGAATGTGTAGAGGTAATATCAAAACCTTTGATGTCAGAAGGGATTCCAACACACGCCCCTATTGAATGGGTCCAGGTTACATCAAAGCCTGTGATGTCAGAAGGGATTCCAACACACGCCCCTATTGAATGGGTCCAGGTTGCATCAAAGCCTGTGATGTCAGAAGGGATTCCAACACGTGCCCCTATTGAATGGGTCATAGAACAGTATTCATAGAACAGTAGAAACTGTGCTGGTACAGAGAAAACACTCTGCTATGAAGTATTCACTGTAAGCTAACCTGCTGAATATGTTGACAAACTTGTACTGAATAACAGAGATCCTTCTTCAAGGCTGTCAGCAGTCGTTTCCTGAAACATTTTGAATCGTGACAATGAATGGGTCCAGGTTACATCAAAGCCTTTGATGTCAGAAGGGATTCCAACACACGCCCCTCTTCAATGGGTCCAGGTTGCATCTAATCCTGTGATGTCAGAAGGGATTCCAACACACGCCCTTATTGAATAGGTCCAGGTTACATCAAAGCATGTGATGTCAGAAGGGATTCCAACACATACCCCCATTGAATGGGTCCAGGTTATATCAAAACCTTTGATGTCAGAAGGGATTCCAACACACACCCCCATTGAATGGGTCCAGGTTACATCAAAGCCTTTGATGTCAGAAGGGATTCCAACACACGCCCCTATTGAAAGGGTCATAGAACAGTATTCATAGAACAGTAGAAACCGTGCTGGTACAGAAACCACTCTGCTATGAAGTATTCACTGGAAGGTAACCTGCAGAATATGTTGACAAAGTTGTACTGAATAACAGAGATCATTCTTCAAGGCTGTCAACAGTCGTTTCCTGAAACATTTTGAATCGTGACAATGAATGTGTACAGGTTATATCAAAACCTTTGATGTCAGAAGGGATTCCAACACACGCCCCTATTGAATGAGTCCAGGTTACATCAAAGCCTTTGATGTCAGAAGGGATTCCAACACACAACCCCATTGAATGGGTCCAGGTTACATCAAAGCCTGTGATGTCAGAAGGGATTCCAACACACGCCCCTATTGAATGGGTCCAGGTTGTATCAAAGCCTGTGATGTCAGAAGGGATTCCAACACGCGCCCCTATTGAATGGTTCATAGAACAGTATTCATAGAACAGTAGAAACTGTGCTGGTACAGAGAAAACACTCTGCTATGAAGTATTCACTGGAAGCTAACCTGCTGAATATGTTGACAAACTTGTACTGAATAACAGAGATCCTTCTTCAAGGCTGTCAGCAGTTGTTTCCTGAAACATTTTGAATCGTGACAATGAATGGGTCCAGGTTACATCAAAGCCTTTGATGTCAGAAGGGATTCCAACACACGTCCCTCTTCAATGGGTCCAGGTTGCATCTAAACCTGTGATGTCAGAAGGGATTCCAACACACACCCCCATTGAATGGGTCCAGGTTACATCAAAGCCTGTGATGTCAGAAGGGATTCCAACACACGCCCCTATTGAATGGGTCCAGGTTACATCAAAGCATGTGATGTCAGAAGGGATTCCAACACGCGCCCCTATTGAATGGGTCATAGAACAGTATTCATAGAACGGTAGAAACTGTGCTGGTACAGAGAAACCACTCTGCTATGAAGTATTCACTGGAAGCTAACCTGCTGAATATGTTGACAAGCTTGTACTGATAAACAGAGATCATTCTTCAAGACTGTCAGCAGTCGTTTCCTGAAACATTTTGAATCGTGACAATGAATGTGTACAGGTTATGTCAAAACCTTTGATGTCAGAAAGGATTCCAACATACGCCCCTATTGAATGGGTCCAGGTTTCATCAAAACCTTTGATGTCAGAAGTGATACCAACACACGCCCCTATTGAATGGGTCCAGGTTACATCAAAGCCTGTGATGTCAGAAGGGATTCCAACACACGCCCCCTTTGAATGGGTCCAGGTTACATCAAAACCTTTGATGTCAGAAGGGATTCCAACACACGCCCCTCTTGAATGGGTCCAGGTTACATCAAATCCTGTGATGTCAGAAGGGATTCCAACACACGCCCCTATTGAATGGGTCCAGGTTACATCAAAGCCTTTGATGTCAGAAGGGATTCCAACACACGCCCCTCTTGAATGGGTCCAGGTTGCATCTAATCCTGTGATGTCAGAAGGGATTCCAACACACACCCCCATTGAATGGGTCCAGGTTACATCAAAGCCTGTGATGTCAGAAGGGATTCCAACACACGCCCCTATTGAATGTGTCCAGGTTAAATCAAACCCTGTGATGTCAGAAGGAATTCCAACACACATCCCTATTGAATGGGTCATAGAACAGTATTCATAGAACAGTAGAAACTGTGCTGGTACATAGAAACCACTCTGCTATGAAGTATTCACTGGAAGCTAACCTGCTGAATATGTTGACAAACCTGTACTGAATAACAGAGATCATTCTTCAAGGCTGTCAACAGTCGTTTCCTGAAACATTTTGAATAGTGACAATGAATGTGTAGAGGTTATATCAAAACCTTTGATGTCAGAAGGGATTCCAACACACGCCCCTATTGAATGGGTCCAGGTTACATCAAAGCCTGTGATGTCAGAAGGGATTCCAACACACGCACCCATTGAATGGGTCCAGGTTACATCAAAGCCTGTGATGTCAGAAGGGATTCCAACACACGCCCCTATTGAATGGGTCCAGTTTACATCAAAGCTTTTGATGTCACAAGGGATTCCAACACACGCCCCCATTGAATGGATCCAGGTTACATCAAAGCCTGTGATGTCAGAAAGGATTCCAACACACGCCCCTATTGAATGGGTCCAGTTTACATCAAAGCTTTTGATGTCACAAGGGATTCCAACACACGCCCCCATTGAATGGATCCAGGTTACATCAAAGCCTGTGATGTCAGAAAGGGATTCCAACACACGCCCCCATTGAATGGGTCCAGGTTACATCAAAGCCTGTGATGTCAGAAAGGGATTCCAACACACGCCCCCATTGAATGGGTCCAGGTTACATCAAAGCCTGTGATGTCAGAAGGGATTCCAACACACGCCCCTATTGAATGGGTCATAGAACAGTATTCATAGAACAGTAGAAACTGTGCTGGTACAGAGAAACCACTCTGCTATGAAGTATTCACTGGAAGCTTACCTGCTGAATATGTTGACAAAGTTGTACTGAATAACAGAGATCATTCTTCAAGGCTGTCAACAGTCGTTTCCTGAAACATTTTGAATCGTGACAATAAATGTGTACAGGTTATGTCAAAACCTTTGATGTCAGAAAGGATTCCAACATATGCCCCTATTGAATGGGTACAGGTTTCATCAAAGCCTTTGATGTCAGAAGTGATACCAACATACGCCCCTATTGAATGGGTCCAGGTTTCATCAAAGCCTTTGATGTCATAAGGGATTCCAACACACGCCCCTATTGAATGGGTCATAGAACAGTATTCATAGAACAGTAGAAACTGTGTTGGTACAGAGAAACCACTCTGCTATGAAGTATTCACTGGAAGCTTACCTGCTGAATATGTTGACAAACTTGTACTGAATAACAGAGATCATTCTTCAAGGCTGTCAACAGTCGTTTCCTGAAACATTTTGAATCGTGACAATGAATGTGTACAGGTTATATCAAAACCTTTGATGTCAGAAGGGATTCCA
Organism: Lagodon rhomboides; assembly: GCA_039737535.1. Lineage (NCBI taxonomy): Eukaryota > Metazoa > Chordata > Actinopteri > Spariformes > Sparidae > Lagodon > Lagodon rhomboides. Next base: position 7,458,513 of record CM077784.1, on the reverse strand, counting down.
ACACACGCCCCTATTGAATGGGTCCAGGTTACATCAAAGCCTGAGATGTCAGAAGGGATTCCAACACACGCCCCTACTGAATGGGTCATAGAACAGTATTCATAGAACAGTAGAAACTGTGCTGGTACATAGAAACCACTCTGCTATGAAGTATTCACTGGAAGCTTACCTGCTGAATATGTTGACAAAGTTGCACTGAATAACAGAGATCATTCTTCAAGGCTGTCAACAGTCTTTTCCTGAAACATTTTGAATCGTGACAATGAATGTGTACAGGTTATATAAAAACCTTTGATGTCAGAAGGGATTCCAACACACGCCCTTATTGAATGGGTCCAGTTTACATCAAAGCTTTTGATGTCACAAGGGATTCCAACACACGCCCCCATTGAATGGATCCAGGTTACATCAAAGCCTGTGATGTCAGAAGGGATTCCAACACACGCCCCTATTGAATGGGTCCAGCTTACATCAAAGCATGTGATGTCAGAAGGGATTCCAACACACACCCCTATTGAATGGGTCATAGAACAGTATTCATAGAACAGTAGAAACTGTGCTGGTACAGAGAAACCACTCTGCTATGAAGTATTCACTGGAAGCTTACCTGCTGAATATGTTGACAAAGTTGTATTGAATAACAGAAATCATTCTTCAAGGCTGTCAACAGTCGTTTCCTGAAACATTTTGAATCATGACAATGAATGTGTACAGGTTATATCAAAACCTTTGATGTCAGAAGGGATTCCAACACATGCCCCTATTGAATGGGTCCAGGTTACATCAAAGCCTTTGAAGTCAGAAGGGATTTCAACACACGCCCCTATTGAATGGGTCCAGGCTACATCAAAGCCTGTGATGTCAGAAGGGATTCCAAAACAAGCCCCCATTGAGTGGGTCCAGGTTACATCAAAGCCTGTGATGTCAGAAGGGATTCCAACACACGCCCCTATTGAATGGGTCCAGGTTACATCAAAGACTGTGATGTCAGAAGGGATTCCAACACACGCCCCTATTGAATGGGTCCAGGTTACGTCAAAGCCTTTGATGTCAGAAGGGATTCCAACACACGCCCCTATTGAATGGGGCCAGGTTACATCAAAGCCTTTGATGTCAAAAGGGATTCCAACACACGCCCCTATTGATTGGGTCATAGAACAGTATTCATAGAACAGTAGAAACCGTGCTGGTACAGAAACCACTCTGATATGAAGCATTCAGTGGAAGCTAACCTGCTGAATATGTTGACAAACTAGTACTGAATAACAGAGATCAATCTTCAAGGATGTCAACAGTCGTTTCCTGAAACATTTTGAATCGTGACAATGAATGTGTACAGGTTATATCAAAACCTTTGATGTCAGAAGGGATTCCAACACACGCCCCTATTGAATGGGTCCAGGTTACATCAAAGCCTGTGATGTCAGAAGGGATTCCAACATGTGCCCCTATTGAATGGGTCATAGAACAGTATTCATAGAACAGTAGAAACTGTGCTGGTACAGAGAAACCACTCTGCTATGAAGTATTCACTGGAAGCTAACCTGCTGAATATGTTGACAAACTTGTACTGAATAACAGAGATCCTTCTTCAAGGCTGTCAGCAGTCGTTTCCTGAAACATTTTGAATCGTGACAATGAATGGGTCCAGGTTACATCAAAGCCTTTGATGTCAGAAGGGATTCCAACACACGCCCCTCTTGAATGGGTCCAGGTTGCATCTAATCCTGTGATGTCAGAAGGGATTCCAACACACGCCCCTATTGAATGGGTCCAGGTTACATCAAAGCCTGTGATGTCAGAAGGGATTCCAACACATACCCCCATTGAATGGGTCCAGGTTATATCAAAACCTTTGATGTCAGAAGGGATTCCAACACACGCCCCTATTGAATGGGTCCAGCTTACATCAAAGCCTGTGATGTCAGAAGGGATTCCAACACACGCCCCTATTGAATGGGTCATAGAACAGTATTCATAGAACAGTAGAAACTGTGCTGGTACATAGAAACCACTCTGCTATGAAGTATTCACTGGAAGGTAACCTGCAGAATATGTTGACAAAGTTGTACTGAATAACAGAGATCATTCTTCAAGGCTGTCAACAGTCGTTTCCTGAAACATTTTGAATCGTGACAATGAATGTGTACAGGTTATATCAAAACCTTTGATGTCAGAAGGGATTCCAACACACGCCCCTATTGAATGAGTCCAGGTTACATCAAAGCCTTTGATGTCAGAAGGGATTCCAACACACAACCCCATTGAATGGGTCCAGGTTACATCAAAGCCTGTGATGTCAGAAGGGATTCCAACACACGCCCCTATTGAATGGGTCCAGGTTGTATCAAAGCCTGTGATGTCAGAAGGGATTCCAACACGCGCCCCTATTGAATGGTTCATAGAACAGTATTCATAGAACAGTAGAAACTGTGCTGGTACAGAGAAAACACTCTGCTATGAAGTATTCACTGGAAGCTAACCTGCTGAATATGTTGACAAACTTGTACTGAATAACAGAGATCCTTCTTCAAGGCTGTCAGCA
>CM077784.1:7362019-7455868 GCA_039737535.1 Lagodon rhomboides | reverse complement strand
TATTGAATGGGTCCAGTGTAAAGCAAAACACTGCACACTCTGTCACTTTGAGGCTTTGATACATCCTTACTAACCTTTGTACTTTCAGATGGCCACAGCACTTGACGCGCTGAAGGGGATCGGGGTGATCCACGCTGTTCTCCACCTCCAGAACATAATGATGGTGTATCACCAAATACGACCCCTCAAACTCAAGCTGATAGACTTCAGTGCGGCCTTGCTCGGATCAGAAGCTGCAACCACTCCATATTCTGTAAAATAGATTATTTGTAGCAGTTGACCAGTTTTATCATGAAGAAGCAGCTGTGTTCTTCCTCCCTGTAAAATGTTAATTCCTCGTGCTCCCTTTCCAAAATATGACAGTGTAAACATCCTGTGTAATGTTTCTCTTCCACAATCAGGTCTCCAGGAGTTGCACTGGGGCTTCCATTTTCTGAGGCCATTTTGATATGTGTGATGTTTGAGATGGTCTACGGCAATGTACTTGATCGAAGGAAACTGTCTCTATGAAATAGTAAGTCATCCACTACAGTCAGACAATTTGTCAATTACTTGCATTTCTTCATTTGTGCTTGTGGTTTTTATTTAATTGGTGCTCCAATTTACATCCCACATGTGATGAAAAATCTAAACCTGGGAATCAAAAAGTAATTTCAGGAAAACAGGGAATGGAAAACAGTCTTGGGCTTTTGTTCAAACAGATGAAAATTTACTTTGAGTATGGCAGAATGAAGAAATGTGTTGTTTAGTGATTCAAAGAACCTTCTACCTTGATTCGATGGGAGGTCTTACCATTAGTATACCGTCAAAAACAGAACAGACACTTTCCAGGATGACCTCCCCTACTCTGCCTCTGATTGGCTTACCCTGATATTCTTACCCAACCAATGTCACTCCTCTTGCCTAAACTAAGCCAACCAAAATACAAGAAGAACTGGCCATTCAGATACGGGCCCTCCTGGGAAAAAAACTTTGCTTCCTCTTGCATATTTTGATGTAATGCTGTGTTTAATTTCCAGATGAACTGCATTATTGCAGTCCTCGGTGTGCCAGCAGACTATATTGTTAACGATTCTCCAAAGGCAGAGTATTACCTCAAGAGGAGTCCAACAGCTGGAAGTTCAAGGTACCACAGTGACGTTATATAAATTTCATTTCCCAATATTTAACAGTTAATCGTTCAGATTGATTTAGAGGAACATTAATACAAACACTTTCAACCTTCTTTTAGACAGCTGCAGAATTTCTCCGTGATAACTGCGAGATAGACGGCGAGACCTACAAGACCTACGAGAGCTACGAAGAAGTACGTGTAAAGTAGCTTTTATTGTTACAATGACTGATGTTTTCATGATCATCAATGCGACTTGACTGATGGTGGATTTGACCCTTGTTGGCTGAACTAGGAGGGAGACAACGAGGCTGAGGCTGTAGAGAGTATGCATTGTAAAAATCTCCTGAAGGCCATGCTGAAAATTGATCCGAATGAGAGGATCACTCCCGATGAAGTCCTCAAACATCCATTCATCACCCAAGACTACCTGAAGTAAGTGTGTGTGTACGTGTGAAATGTGTGATGTGGCTCCTGCAGGCCATACTTTGTTATGATGACATCATTTGATGCGCGTCTGTGTGCCGATTAGTTTCCAGACTGAAGGACAGACTCCTCTGAAGGATGAAGCCAGCATTAAGAACTGTAAAATGTACTATGAAGTGGGGAACACTACAAATCAGAATCAGAATTCCATTATTGTCCCACAAATGGGGACATTTATGTGCCACAGCAGCCAAAGGACAGTAATATTACAAAAAACAATAATAATAGTAAAAAATAAACAATATAATAAAAAGGTAAGAAATAGAATAGACTTGTATCTAACAATAACATTATACAATATGAACATGTAATTATAAACAGTGTGGCAGTGTATTGGTATTTACAAATAGTAATGTCGGGGGGAAGGTAGAGGTGAGAATGGGGCAGTAAACAGGGGCGTAGGAGAGGTGGGGGGCAGCAGAGATGACTGGGCTGGGTGTCTGGTCAAACCTATTGAAGAATAGGTTCAGGTTGTTTGCCCCCATCTGATCCCCGGCAGCCTGAGAGTCTGATTTCCTCTGCCCTGAGATGGTTTTAAGGCTTTTACAGACTCCACTGATGTTTCTCTGCTGCAGCTGGTCCTCCCTCTTCCTCCTGTAGCTGTTCTTCTTCTTCTTCTTCCTCAGCTCCTTCTGCAAAGCCTTTACCTCCTCCTTGTTGCCTGACCTAAAGGCCCTCTTTTTCTCCTTAAAGGAGAGCCTTTGTGTCAAGATTAATCCAGGGTTTGTTGTTCTTTCAGTCCTGGTGGATACAGTGTTATCCACACAGAAATGTTTAAAGTCCGTTATACAGCCTGTTAAACTGTTGATGTCCTCCCCATGAGAAACACACAGTTCTTCCGACACAGTTGAGTCCAAACAGTCCCTCAGAGCCTCTTCAGACTCCTCAGTCCATGCCTTAACTGTGTGGGTTTCTGCTGGTTGCCAGTTAACAAGGGGCTTGTACACACGTTCTCATTCCCAGCGTGTCAAAAACTGCATCTTGGTCAATGGCCCTACGCTTCAAGAACTGACGCTGTAGGTACCCTTCTAGCATCACTTTTGGACGCGCAGGGATGTTTGATTGATATGAGACCGTGGCACTGTCAAGTTAGCAGCAACACATTTACCCGCGTCCGGGTGGACTGAACTAGGAAAATAAATATGCAACCTCCAGTTACACTTTCAAAATAAAGCCAGAAGAGAAACATTTCATATTTTATGAGCAAGAGTAATACTACCACTAAAGACACTAGTGGCTTCTTCCTATTTCATAAATACAAAATAAATTTAAATGTTACGTTAGTTAGTTAGTTGCACAATCTCTCTATATAAATGCATATTTTATTCATCAAATCCCGTGACTTTACATACAATTATGCTTATACATCACGTTTAATTTTTAACAATACATATTAATATTTTAACAACAACATGGAAATAAAAATAATGAACAATATGCCGGGGATGTGTGTGTATCAGAGTTTGCACTAGACGTTTTATTCATTCATTCTGAAGGCCATTCCCCATTAGTATTCCAGAGTTCTGGCCATAGTGGGTCAGAGGATAGTCGATTAAATGAACGGTGTGTGTGTGTTTTTTAAAATAGATCATTCAGATGCAGTGTAATTACTAGTTCGGCTATACTAGATATTTGATATATTTATCAGAAATATCTTTTTAAGACCCTTCATTTTGTCCTACGACAAAGTTTAATCTTCACCCCTGTTTGGTGGCAGCCCCTTTCAGGTGTAGTTTCTGAGACATTTGAGACTCCAACCTGGGTGAACTCAAGTCTTTGAAATTTTTACTTATGTTTGGCAAAAACCTTCAAGGTGTTGATGTTTTTCCTAATCACATTCATAATTTGGGATTTGGGCTAGTGCAGACCTTATTTTACCCACATGCCAACATCCCATACCGCCACGACAAGGTACTCACATGTCCTACTTTGCCTAACACTAAAACCTATAGCATACAGTCAAGTGATGCACCACAAAAATAATAATAAAAAGCATTCTTCAACAGGTAGCACTGTCAACACCTGCAAAAAATCTACTGTGTGGACCGGGTGCTTTGTCTATGTCCCTGTGTCAATATGTGGAATGTAATTAAGAACTGAAGTACTGCAATTGAGTACAGTAGTTGTAGTTGTACTTTACTTGAATCTTTTCTTCATGTCACTTTATGCTTTTACACCATCACACTTCAGAGGAAATATTGTCATTTGTAATCAACTACAATTTGCCGTCCACTATATTTACTAGTATTTACTACTTGCTTAGGCCTACATAACCATCAATGTACATGTTTGTCTGTCTGGTTTAATGGAAGAAGTTGGCTGATTAATAGATGCGATGAAAGAGTTGATATATGATGCTGAAATGTGGTTTGCTAACACAGTCAACCCTTGTCCAGTTGGATGTTATACTATATAATTACATCAAAACACTGTTAATGTAATGAAAATCCTATGTACGTGTCCTTCCTCTGAATCTCTCCTCTTGCCATATACTGAATTCATGTACTCTGGAAACACGTGGGAATTCCTCAAATATACACTTAACAACAACTAAGTCCAACCTAAAACAGCAGTAACATTCAAGGACTCAATCGGAAATGTAGCTTCATTGTGCTTTTCTTTAATGATACAATAATTATTCATTAAACTATAAAGATTAACTGGAACAAATCCCCTAAAAAGATGCTGAACATCAAAGATAAGACAGTACAGGACAGTGGTTTGTGTAGTAAAGCTGTAATACAACATTAACCATGAACTTAATCAAGAACGTCCCACAGTCCAGTACAACAATCAAACCTTATGAGCCATGAAACACTTCAAAACCAAACAGCAAGTTCAGTTTCTTTTGACTGTCGACTACTAAAATGACAACAACCAAATACAAAAAAGTACAACTGTCATCTCCAACTTAAACCTGACAATGAACACACAAGTTATTTTAACTGATACAGTCAGTCAAACATTCAGTCAGATATTTACAGTACAGGTGCACTTAGAGCTAAGAGCATGAGGGCAATAGCATTACAATTTATGACACTGCATCCACATCCGACTCTGAATCTTCAGAGCTAATTTCAAACTCATCCGAACTCTGGCCATTATGTCATCTGCTGATGACAGCACATGCAGGTAGTGTCTTCTTGTATGCCGCTGCAGTTCTCTCATTTCCCACTGCCTTCTGCAGATGAGGCAGGTGTGACCCTTTGATGCTTTCTCTGTGAGAAGTCCTTAAGAAGGGATAAAACATGTCACTGCTCAGGTAAACAGCAAGTCTTTCACAATATCAACATAACTTGGTGAAACATAGGAAATAAAAAAATTCAAGTACAAGGCCGCATTTACTTTGCATTGTGTCTTCGCTCTGATGGTGAGACACCTCAGACAAGACCCTGGCATGGGCTTTGAGAGACTCCCAGTGCTGCTTCATTTCTTTCACAAGGATCTTCTTCTCCTCTTGAAGCCTTCGAACACCCATGACCCTGTCGAGGACTTCCTTCTTTGTGCTGAAATCAGCAGTGCCTGTAATGCATCGATATGAAAAACTTCAGACCACTGTAAATAGCATGTAGCTTCAGAGAGCATTTCTGTCATACATATGCATACTTTTTCAATATGCAAATATGTCCACTGGAATACCTACATGTAAGAATACTAGTGATGAAATGTGTATTCACTAAAGGACCACACTTATAGTAAGTATAAACTTGAAGTGGCAACTCTCTTTTTATGCTACTTTCTTCTTCTACTCCACTACAACTCAGAGGAAAATATTTTACCTTTTACTTCACTTCAATTATTGGACTTCACCTTTTAATACTTAAGTATAATCAGTAAAGTAAACTTTATGTACTTTTACTGAAGTAATATTTTACTTGTGACCAGAGTATTTAGTTTACCGTGTAGTATTAGTATTTTTACTTTGCATATAGTTTGTCTTTTTAAGTAAAGGATATGATACGTCTTCCACCACTGAAGAATATGCACAGTACACGAAATGCATACCACTCTGTGTAATTTGCCAACGCCAGGGATGTTCTGTGTCCAGAGTGCTATCCATGCACAGCGCTTGCTTGGGTGGAACAAGACTGTTGTACTCTGCTACCATGGCCTTCAAAGTGGTCTTCTGTTGTCTTATTTTTCTGCGATTCCTGTTTCGACCTTTGGTGCTGTCTGAAAACCACAGAATAAATCCATTTGCCAAACAGATGGATCATAACAAATTTACTCATAATAACTGAATGCAACTCAATTTATTCTGATATTGGAGAATTCACTTTTTGAGGGGGGAGGTGGGTGTCCAACACATGAAACACTACTTTATAGAACTGTATAAACATTGTTATTGCAAAGTGAGTATGGAGACATTTCAGACTGTGATCTGAAAAGGCCTAAAAGGTTAACATACCATTTTTCCGGTGTGAGGGCCTCAATCTTCTTACACAAAGCTTGTGGTGTGCCTTGATGGTCAGTTTCTCCTGACAAAAGTGATTGCAGGCAGCTCAACTTCACAAACAAGACAGATGTTTCTCCATGTCAGATAATGTTTCACTTTCTTACCATCTGCCCATTCTTTCACTTCTTGCACAAATTCTTCCACAGTTTGTTCATCCAATTGATGCTGGGCTTTCAGGGTTTCCAGGTCCCCCATCTGAATATTTAGAGCTTTAGAAGTCTAAAATGACAAGCAAAATCATTACCATAACCTAAAGGTCATTACAACATGTACAGTGCATGAATGCAACTCAAGTCATGCAAATATAACTATCATGTGTGGCAAGCCCATGTGCATTTCATTTAGCTACACTGAGCCACTGCTGGAAAATAATATTGTCTCTGTTATGGTATCCCTGGGAAAGTGCAGTAGCCAGGTTTTGACATTTCTGCTGGTTCCATCTTATGGCCAGAAGTGTCAGCATGTCATTGCGTCCTGCAGGTACACGAAGATAAGTTCTGTAAAAATTCACTTGTGATAATATGAATGTCTTTTATCCTATATACAGAGGTACAGTTATATCGCACCTGCTTTTGACATATGCTTTGTGGTGACTGCTATCCTGGAGAGGAAAGCATTACACTGCTCTACTTCCTCCCCCAGTGTTTTACCAGCACCTTCTTGATTTGCATCACTCCATTTCACCTGGACAGAGGGACACAAACATAAGCATTAAGGATATTTAGTACAGCAAATACAATTCAAGCAATGCCCAACAGTCATTTTTAATTAAATAAAAGCCTAATCAAAATTCAAACTGTCGCAATATCTAATACGCTCTTCCCTAGTCCATGAGGGAGGGTACGTATTGTGTAAATTAGTTGTAAACAACAAACATCTCTTAAAGCAGCATATTTGTCGAACACTTATATTTGTTTTCAAAGTACCTGTACACGATCTACATTAATACTATCTATATTATACTATTAGTTGATAAATAGAGAACCTAACAGTACAATTTCATTTTTTTAGGTGGGGTTGGGTTCTTTTGGAAAAGTAACTCATGTGAGCCAAATCATGCGTTTCTTTTTTCAGGATTTGAGATCTACCAGCGATGGCACATTGATCTGACCTGGTGTCATTTTGCTTAACATTCTGATAATGAATTCAAAGTGTTGGTGTACTTTACATAGCTATGGACAAGTGACATTGCTGTGATCAGTTAGAAACCAAACCGGTCGTTGAGGTGCTGCTGCCCCTGTCTGAACCCCCTCAAGGAGGTCATCAAACTCCTGCTGTTGAACTAGTTCATCCAAGCTTTCCAAAATATTGCGTTCTTCTTGCGGACTCATTCTCACAAACGCAAAAACTCAATCTCTACGTGAAGGGATGGAAAAATACAGGGTGAGCTTGCTAGCGCGAGCACATGGCTAGTTAAAGGGCTAGTTTAGCGATGCAAACTAACTTTAGCTGTTTTAGATTATTGTTGTTATGGTGGTTTATTGTAAGGACTGTATGGTAAACTGGATTGAATCACTTGTGGCCGCTGGGGGGCATCGGTTAGAATACACAAGTCCAGATGTTCCTTTTAGCTTCTTTATTGTTGATTAAGACTGGTTGAGGGAGTAGTGTGACAGATGAGTGTGTGTGGGTGAAATGTGTGTGAAGGTGTGTGGAAGGTGTGTGTGGTTCTGTAACAGAGAATAATAAAACAGTTATCAGAACAGCATGTAGATTCCTAACTATACAGTACCAGGAATGGTCAACAACCAATAGAAATAAGAATGAATCATTTGGCTTACTTTACAACAACCAGTAATATACAGTAATATTACAAACATATACATGTGAGAGACTTCTTACTATTAGCAACTATTAGCATGAACTAGCTAACTGGTTAGCAGGATTCTCAACATACATAAACCATAAGGAATAACATAAAGTAATAAACAAACATAAACATCACACTCACTGGTATCTGAACGCACATTGTCAAGCTCCCAACTCCCGACAGAAACGGCAATATTAATAATCAAAACAAAAACTCTCTCTCTCCCTCTGGCATGTGTCCACCTGCTGTATCGACCCACTCTGCGGAGGCTCCTTTTCGACAGCAGGGGGCACAGTTCTGACTCTTATTTACCTCTTCTATGTCTGTCCTTCAGCACAATTGTATTTAACTACAGATGGCTACTAGTTGATGTTTCATGGGCAAATCTATAACTCAGCATCGTTGTATTTGCTTTGTCGCTGAATATTCAACAAAACTTTTCAACAAAACTTGTCTTCTTACCGCAACAGCTCATCCAAGCTCCCGATATCCATGTAAATGCAGGAACGTGCGCGCAGCAGAAGATGACGTCGACACATTTACCATACATTTACGTGCAACAACGGCAGGGAAATTTTAAAAATAAATGTGATGTGCTAGCATAATTGTGTATGTAAAGTCACGTGATTTGATGAATAAAATCTGCATTTATATAGAGAGATTGTGCAACTAACTAACTAACGTAACATTTAACTTTATTTTGTCCTAATCATGTTGCAACATGATTCGTATTTATGAAATAGGAAGAAGCCACTAGTGTCTTTAGTGGTAGTATTACTCTTGCTCATAAAATATGAAACATTTCTCTTCTGGCTTTATTTTGAAAGTGTAACCGGAGGTTGCATATTTATTTTCCTAATTGAGTCCGCCCGGACGTGGGTAAAAGTGTTGCTGCTAACTTGATAGTGCCACGGTCTCATATCAAACATCCCTGCGCGTCCAAAAGTGACGCTAGAAGGGTACCTACAGCGTCACTTTTTGAAGCGTAGGGCCACTGACCAAGCTGCAGTTTTTGATGCATTGGGAATGAGAACGTGTTGTTGTTGTCAGATCTTCCTAGGGGAGGGAGGGGGGATGAGTTGTATGCCTCCTTGCTGTTGGCATAAAATAAATCCAGTGTTTAAAGGGACACTGTGAAATTATTTCTCCCATCTAGTGGTTACATTTTATTTTGCATTCAAACGAATACTGCTCTCTAGCGCCTCGCGTTTTCAAATGTGCGTTGCAACCTGTTGGAACTACGGCAGGCGGGATGTGTCAAGATTCAAGAAGCTATGACAACATGTCTTCAAACAGCACTTCATCAAGTTTTGTTTCGGTGATGAGGTACGTTATTTCAAACAGACTTCAAACTGCAACTGACGAGCGTGTCTCACTAAGCTCCTTCTCCGTTCCACAGTCACGCTGGCTCTGAGTGAAAACGCCTTTAGCCTTATCTGTACCACGCAGTGCTTTTTGTCCCTCTCACCAGTTCATCGTTTTTTATAGAGCGGAAGGACATGGAAGCCTCCGTAGAGCTCGCCGTCCTATGGAAATACAGAGAAGTGATTCTTCCCTCAGGAGGTCACTTATCCTCCTGAGGGAAGAATCACTTCTCTGTATTTGTTGGATTGTTGGCAGAGATAATTTTACACCAATGAGGACTTATTTATGAATGAAGACGTTGATTTGAGGTAATAAATTACTTAAAACACTACACAGTGTACCTTTAATTGTCTCTGGTGTGGCACATGACATATTGTGTGAATGTGGGCAGGGTGGAGGACAGAGAGGCATGGTTGAAATCCCCCAAGATGAAGAAGAGGGCGAATATGATCACCTGTGTGATCTCCCTCGGTAGGTAGTATGGCCTCATGCTAACAGCTAAAAGTTCAATGTCGTTACTGCAGACTTGTTCTTTAACAGTGATGTGCCCGGAGTTACACCATCTGTCATTAACAAACACAGCCAGCCCTCCTCCTTTCCTCTTACCCCTCTCTGCCGACCTGTCTGCCCGCCGCAGTTGAACGCCATCCAGATTAGCGTCCGTGTCCGGGGTCAGCGCAGTTAGCCATGTCTCAGTGAGCAGCATGATGCTGCACTCACAGTAGTCCCACTGATGCCAGGTCAGCGCCGTTATGTCGTCCACCTTGTTTGGGAGAGATCTTACTAGTCATGGAGAGGCTAGTTCTAGCACACATCAGACCCCTAGTGTGCCCATCACAGGACCCCCTACAGCAGGGGTCTCCAACCTTTTTCCCTCTGAGAGCTACTTTTACAAAATCAAAATGGATGCGAGCTACTCATGTTTTGTAACATTTATTTATTTATTTTAAACTTGTATTTTAACCCAAACAAGCTCAATAATCTTGTTTTAACTGAACAAAATATTATCCACAGCTCACATTTTGTATCAAAATATCACAAACAATAAATCATCTGTGCATATTTTCAACTATTCAGACATCATTTTGTTATATGCCCATGTCACTGTATCACACTTCACAAGAGTATTCACATGCATAGTGGTATGTGTGATGCACAGTCTTTTTTAGTTAATGAGATGATACTGTATTTTAACCCAAATAAACTCAATAAGCTTGTTTTAACTTAATATTTACAAAATATCAGCTCACATTTTGTATCAAAACATCACAAACAATAAATCATCTGCATGTGCATATATTCAGACATCATTTTGTTATATCTGCCCATGTCTCTGTATCACTTCACAAGAGTATTCACATGCATAGTGTGATGTGTGATGCACAGTCTTTTTTAGTTAATGAGATGATTAGCACTTCATGGAGCCAACAAGAGAGGTTCACTCTTATGGGGTCATTCAATTGGTTATCAGTCAGTCTTTGATTACTGTATTTTAACCCAAACAAACTCAATAAGCTTGTTTTAACTGAATATTTGTGTCCACAGCTCACATTTTTTATCAAAACATCACAAACAATAAATCATCTGCAGTGCATTTTGTCTTTCTGTATACTTTTTGGTGTGTATCTCACACTATTACATTGTAATGGCATTGTTTTGTTTTGATAGCATTCTTATTTCAAATACAGATATTGTTGTGGAGGATGTATCTGTTGTGGCCAGGGTTCAAAGAAGAATCGACGCAGAGACGGGGTTGCAAAAAGTGGGAATCCTTTATTCTTGGACTGACAAGTACTTATGTAGCTCAGGATCTGTTCATTGCTTACGTTGTTGTGTGGTGATGATCTGGACTGTTATCAAAATGTTCCTGGTGTCCTTGTCCTTGTTCTTCTCAGTGTTCTGTGTTTCTCAGTAAGTTTGTGTGCATATGTGCATGTTTTTGCTCGTGCATGTGTGTGTGTGTGTTTGTCTTGTGTTTCATATCTTGGAAGGTCCTGGCGCCTCTTGCTCATGCCTATGTGTGTGTGTTTATCTTGTTGTTGTAGACTCCTGGTGCCTCTATACTACTGTGTGTGTGATTGGTATTTCAAGGTATCAGGATTTGTCTATAATATTGGTAACTATTCAGTCATCATTTTTGTTATCTGCCCATGTCACTGTACCACACTTCACAAGAGTATTCACATGCATAGTGGTGTGATGCACAGTCTTTTTTAGTTAGTGAGATGATTGGCACTGCATGGAGCCAACAAGAGAGGTGTATGCTGGAGTATACCCACTTAGGTTCACTCTTATGGAGTCATTCAAATGGTCATCAGTCAGTCTTGTTCTGAACTTTGATTTCATTATATTCATATCAGAAAAGGCTGACTCGCAGAGGTATGTAGACCCAAACAAAGCAGACATTTTCAAAGCTGCTTGGTGAAGGTTTTTGTAGTTGTCTGGGTCTAATAAGCTCCAAAAATGTTGTGAATGCTGCTGAGATTTAAGCTGCACATTATTTTGAAGGGTTACAACCTCAATTTCCATTTCAACAGGATCAATACAGAAAAGTTCAGCCATCTGTCCTGAAAGCTCACTTGTGTTCACATCCATGAAAGGGTTGGCCATAAATGTCACACAGGGCTAGAGTCTCTCAAAGTCACTGAATCTGTCTGCAAACTCCTGTCCCAGCCTTGACAAGAGGTCACAGTACTTGGAAACATTTAAAACACTGGCTGCACCTGTGTGACTTTCCAACATCTTGGAGACAGAGGGGAAGTGCTGAAACTTTTTGTTTTTCACTTGCTGAATGTACAATGACAGCTTTGCACTGAATGCCTTGACAGCGCTGATCATATCAGATATGTTTTTATCTTTGCCTTGTAACTGTAGGTTCAGGTGGTTAATTTTCTCAGTTACATCAGTCAGGAATGCAAGATCCAGCAGCCACTCTGGATCAGATAGCAGAGTGGTGTCCTCCTCCCTCGTTTCCATGAAAGCCTTGATTTCATCCAGCAAGGAAAGAAAGCGCTGTAGTATCTTACCTCGACTTAGCCATCGGATGTCAGTGTGGAGGAGGAGATCACCATACACCGCTGAGCATTCCTCCACGAACAGCTTGAAGCTCCGGTGTTGTTTTGCCTTTGCCCGAATGGAATTGATGATCTTAATAACAGGCGCCATGACGTGGTCAAATCCCATAACTTTTGCGCATATAGCCTGTTGATGTATGACGCAATGATAGTTCAGAAACTTCGGAAAGTCTGGATCCGCTTTGCAGTGCGCAATAAATCCCGAGTGACGACCTGTCATTGCAGGTGCACCGTCAGTTGTTACAGACACAAGCTTTTCAACGGGGATGTTTTTTTTTTACAAAGTAGTCCTTCACTGCGTTGTAAATATCCACTCCTCTGGTAGTAGTTTTCAGTGGAAGTAAGGTCAAAAACTCTTCTTTGGTCAAAAAGTCATCAAACACCATGCGAATGAAAACAGCTAGCTGGGCTGTATCACTGGAGTCGACAGACTCATCACACTGAATTCAAAACCATTTGCACCTGTTCATGTCCGACTCCAGCTGGTTTGCAGCATCTGCAGACAGCGCAGACACTCTCCTTGCCACAGTATTAGCGCCAAGCTGTACATCGGCAATTGCAGACAAAATTTCAGTCTTACTTTTATGGTCCTTGAATAGCGTTTCAGCCACTGCAGTCATTGCCTCTTTCACGATGCCGCCATCGGTGAACGGCTTTTTGTGCTTCGTTAAGATGTGCGCCACTTTAAACGAGGCCTCCGTTGCTACATTGACCTTCTTCGTCGGTTTGGTGAACAAATCCTGTTGTCTTTGAAGCGTTGTTTTCAGTTCTTTTATCTTTTCTTTTCGTAAACTGCTACCTGATGGAAAGTCCCTTGAAAAGTTGCTGTGGACTTTGGTGAAATGGCGTTCCACATTGCACTTTTTACCGACCGACACGCCAGCGCCGCAGATCAGACACACACACTTGTCGTTGACATTGGTAAAACAAAACTCTGTCTCCCATTCTTCGTGGAAATTATATGTAGGCCTAGTTTTTTGTCTTTTACTGGAATGAGCTGCTCCCACGGACATGACTGCTGGCCGTCTCTCTTTATTTTTCTTTGTTTTCTTCACCACTGACACATCAAGATCAGCAGCGCAACTGTTTGATTGACAACTAATTGGCAAATAGCCTAATCACTCTGCGTCAGAAGGGGGAGGGACACCTGTGAATTTCATTGGATATAAGGTGGCAGTTGGCCATGTGACCAATCAAGTTTTCACATTTACGTATGTAGGCCTACTATTAATTTTACCCTTTGGCGAGCCACCGGGAAAGGGGCTGCGAGCTACTGGTAGCTCGCGAGCGACGTGTTGGAGACCCCTGCCCTACAGTTTGCTTATCAGCCCCATATTAGCATATCAGTCTGCAAGAAAGGCCTGGGCCAGCTTTACTTCCTGAGGCAGCTCAGTTCCTTTAATGTCTTTCAACCGGATGCTCCAGATGTTTTATCAGTCTGTTGTTGCGAGCACCATCTTCTTCGCTGTGGTGTCCTGGGGTGCGGGCATCAAAGCGTAAGAAGCAAACCGACTAAATAAACTTATCAAGAAGGCAGGGTCTGTTGTTGGCTCTAAAGGGCCCCACACACCGGGTCCGATGTCTTCCTTATCCGACTTCCTTCCGACTTCCTTCTCCGACCACTCCGTCGGATCCGTTAGGAAGAAAAGTTGCATTGAAACACACCGCCCCAGCTACACAGTAGCGTATACGTTCTGCGCCTGCGCGAGATGCAATAAGTCTCCTAAACATCGGGTGGCGCTAGTCTTGTGCCAGTCACCCAAAACATGAAAACAGGAAATGACGGAACGGAGTGCGGACCGTAGCTTATCAAAACAAAGCACATACAGTAGCTCGGCATTACTTGCGTGATGTCGTATTACGGTGGTCTCTCTTCCACCAGGGCAGCCAGCTGCTCCTCAAAGTCCTCGGTCCACACAGCCATGGCTTCCAAAAATACGTTGGTTTATCCCCAAAATAACGAACGGCGAAGTGTTGTTTGTAACTCTGTGCCATCTCTGTTTATGTGGTTTGTTTATCATCGGCACTTCCGCCACCCCTCCCACACGCCGCGCTGATTCGCTGGCACACCGCCAATCAGAATGGTCGCTGAACAGCTAGCTAACAACCAATCAGAGTATCCGACGGCTTACTAACTCAGATGTCCGACTGAACATGTTCCTCGCGCTTCCGCGCAGCTCTGAAAACGCTGAACACACCGAACAGAATAGCTCCCTAACTCGTCCGACTCCTTCCTAACACTTCAGACGTCCGACGTCGGACCCAGTGTGTGGGCCCCCTAAGCTTGTCACCCTGGAGGAGGTGTTGAAGGACAGGATGCTGGCGGTATTGCTGGCAATCATGGACAATGTCTCACCTTCTCCACAAAAATCTGGACAAGCTAAAGAGCAGCTTGAGCAACAGTCTCATTCAACCCCGCTGCCTAAAGGAACGGCACAGGAAATCATTCCTACCTGGTGCCATCTGACTAAATAGCGCTCACTTAAACATGAGAAAAAAAGTGAGACAAACATGAGACAAGGTGACATGAGAAAAAACATCAGAAAAAAAGAGAGATGAGAAAAAGAAGTGACATGAGAAAAAAAAGTGACATGAGAAAAAAAGTAACATGAAAAAAAACATCCCAGACAACATGTCCACCTGGGTACCATATGGGCTCAGTATGTGTCACCTGGGTACCAAGTGGGCATGGGCTAGAAGTGGGCAATTGGGTTCCATATAGGTTCCATATGGGCTAAGTGGGAATGGGTTTGGACTGGTCAACCATATCTGGGTGCCATATGGGTTATGTGTGGGCTCAGTGGGCATGGGTTTGAACTGGTCACCCATGTCTGGCTCTCATATGGGCTATCTATGGGCTAAGTGGGCATGGGCTGGAACTGGTCCGGAACTGTAGCTATCATGTATTGCCAGGCTTCAAGAAATCTGCCTCAAGGCCTTTTGAATCAACAGTGAAAGCACCCCTTAATTTCCTCCCTCAGACCTTCCTATTGGTCGGTGAATGGGAACAGACAGTTGTTGTTAACTTTTCTTTTCTTTTCCTCAGCAACTCCTCTCTCTTTGCAGGGTCTGAATTCAGTCTCTCCCTGTATATCTTTGTCCTCCCTGCACTTGTCATCATTATCTGTCTCAAGTTGACAAAAGAAAAGGGAATGTATGGTTTGAGATGAAGACAAAACATGTTTAGACTATAAACAGCATTCTAAGGTTTCTGTGAAGTGGTCTGATAAACTAGAAATCTTTATCACCGAATAAAACTAAACTAAACACAATCGATTGTGGATAATTACAGCTTTTATATGATGATGGACCCAAATAAATGTTTAAAAGGACAAAACATACATTGGACATACATTGTTGTTTATTGTTATATCTGCAGGAAATAACAATTCATATCATATGGTGTGGCAATCAAATCATATGGCGTGACAGGCAGACATGTCACACCATGTGATAAAGTGTCACACCATATGATGTTTACTGCATTCAGCACAACCTTGAGTCTTGTAGCTACACATTAGCATACTAACAACATGCTAGCTATAACAAAGCAGCATAGATTTACATGTAATTATGACAAAATAATAAAATTTCTTTTGCATTTTTATGAAAAATGTATCACACCGAAAGACATCTGGAAGTGGGACTTTTGTCAGAGTGCCAACAAGATCTGATTTATTGTAAATATAAAAATGATAACTCACCTCAGGTTGTACAGCACTAGCAATAGTACAACCTTAAGTGAGTTATAATTGCTCCTTGGGAAGGAGAGGACCTTCTTCAGCAAGGACAAACAGTTGCCCGTTGAAATCCCAAAATAATGTCACACCATATAATTTTGATTTGTGTGACAAAATCTTTTTGATTAGAACTGACTCAAAATATTATGCTTGGACTTTGATAAAAGTAGACTCACAAATAGACATCTGTATTATTTTTCTGTATTTTTTTGAGAATTTTTGCATTTATTTTTCTTAGTTTTACTCAAGTTCTCACTTTGAGAAACAAGTGCCGGACAGTCACACCGTAAGTTTTGTTATGTTTGGTTGAAAATTCTGAAAAAATGAGTGATGAACTGTTTTAATGTTGAGTATGTTCACATAAAGCATAATGTTTTGCACAATATTGAGAAGGTTTTTGGCAAATATATTTTTTATTCATACATGTTTGACACTGAAGACAGCAAAGCTGCCATGTCACGTCACCCACCCACTTTGTGTGTGACAAACAATCTGGGCTCATGTGAAAAATATGTAACATAGGTTACAAAAGCAATTGATCAGCCAACACTCCAAAGACGAGCGTATCGTCAACGATACGTTCAGACAGTTTTTTCAAAACATTAATTAATTTCTGAACCGTTTGTGATAGAGACAAGCAGTAAACTGCATTTGAATCGCGGGATTTTCCGCTTTCCAAGGGTCCTTGAATGGTGCCTCTACGACAACAAGGGACCAAGCAGTGTGATTAATTCAGCGTGGTCAGTGCATGGAAGCAGCTGCGGGGCCTATTGATCAAAGCGCACGTCACTTCCTTGACGCAATAACGCAGCTAACAGGATGGAGAAGCTGAGTCTGGAGGAGGTGTGTGCCCGCCAGCAGTCCGAGCTGGGAGCAATAAGGGTCACGCTGCATGCCCAGGATGAGACTTTTCAAGATGCGCCGAGACATGTCCGAAATGTCCCTCTTCATGGTCAACATGAGTCGCACGTTGGGTGACCTCAAAAGGACCCTGTCAGACACCAAAGGTGTTGGCTGTGGTGTGAAACCTGCGATAGATGTCAGCTGTGGTACTGACAGACCCACAACTGTGGATGTCGCCTGTGCCACAGATCGCGGCTGCATGGTGCCTGGCTCATGGTCCCCTGGGCCCCGAGTGAAGTTGGACCCGGTGGAGAGGACCAGGAGGATGACAGCGAAGCTCTGTCTGTATTGTGGCGACCCAAGCTACATGGTCGCGATTTGCCCAGGCAGATTTTAATTCCCAAGATCTTTTTTTTCTTTTTCTTTTTGTTGCTGAGGCGGCGCGTTCAAGGGTTTCATTGATGAAGCGAATGGATTTCAATAGAATTAATCTCAGACTTTTTTCTGATTGTTGCCATTATCTCGTCAGTGAAGTGTACCGATAATACGGTCCATCTTTCCGCCATAGACTCTCCTTTAGTTAGGATAGCGCTGTTTGCCCGTACACGTGACCAAAGGTTGTGGGTCAGCCGCCACATCGCGCGCAAAAGCTAGCTAGCTAGCATTGTATTAGCATTAGCCTTATGGCAGCTAGGGGGGAAAGTTACAGAGACGGTACTAATTCACATAATTAAGTTAAAAAATAAATAATTTGTTCACATGAGAGTGAAAAAGAGTGGCTTGCGTTTTTAATGCAGGGTCATGTCCATAGAAAGAGTTTATTAATATGTACGCGCGAGTCCCCACTTCGCACCAAAAATAGGGTTACCACCATGAGGGATGCCCACCATGGCTCCCTCGGGCCATGACCACCACGGGCCTGACTCCTGCGGGCGAGGCGCCCGCAGCAGTAGTATGTTTTGTGCCAGTGTTTTTAGTAAAGGGGTGATCAAGAAAGCAATTCAGGGCTTGAAGACCTCTGGCACGGTGCCGGAAATCAGGCTCGGGATTTTTTTTGTGTTTTTTTTTAATCATGTTTTTAAAAAAAAAAAACACAGCAAAAACCCCTAGTTAGTTAGATCTGCCAACCATGCCAGTTACCTCAACACACACGTTTTTTTGTTTTGTGTGTCAGAACAATGAGTAGACTGTTGAACGTGGAGCAGGCAGTGCAGCTCCTCATTCAGCTGTGAGGACCTGAGGGAGGCCTGAGCCTGAGGCATTGCCTGCATTAAAATGTAAAGAGTTACATATAACTTTGTAAATTTCAAAAACTTATGTAGAAATTTAGCAAACAACAAATTAAATTTGCATTCTAAGTAATAAAAATGGTTCGTTAAACATATTTGTGGTTTTCACACTAAAAAATCTAACTTTTTCCTACTTGGATTTTATGATTTTGGTGTGATTATAGGTCCACTCACTGTATTAATACAGTATGTCAAAATTAAAAAATAACTGTACAGTCACATAAGTGAGGTTGTGCTGAAGAAAATGACACCAAACAAGGCAAGGTAAACAGTTTTAAAGGTGAATTAAAGCTGCAAGCAGCGATGAACGGGCCCTTGCAGGCCGCGGTGTGCAGCAATTGTGGCCTGCTGCGTGCTGCAAAGGCAGAAAAGCTGACAGGTAAGAGGGCTGAAAGAGCTTAAAAGGGTGAACAGTTTCTCTGGCTGCTGGAGCAGTGGCAGAACTGAATATAATATAAGAAACGTCAGAGCAGAGTCCATCTGCTGAGGAAGCTCAGGTCCTTTGGAGCGCTGTGGCCGCTCCTGACAACTTTCTATGACTCTGTGGTGGCATCAGCCATTTTCTATGGAGTAGTCTGCTGGAGCAGCAGCATGCCAACAGCAGGAAGGAAGAGACTGGATAAACTTATAAGGAATGCCAGGTTCCTCCTGGGATGCCCTCTTGGCCCAGTGCAGGTGGTAGGAGAGAGCAGGATGATGGACAAGCTGTCATCGCTGCTGGTGAAGGAGTCTCAACCCCTGCAAGCCACTATCTCAGCACTTGGCAGCTCCTTCAGTGATAGGCTAATTACACCCCAGGTGTGTGAAGGACAGCTATCGCAGGTCCTTCCTTCCTGTTGCTGTCAGACTGTACAACCAGCACTGCTCCTGTTAGGATTTATTTTTTACCTCTCTGCACCTCATGCTTTAAAATTAATCTAATTGATTTACATTGTTTGATTTACATTAATACACTTGATTCTAATTGACAAATAATTACTGTGATTACCTGTTTTTACTAATGATCAATACTAAATAGTTAGATAATGGGTGGCAGACATGCCCTGTTGATAAATGAGAGGGTTGGAAGCGTTAACCCTTTTTATGAGGGGTTAATACATAGGAGAGAAGAGCCAGGGAACGAAATATATCCATCAATCCAAATCTCTTAGTGAGAACAGGCCAGTCATAAACCAAAAGTGTTTGCATGAATGTGTCCTTGAGGTGTGGAGGAGGGTGGCAGAGAAAAGACAGAGGCTAGGATAGATGGCAGGAAGGGAGTTTTTTCTTTCAACAGGCCGCTGACCACCTGGAGACTATCGTGTTGCTAAGGGGCTGGGACCAGCTCGTGCACAACGAAGGGGGGCTAAGTCTAAACCACAGCACCACCCCACCTGTACAACCAATGAATATTGTTAACCTTATCTGTTCTTAACCAATGAGAAATTCTACATGTTCTGATACCAAAATTATATGGTACAATGTAAAGACAGATTTTGCATCTTTTTCTGGGCGATTGGTTACAGAGTAACAGCACTCCGCTGACTGTGATTTGTCAAACAGAGAAAGTCCTTGATCAAGCCTTTTACTTAATGACACAATTCGAAATTAAAGCTGCAAGCAGCGATGAACGGGCCCTCGCAGGCCGCGCGTGTCGGCGAGTACTGCCGCCGCGGTGTGCAACAATCGCGGCCTGCTGCGTGCTGTGTGCTGCTTCCTGTAAAGGCAGAAAAGCTGACAGGTGAGAGGGCTGAAAAAGCTCAAAAAGGTGAACAGTTTCTCTGGCTGCTGCAGCAGTGGCAGAACCAAAGTTGAAAATGTCCCCATAAGAACGAATGGGAAAACGCCTTCCAAACTCCTGCGATTTTTGAAAAAAGTGCATGGGTTATCACTAGAATGTTCATACAGTGAGTAACAGCAGACATTGTTGAACTCTGTGATGTCTTTTTTATTTCTGTAGAGTGAAAAATGAGGTCGCCAGAGTGAGAGATAGAACAGGTAATGTCTGCTCTCCTCCAGAAATTTAGCCTCAAAATTAACATGGCGGCTTATGGGGGAGTTGCTGGAGTGCTTGTCGCTCTAGGGCTTCTACAGCCAAAAGTTTGAAATAAGACAATCAGCTGAAAGCCAACGAGATTACCTACATTTCTATGTATATATTGTCTATGTGAAGTAAAAGATGTGGGATCCACATCAGGCTGAAGAGAACTTTTGCTCAGTTTTTCCAGCTGCTCTCCACTCTAGCACTCTCCATGTCACACACTGTAGCTCCCGCAATACACACTCATTATGAATTCAGACAGCCACCAGAGCGCCACCTAGTGGCGGATCAGTAAAACGTTCAACACGTATCCTCAGGAGGTCATTGGCAATAAGTGTACCAAGTTTTGTGTTAATTCAACCAACCAATGTGGAGATATAAAATACTTCAATTTAAAGAGCGCCACCTAGTGGTCATAAGCCGAAAATTTGCAGAAAGCCTCAGGGTCTCATGGGGAAGTACTCCGCTAAGTTTGATGTCATTTGGACACACCAATGTGGAGATATACAACACTTCCTGTTTGGAAGGAAATCTGCAGGAAGTTGTTATTTAATAATTTGCGCATTTTTGAAACTAATCAGAATCTTTTAATAACTTTTTGTCAGGATGCTCCACAGATGCTGTGTGCAAAGTTTGGTGCACTTCGGTGAAATTTCCTGGGAGGAGTTCGAAAAAGTAGGTTTGCGACATTTCGCGAATTTGCGAAAAAAAACGGTAGGCGGAAATGGGCGTGGCCTATACCACGAGATTCAGCACAATTCAGTGAACGCGTGGATGTAAGATTTTTGAATGTGCGACAAAGTATATGGGAGTTATAAGCCAAAACGCACTTTCCTTGACTATAGCGCCACCTAGTGGTGGAAGTTCAGGACGACAATAGATTATCAAATTTTTCACCAGGTGTGACTTATATTCCAAGTTTGGTGAGTTTTGGGGTATGTTCAGGCAGTGAAAAATGTGATCATTTGGGACAAAGAAAAAAAATAAATAAATAAATAAATTAAAGCTGCAAGCAGCGATGAACGGGCCCTCGCAGGCCGCGCGTGTCGGCGAGTACTGCTATCGGGGTGTGCAGCATTTGTGGCCTGATGGTGCTGCGTACTGTCTGCGGTGTGCTGAATGCATGGGCTGTTGCAAGCGGGGGCTGCTACAGGCGAGATTTACATTTCTATGTATATATTGTCTATGTGAAGTAAAGGCTGTGGGATCACCATCAGGCTGAAGATAATTTGATCTCAAGCTGTTCCAGGTAAGAGGGCTGAAAAAGCTCAAAAAGGTGAACAGTTTCTCTGGCTGCTGGAGCAGTGGCAGAACCGAAGTTAAAAATGTCCCCATAAGAATGAATGGGAAAACGCCTCCCAAACTCCTGTGATTTTTGGAAAAAGTGCATGGGTTATCACCAGAATATTCACACAGTGAGTAACAGCAGACATTGTTGAACTCTGTGATGTCTTTTTTATTTCTGTAGAGTGAAAAATTAGGTCGCCAGAGCCAGAGACAGAACAGGTAATGTCTGCTCTGCTGCTTGCTGCGTGCTGTGTGCTGCTTACTGTAAAGGCAGAAAAGCTGTTTTGACATACACAGATGACATCGTCTATGTTGAAGGATAAATATATTTAATATTTGGTTGTAGGTATATTGTTATTATTATTGATGCTATTGTTCTTGTTGAGGTTTTTTGTAATTAAAGGTTTTAATGATCATTTGTTTCATGTACTTGTCATTCAGGAATTTATGGTCGTCACCATTCACACTGCAGCGTTATATAAGAAACGTCACTGCTCCCAGTAAACCTAGCATGCGGGCTATGTCATAAAATAACCCCTTTTCTCTGTTTTTTGTACTAACTGGTAAATTTTACATACCCATATATGCGACAATTACACTGTTAACAGTGTAAAACATTATTTATATACTATGTATATGAGAGTTCTATTGTGTATTTCTTACTTTTTTATTGCATTGTTAATTCTTTTAATATTATTGTTGTTTATTACAATACCCTGTCCTTTGGCTGCTGTGATGAAGAAATTTCCCTGTTTGCAAGACAAATAAAGGAAATTCTGATTCTGATTCCTGTATAATCAGCCTAAACGGCCTTTTCAAAATATACATAAAGTGCATTAAAGCTGTAATTGAATCATATGGAGCACATACATGTGTTTTGGCTCATGAAAGATGACAATCAGTTTTTTTCCCCAACTGCTATGCCAGTGCTACTGGCATTGAGACACAGAATTTTGAATACAAATATGTATTTGCCTGCAGATGAAAACATAATGGAACAGCATTTATATATATCGCATCTCTGCCTCTCAGGTTTGGGAACTGCATCATAACAAGAGTGCAGTTTACATTCAGTGCAGTGGCCCGCCTCTGACTGGGCATATAGCCAATCATATTTTAAGATTTTGGGGTGGCACTTGGGGTGGCCCATCAGATTTCAGGGGTGGCCTGTGCCACCCAAGGCCAATCCCCGAACACGCCAGTGAGCAGGAAAGCCAGCGCGATTGGTTGTTGAGTACGGGCAGCTGTGATTGGCTCCTGGGGAAAGGGACAGCGGTCAAGTAGCCGGGTTTGGCGAAAGCCCGGTCTTTCCGTCCTTCTACCGGACACTGTACAGTAAGTATATGTTGTGGCACATCATGCTAGCTAGATACTTATGTGACGGTTGGTGAAGCTCTGAAAGTTATAGTGGGGTGAATATGGACAGAAGAGCTGCATGTTCTAACGACTGGACAAAGGGTGTAGTCAACGGCGATATTGGTGGCTATGTAATTACAGCGAGTGTGTTGTGTATTTTTACATTAAAGATGTCTCTGCCACCATCCCCCCACAAATTCCCCGTAATTGAGGACGAGGAGGGCATGCGGCTGCGGACGCAGCTGCAGCTGCTGTGTGTAAGTATACAATTAGCCGCGGCAAAGTTACAACAACGGGGATAAGAAAAGTCATTCAGCTATAAACTGATTGAGGAGTGACCGTCGGTATTTTGGCGGGACAGTGTGGTTATAACTAAGTAGTTAGCCTCTTCATGTAGCAGGGCTAATGGCGGCGCCTGCTTTGTTAGCTACAGTGTACTTTAGCTGTAAATACATGTGACTTTGTAAACCTGATGATATCTCGCAGTAAAGACAGTATTTTGACATGTTTTGTGTGTGGGTTACAGTATTCCTGCTTGGATCCCGCGGTGACCAGCCAGGAGAGGTACATCCAGTGCCTCTCCGCGGCTGGTCACACGACCGTGCTGCTGGCGCGGGGGGCTCGGCAGCGGAGGTCCGACGCCGGGCAGATAGCCTGGCTGAGGGCCTCCCTGGCCGAGTCTCAGGCCGCCCACGGCCAGTGCCAGGCCGTCCTGGCCGAGTCTGAGGCCAGGAACAGGCAGCTGGGCGACCAGCTGGCTGCCTGCCAGCTAGAGCTGGCATGTTTGAAGGGTAAGTAAAGTTACTGTGGTAGTCAAGAGTGTAACGACAGTAAAGCAAGTGTGTGACTAGCTGCAACTGTGGTGTGAAAATGTGGTTATTGTGGCTTTTACAGGAGTCACGGACGAGGAGCTCCTCGCTGCTGCTGAGGAGGCGGAGCAGCAGGTGTCGGCCGCGGAGCAGCAGGTGTCGGCCGCGGGGCTGCAGGAGGGGGAGGATCCGATGGAATAAATAAATATAAATGTACTATGTAAATAATTATTTTAATAAAATTGTTAGTTTTACACGTTGTATGCCTTTGTTTGTATGTGAGTGTAAGGGTGGGGATGCTGAGAGACATAAGTGTTTACTGAGAAGCCACAGCGGGGTAAATAATGTTGGTAGAAGGGCAGGAATTCCAAAACTACTAGAACGGCCGTAAGCGGTCGTGATTTTGACCGCTAGATTTTAAACTCTATAATCTCTCATTTAAATACCCAATTGAGTGATGAATGCATTTATTGTGTCATGATATTGTTTTAAAAAAACGAAATAACACCAAAATATAAATTTTAACAAGTTTAATTATACATTTATCAATATTCATATCATCGCACATAGTAAACCGTAATTATTGCGTATATTTACACGATTTTAATAGAGAAAACTCAGAACACGAAAATTAACAATTAAAAATAACTAATTTGATTATGAAACATTTTAGTTTAACGCTGTCTGCAACTATAAGGAATTTCACCATGACCATAGTCAGCCATCGTGGCGTCTCCTAAAGAGGCAAGTCGTTACATGCCAGGATGAGTGAAACTGATGCCT
Source organism: Lagodon rhomboides (assembly GCA_039737535.1). Classification (NCBI taxonomy): domain Eukaryota; kingdom Metazoa; phylum Chordata; class Actinopteri; order Spariformes; family Sparidae; genus Lagodon; species Lagodon rhomboides. The sequence goes on along the minus strand of CM077784.1, from coordinate 7,431,439 downwards.
GCGGCCGCAGACCCTCATGTTGAGGGAGGATGTGTCCTGGTGGAAGTCTGAGGGAGGAGGCCTGATTATCTTGGAGATGTATATCAACAATGCTACTGGCATTGAGAGACAGAATTTTTAACACATTGCGATATGTATCTGCATGCAGATGAAAATATAATGGAACTACAGCATTTATCTTTCCAATCCATGTTCCAATATGAAAACAATATCAGAGAAAATGGTTTTACACATGTTTCTGTAAGAAAATCTTAAAAGAAAGTCACATTTGGAACTCCCAAAAATATCCTTAATCTGCTTGGCAGGATGTTACACACCCCTCTACATTCCTGAGAGATTTGGTGGAGATGGAAAATTTAATGTCTAAGTTATACCGAGTTGATGCTTCACGGCGAAGGATTGAAATGGCCACGCCCACCAAGTATGACCTATTAAGGAGCTTTTAACAACTTTTAATCTTCAAGACAGTTGGCGCGTATGATGTGGAGAAAACGAGCAGTAAATGTCATGCGAATCGGATGATTTTTGTCCTACTTCCTGTGTCCAGTGGGTGGCGCTATAGATATTACACAGTATTGATGCATAGACTTATACAGGGTGACTCCCTCTACATTCCTGAGAGATTTCGTGTAGATGGGAAATTGAATGTCTAAGTTATACCGAGTTGATGTTTCACGCCACGCCCACCAGGTATGACCTATCATAGATCTTTTAACAAGTTTTAATCTTCAAGACATAAGGATTGATGCTGCGTTAATCTGAAGACTGTGGCGTTAAATCTCTAAGACGAGATAGTTCACGAACGAGGGCAAGATTTGGCCAAAAATGAAATTTCTAGGGCCGGGACTTTAACGCGTTAATTAGGATTAATTCATTACAACGCGTTTTAATCGCACTTATTTTTTCACCGCGGAATCTTTCTCACTGGACGAGTTTCAGGCGGACCGATTATACTGGAGCACCAAGTAGTTCATAACTTCAAACAACAACAAACCACAGTGAACATGAACGAAGAAGCTGATGAGACCGCTTTGGTTGGCCCCGTGGAAATTTTGTTTAAAAAACGAACGGATGAAGCGTCGATAAGAGCATGGTTGTGTGCAAGCTATGCAACAAGGAACTCGCATATCACCGCAGCACATCGAGCCTCAAGTATCACCTCAATGCAAAACATATAGCAGCTAGCGTGGACGTTAGCCCGACTCCGAATACAAGGAGCCACACCCACTTCCGCTACACTTAATGGCAAAAATTGCACTGGTCTGTTGGACTTGGTTGAGCAAAAATACACAATATTTTGTTGCTTAAGCTTATGTATTCAGTCATTATTCAATGGTATACTAAAAATCCATGTGAAAAAAATTACTTCTCACTGTTCTCAGGTCAAATATTTATATGCGATTAAAATGCGATTAATCGCGATTAATTAATAGCAAAGCCTCTAATTAATTAGATTTAAAAAATTAATCGAGTCCCGGCCCTAGAAATTTCACTATTTTCAAAATAGACGACTCCCTGTTGGAGTGACGTATTGGTCCTTGAGGGTTTTTTGTGTGTCTGCTCATGATAAATACGCGTACTGAATTTCGTTCACGTATCTGTTTGTTAAAGGCAGGGGCTTTACATAGATAGATGTAGATAGAGTCCCCGAGCCATGCCCACACCCAATGACATCAAATTATCAAATTTTTTGCCCGACAGGATTTTTATTCCAAATTTGGTGAGTTTTGGGGTATGTTCAGGCCTCCAAAACTGCTGTTAAAGTGCAGAAGTATAATAACAAGAATAATTCCTACAGATACAATAGGGTCCTCACAGGTCCCTGACCTGCTTGGGGCCCTAATAATAATTTAAGAATTCAAGATAAGTTTTATAATGTTAGGCTTTGTTTGAGACCACTTTGTGAACTACAGCTCTTCGCTGCTCGCGACGCAAATGATATACGTCACCACCCACACTCAGAACTCTGAGACAGACATGGTGATCTCTCTGCTCCACTTCACCGCCTTTTTCCAAAGAGATCATCTGAAGGGAACCGAAAGAAACAACAGCCGTTCCTGCTCGAATGAGGACATTCTGGAACAAACCACACTGGCATCTTGAAATACAGGGACTTCGCCACGCTATAGGGAAGAGGAGGGAAAGGTTGAAGACGTGACGTCACATGCGCAACATGTAGTCTTTCTCATTGTGTTTTCTCTACAGCCTTTAACTGAACAATTGCACAATAAACTGTCAAACTCTTGACATGAAAAAATATCATTTAAACCAACAAAGAACATTTGCGTAATCCAAGGCATATAACGACTGGGACCAGAAAATAATTACTTTCTGTCCGTTCAATCCCATGTATATCTTACGATCCGAAAGGTCCCATGGGGTCCACCGGAAAGGGCGGGACTTCGCCACTCTATACACACCCATTATAAAATCTGAAAAAGAGCTAAAAGTTGTTGTAACTAAAACTGTGATGATTTCAAAACCGTTTTACGATTTTAAAAAGCCGATGACAGGCTGAATAGTTCAAAGTCTTCTTCAAAGTTGGAAAATTGTAAGTCAAACTATGAGGGAGGAGAAGAGGTTAAAAGTCGGGTGGGTTTGAAGAAGATTTGAAGATTTTCCCATTCACTCCCATAGTAATTTTTTTTTAAATGCTGAATATTTGAAAAAGCTTAAAGGCAGAAAGTTGACACAAATAGACGCCATCATGTCCTCAAAAAGCTGAACATTTTGTTAGTTGAATGGTTTCTGTAGCTCAAAATTTGTAGGAGAAGCCGTCCAAAAAACGTATGGAAGAAGAATAACTTTATCAAATTCCTACAAATGCCTACAGCATTCACACTAATCAAGAATTCTGTGCGTAGAAGAACAGAAATTCCAGAAGAACAATAGTGTGAATGCCTACTGGCTCCACTGCGTTGTGCATCTGCTCCGTTGCAGCTCCAGCAGTCCGGACCCTTCCGTAGCAGATACGTAAGGCTTCTAGTTCTGCCGGATACCGGAGCATGACCCATCAATTCAGCCAAATTCAGCACAGAGCAGACAAGAAGTCACACAACATCAACATAACAATGGAACAACAACATAACATCTGGTTCATTTTCAGACAAAAACACACCATGTTGACGCAACACTAAAATCTAAAAAAATACACAAATCCAAGCACTTCTTCTGATCGCTGATGATGCATCCAGATGGAGGCGCAAAGAATCTTTTTTTGCAAACTTTAAAACTTTGGTGTGGCGTCCTTCATTGAGCCAGCATTGAGTCAAGCATTAATTTAACTTGATGAGGCTGTAACACCATCATTCTCTGCTTCTACAAGGTTGCAGCTTTCTTTGTTGGAATGTAGAAAAGTGGCCAATTCTTTCTTCTCCTCTTCCACCTGGGTTTTATCATGCAATGTGTTCTCCTTGTGCTTAACCCAGTCGGGCAGGAGGCGTGAACACTGCAGTGTTTGCCTGTTGCAGAATTACCAGAAGAAGGACAGCTTGCTCTTCATTTTTCTGCTGCAGTGAAAATTGTGGAAGTGAGAGTGAGTGGAGGTTTTTCAAAAAAATGTTTGCCCCTCCCACTCTGTCAGTTGGCTCCTCCAGTCTGGCTCCACCCCATAAATACCAATGCAATAATCTGAAAGTGGCTGAAACGTTATGAATGTTTGAACTGCGACTGTGCAAAAAGTATGAATGCTGTGAAAAGGTTCAATTGAAGTGAGAAAGTCCAAATATTTGTGAACATTTCATAGTTTGAATGGTGTTTCTATGAGAATGTATGAAGGAGGATGAAAAGTTGGAATTTTAGTAGGTTTGAAGTGATTTCTCATTGACTACCATTATAAATGGGATACAACAAAGCTTCAAAGAACGTTTTAATGGGATTTGAAAGATGAATACAACCTTGAATGTAGACAAATTGTGGAATATTTCAGAGTTTGAGTGGAGTTTCTATTTTTACCTATTTTCTAGCTTTCTATTTTATTTATTTTCACCATTTTATTATTAAATGCAGCCCTTTTCCTTAAAGAGAGAAGGAAAAACACACATCTACAGTATTACATATCTGTATAATTAAATGTTACATGACAATAAATATTGTCAAAGTATGTTTGAATTGTTCTTTCTTTTTATTTGATTTGACAGCCAGTTGTTGATTGTTAGACGTTGTGATGTTTCAGACCTTTGCTTGAGGAAATTTTCTCTAACTGGACCTATTTAAATTTTAGTTGAATACCCCTGGTCTACAGCATTCACACTAAAAAGAAAGAATCAGAAAGAATAGATCATATGTCGTGAATGCCTCCTGCATTCACAACCAATTCCAAAAGAGCAATCGTTTGAATGCCAACAGCATTCTATGTGAGTACTCCACTGGCTCCACTGTGTTGCGTTATCTGCTCCGTTGCAGCTCCAGCAGTCCGGACCTTTCCGTAGCAGATACGTAAGGCTTCTAGTTCTGCCGGATACCGGAGCACGACGCATCAATTCAGCCAAATTCAGCACAGAGCAGACAAGAAGTCACACAACATCAACATAACAACGGAACAACAACATAACATCTGTTTAATTTTCATACAAAAACACACCATGTTAACGCAACACACAAATCTAAAAAAAATACACAAATCCAAGCACTTCTTCTGATCGCTGATGATGCATTCAGATGGAGGCGCAAAGAATATTTTTTTGCAAACTTTAAAACTTTGGTGTGGCGTCCTTTATATGTTGTGGTCTCATTCAGCCAGCATTGAGTATTAATTTAACTTGATGAGGCTGTAACACCATCATTCTCTGCTTCTACAAGGTTGCAGCTTTCTTTGTTGGAATGTAGAAAAGTGGCCAATTCTTTCTTCTCCTCTTCCACCTGGGTTTTATCATGCAATGTGTTCTCCTTGTGCTTAACCCAGTCGGGCAGGAGGCGTGAACACTGCAGTGTTTGCCTGTCGCTAGTGTTGCTTTCGTCAACGAAAATTATGACTAAATATCGTCGTCAACGGACCTTTATCATCTGACGAAAACGAGACGAGACGCAACGAAAATGCTGGTCATGTGACGATAACGATAATTAAATATATAATGCAATATTGTAGACGAATAAAAACAAGACTAAATGTGGTTTACAAAATAAAAACTATGCTAAAATCTGTCTTCATTTTCGTTGACCAAAACGAGACGAGACGAAATGTTATAACAAAAATCCTTAACCCTCTGGGGTCGACGGATGCACCGGCGCGTCCAAATCACGTGACCGCTTTAAGACGACGGAGCAGCGAGATGCAGCCTCACTGATTCTCCGTTTCAACTTATGGCGAAAGTGCGGACTTCAAACTATATACCAGTTTTTAAAGTGTGCTGATAGGACGAGTAAAACCGGACTTGTGATAAATAATGTACGCGGCGCTTTTTTCGCGAATTTTGCCGCTACGTTTGCTACGTGTTTGGTGCAGGAAGAAACGGTAAAAACTGGCTTTTCTCAGTAACGTGTCCGCAAACAGGAAGCGCTTACAAGCAAAAAAACAAAACACGTGATACCCCCTTTCCTATTGGTGGAAAAAGCCACCACATCAACCAATCACAAAATTATATGGCCAATCACGTGATTTGGTTGCTGGAGAACAGGGGGAAGTTGTGTGGAGGGACCAAATAGTGACAGCGATACTGACAGCGACAGAGACAGCAATAGTGACAGCGAGTTCTGAGAGTTGAGAGTTTTGTGACATTTAGCTTGTTTTGAGTGTATAGATAGTGTGTAGTGTTTAGTGTGTAGTGTAGTCGTTTTTTTGTTTTGTGTGTCAGAACAATGAGTAGACTGTTGAACGTGGAGCAGGCAGTGCAGCTCCTCATTCAGCTGTGAGGACCTGAGGGAGGCCTGAGCCTGAGGCATTGCCTGCATTAAAATGTAAAGAGTTACATATAACTTTGTAAATTTCAAAAACTTATGTACAAAATAAGCAAACAACAAATTAAATTTGCATTCTAACTGTAACTGTACAGTCACATAAGTGAGGTTGTGCTGAGAAAAATGACACCAAACAAGGCAAGGTAAACAGTTTGTTAGAGAGAAAGAGTGTAAAGTGGGTTCTTAGTTCAAATAAATATGTTGTAAATTCAAATCAGAGCGTCTTCTGTGTCTGGAATGGATGTATTGTTGAGTCTATAAGGTAGCAGTAATATAATAATAGGATACCCTTGTAAAATTGTAAAATGGGTTTGGCTAAATACAATCTTTGACTAAAACTAGACTAAAATGTCATCAGTTTTCCTCGACTAAAACTAGACTAAAATAGTCATGGACAATTCTGACTAAAATAAGACTAAAATGCTCAGACTTTTAGTCGACTTAAACTTGACACGACTAAAAGGAGTATGAACGTGACTAAAACTAATAAAAACTAAAATGATAGCTTGACACAAAGACTAGACTAAAACTAAAAGTAAAACAGGCCGCCAAAAACAACACTACCTGTTGCAGAATTACCAGAAGAAGGACAGCTTGCTCTTCATTTTTCTGCTGCAGTGAAAATTGTGGAAGTGAGAGTGAGTTGAGGTTTTTCAATTTGTTTTGCTCCTCCCCACTCTGTCAGTTGGCTCCTCCAGTCTGGCTCCACCCCATAAATACCAATGCAAAAATCTGAAAGTGGCTGAAAAGTTATGAATGTTTGAACTGCGACTGTGCAAAAAGTATGAATGCTGTGAAAAGGTTCAGTTCCTAATCTTTGTGAACGTTTCATAGTTTGAATGGTGTTTCTATGAGAATGTATGAAGGAGGATGAAAAGTTGGAATTTTAGTGGGTTTGAAGTGATTTCTCATTGACTACCATTATAATTGGGATACAACAAAGCTTCAAAGAACGTTTTAATGGGATTTGAAAGATGAATACAACCTTGAATGTAGACAAATTGTGGAATATTTCAGAGTTTGAGTGGAGTTTCTATTTTTACCTATTTTCTAGCTTTCTATTTTATTTATTTTCACCATTTTATTATTAAATGCAGCCCTTTTCCTTAAAGAGAGAAGGAATAAATACACATCTACAGTATTACATATCTGTATAATTAAATGTTACATGACAATAAATATTGTCAAAGTATGTTTGAATTGTTCTTTCTTTTTATTTGATTTGACAGCCAGTTGTTGATTGTTAGACGTTGTGATGTTTCAGACCTTTGCTTGAGGAAATTTTCTCTAACTGGACCTATTTAAATTTTAGTTGAATACCCCTGGTCTACAGCATTCACACTAAAAAGAAAGAATTTCCGTGCATAGATCATATGTCGTGAATGCCTCCTGCATTCACAACCAATTCCAAAAGAGCAATCGTTTGAATGCCAACAGCATTCTATGTGAGTACTGTACTGGCTCCACTGTGTTGCGTTATCTGCTCCGTTGCGTATCTGCTATGGAAGGGTCCGGACTGCTGGAGCTGCAACGGAGCTGCAACGGAGCTGCAAGGCTTCTATTTCTACCGGATACTGGAGCACGACCCATCAATTCAGCCAAATTCAGCACAGAGCAGACAAGAAGTCGCACGCTGAAACAACAACATAACAAATGGTTGTTGACGTCAACACAAAAATCTCAAAAATGAGACCAATCCAAGCACTTCTTCTTCTCATGTGGTTGGGAACACCTTTTGTTGTTGTGTTTATCACACAAACGTATAGCTGCGGTTGCGTGTGTTTCCATAATTTTCATTGAAACTCCTCTGTCTTGTGACTCCAGCTGTCCGGCAGTGCTGCGCCGTGCTGCACTCAGAACGGAGCCGGTGGGGTGATAGACGCGGGAGCACGGAGCAGAACTGTAGCGAAGCTGTTCCGCAACTTGCGCGACAAATTATGTCTGTAGGTCAAACTTTGGAGGAGAAGAGGTTGAAAGTCAGGTGGGTTTGAAGAGGATTTGAAGATTCCCTTACACAAATGTCCTGTGGTAAAATACTATTGACAAAATGAAATTTCTGTGGTACTGGTACCTCATGTTCCTGTGATACTGTACCACATATTCCTGTGGTAAATTCCTGTGGTACTCTGGAGGTTTTTGTGGTATTTTGGGACATTTACCACAGGATTGTACCCCAGGCACTGCGGTACTCTACCATACATTCTGTGGTACTATACCATACAGTCTGTGGTACACTGTTAGAAATGGCTGTGAAAACCACAGTGGTTTACTGTGTTACTTGAAAGTTAATTACTGTAAGCATTTTTTACAGTAAAGTGTTGTATAATAAGTAGTAATTTGTAAAATAAACAGTAGACCTTATTCTACTGTAGAATAACAGTAATATTACCACTATTGTATAAAATCAAACCAAGCAGTATAGTACTGTAGAAATTCACAGTAACATATTGTGTAGTGTAGAAAATTCACATACTAACCGTACTACTGTGTAAATTAGACTGACATTATATTAACCATATTGACAGTTTGGGAGTACAAGTCCAAAGACCAAGATTGTTTGAGCCAAATAGGATACACAGAGCCACCCACAACTTTTCAATGATGCATGCCATACTCTATCAGCTCAGTGGCTTTGTGGTTACAGTTTACAGCCTGAGATTGGGAGGTCGGAGACTGGGGTCCAATTCCCTGTCTTGGTCTTACCAAAGACGATAAAAATGATACCATATGCCTCCCTGTTTGGCACTCAGCAACAAGGGTTGGATTGGGAGTAAGACCCTGCGACATAGGCCTACTATCATGTCCAGAGTGTGTACATGTACATCCACACACGTAAACAGGAGATAGGCCCTAGACATATTATGGGCCACATAGCTCAGGAACTGTTGGCTCCCAAGCCTACTTTACTATGCCATACTAGTAATAGCCATTAGTCTCTGTCTGGTCATATTTGACACATGACACCACAGATTCTAACATTCTTGTTTTTGGAGACCTTCTGAATTGACAATAGTGACCATTATTTTTGCTGCATGTTTATAGCTGTTTTTGAGGGTAATATAAAGCCAAATCCTGACACAAAAATGATCAAATTTTTTACACAATAGAAGGGTGAAAGGTTTTTTCAGTATAGGCTATAGGCCTATATGCCAAACAATGGCGTGTTCGTCTCCGGTCATGGCTCTATTTGTTCATATTTACAATAGTACAATACTTATTTGTATTTGTAAAATGCACATTTAGCTGCTAATGTGTAGTTTTAATTTCATCACAAAATTACTGATAAAAATCTTTGGTGCAAATTATCTAAAAGAGTTGTCATATTATATTGTATGTTTTCTTAAACAACTCTTCTATGTGGATTTCTATGTTGGCTTTGTTTTATTTTATTTTATTTATTCCATGATTAGTGTTTATATGGAGTAAAAAAGAAAGGCTTTATGTTCCAGTATCAAGCCTGGGGACGGACAAAAGAAAAGCCTGCCCAGTGCTGTCATATATGGTAGTCATCTTATAGAGCTCAACAGTCACCGCCTACTTTTTTAACGGCTCTGGTTCCAGAATTGAATTTCCCGTTCATTCACGCCATTGACCTTTCATAAAATCCTTTTATAGAGAGTTTTAAGCCTGGAACCAAGCCAATAAACTACGAGATGAACCGTGACCATAAGACATTTAATTCGGAGCAAATTTTTTTTCCAAAAAACGGAAAAAAACGCAAAGGTACAAGACTGTGTATGTAATTATCTTAAGAGTAAAGGAACTACACATCAAATTTCATGTTCGAGTGAACCCTTTCAACACTCTTCTCCTCATCCCTAAAAACACGCAGTAGATCAGAAAGTGAAATCATAGTAACGTACACTAACGGTGTTCTGGACACTTAGCGCAGTAAAAGCCCCATAAAATATCAATGCGCCGAAAGATAAGCCTGATTGGCCTATATGTCTCTGCGGATAGGTTTTACACGTGTACCAAAGTTTGACTGACACATTTTCAGCCGATCGTTTGAGAGAAATTTTGAAAAAACACTGCGTAGACATGGTGTCCAGACTACCATGACCTCTCACCATAATCCAAACGGCTGGAGTGCTCAGCACACAGTATTCCAGACAGGTGAGAAGGAGTCATTTCTAACATTATAAAATTACACATTTTAGTTGAATAACAATCAGATATTGTATATTTCTTATTTCTAAGCATTTCTCCATTATTTTTTTGTTAATAAATGCTTATATGAAGTGGCGTGGCATCGTAGTCATGGCCAAGTGTTCAAAATGGCTGTGCGCCACTCAAGAAAGCTGCTAATTAACTAATTAACATTGATAAATTACTCTATGTCAGAATTTAAATTCATGTTGGTAACATTACATAGCTAGAAATACTGCTAATGTAAAACCACTTGGAGGATTAATAAACACAACGCTGGTAAATTTGAAGAATTAAATATTTAATTAACTTGAAAACATTTTAAAGTTAAATTGAACTCTTATTTGCCAAGACTCTTGGCATGTTTAATTAAATGGTCCAGCCACTTCCTGAACAGCTCAGAGGTCATATAACCCTTCTCACTGTACCCATACAGGCTGTCCTTCGGTCCATCCAAGGCGTAGGATATGCTAGGAAGGCAGCATGGATATATGATGAAGGGAGGGACATGTGTACCAGCTGCACTCCCAGTCATGTGGGCAGTAATGTGCTCCTGGTGGTGGTCTGCTGGCAGGAGATGTGCCTTTTCCCCTTTGGGCACATCACCTTCTCCCTGGATTTCGGCTTATCCCCAAATCCAGTCTCTTCACAGTTCCAGATATGGTGAGGTTTATCCTGGAGGCTGTGTGCCTCAAGGATATCCTTGAATAGGCTAAAAAACATATCTATTGCCACAGGTGTGGCAGCAAGGACCCTGCCCCGATCAAGGGGGTCCGGGATCCGGGTTGTCAGCTCTGGGTGCTGGGCTTTAAAGCGGGACCACCAGTTGTCACTCATGCACACGTCGGTGGAGATCCGCAACCACCCGAAGAAGAGGCCAGAGACAGTCCACTATTATAACAGAACAAAAGTAGGGGTTGATGTGCTCGATAAGATGCTCAGGCAATACTCTGCCCATGCCGCAACCAGGAGATGGCCAGTTGCGGTGTTTTACAACATCCTGGACATAGCCGCTCTAAACGCCTGGGTCCTGTACCGGAGCTGCACGGGTACAGGTATTGCCCGGCGTGATTACGTCCTGGAGCTCTGCAAGCTGTTGCGGAGTGCGCACATCGCAAGGCCAGCACCAACACCTGCACCCACACAGGCCATCCCCGAGGAGAAGAGGAGGAACTGCGGTGTGAAGCGCAAATGTGCGCAAAATAAAACCACAAGAATGTGCAACAAGTGCCAACGTGCAGTTTGTGGACAGTGCACAGCCAAAGTGTACAGCGTGTGTGCTGACTGTGACGAGTAGTGTGTGTGTGTGTGTGTGTGTGAGAGAGAGAGAGAGAGAGAGGGAGGGACAGAGCGCAGCGTTAATTTAGGCTGTTCTTATAAATTAATGAATTAAAATATTGAAATCTGTTATTTTGTTATTATAAATATATTGTTATTGCGTTATTGTAAATATCTTGTTATTTGACCATTTTGTTGTTGTACAGTTAGTACAGTTTGTTGTATCTGCGATCGCCGCGTTAATTTAGGCAACTGCTCTTCTACAATAATTAAAATATAGAAATCTGTTATTTTAATATATTGTTATTTCGTTATTGTAAATATCTTGTTATTTTGTTATTATAAATATCTTGTTATTTGATAATTTTGTTGTTGTACAGTTAGTACAGTTTGTTGTATCTGCGATTGCTGCGTTAATTTAGGCAACTGTTCTTCTACAATAATTAAAATATAGAAATCTGTTATTTTGATATTATAAATATATTGTTTTTTGTTACTGTAAATATCTTGTTATTTTGTTATTGTAAATATCTTGTTTTTTGATCATTTTGTTGTTTGTTGTACAGTTCTTACAGTTTGTTTGCATTTTACCCATTCATCTAAATATTATTTATTTGCAAAAAAAAATCGAAGTATAATTGAAAATATATATTTGAAACACTTATTTTTTCAAGTCTCCATTATTATTTCGAAAATAGATGGGAATGAGCCACTTCACAACTTCTAGAAATGACATCTGAGCATCGCTGACGCTCTTGCAGCAGGGGGGTAAAAATTACCCCTCTCAGCGGTTCTAGGGAGATTGGAATGTTGGCGGTTCTAGAGTTAAATTTAGCAGAGACTTTTCTAAGGCTTGAACCACTCCCGATTTCTGCCATTGCTGCCTGCAGTGTCTCTCTGCTGTACTTTTTTCCTTGACATTCTTACCTAACAGTTAAGAATATATATTTAGAATTTGTAAGCATTTCTGTAACTTAACATTTGTTAAATCTGATATTTATGGATTTTGTCTTTTGACAGCAGGGGAGAGAGAGAGAGAGAGAGAGAGAGAGAGAGAGGCCAGGACACACCAGAGCAGAGGGGGGCTGAACCAGAGAGCTTTGTTTAACATTACGTTTATTATTAAGTTAATGTTCATTACATGTTTTTTGTTAATAAAATTAGTACCTTTAACTCTAGACTCCTCTTATTTATATGAATTTAACATTTTAAAAACTTTATAACAAGTGTCAGCCAGGGACAATAATGTTGGCTTTCATGGCAAATATTGCCACAATATGTATTGGTATTAACATATTAATTAAGTTAATGTTATGACTTAGTTAATACAAATGTGTGATGTCCCTAACCAGAAACACAGATGTGTTGAAATAACTTTAAAACAGCTCATTTAAGAGTGAGGTGTTGTTTCAGTGTTGGTGCACTAATGCACCTTTGGCGCTCAGATTCACGTTGGACAAAGTGTGGGTCTGTCCCTTCACAAAGGAAAAATATAAGTAACTCCTATGTACTTCAACAATGTTTCTGTGATTTCGCTGGCAGGTTATTGCGTTATAAAACCGGCTGTGTGCTCCTCCCCACCACGAAGCGTCCAGCCGTCAAACCCTCCCCCCGCCATTTTTTGAACGTTCACAGGTGCACACTGGAAACTCGCGAAGATTTCTCCAAAATGACTGGCTCTTGAAACAAGGAAATCTTCGGAGTCGAAAGAGGAGGTGTCAAGGATGACACAGATATATATAGTGCCCATGACCCGGAGGTATTTATTTTCAGAATTTGCGTCAGAAGGTCAAGTGTCCGGATTACCGTGATGTCCAGAATACCGTGAGTGTATGTTAGCTCTGTGGTAAACCATCGTAGAGTTCAGTGGTAGCAGGAACTAGCGAACATGAAATTTGCGGGTACGGTAAACATTTCCATGGTAACAGCGAGCTCCACCAATCAGAGACATCGCTGTTACATTATAGGATTGTGGGTAGTGTAGTATTTTTCCATGACATCGCAAATAAAACATGTTTTTCTTAAAACAAGGTTGATATCATACACACATGAGGCTTCTACAGGATCGCATACCATCGTTTCACAATCTCATAACTCGTCATAAGTCTGCTTTGGATGGTTACGACATTATGGCCAATAATCAACATCCTCTATCCAGAATATGAATGGCATTTTCACTTTTGGAACCTTACTGTTGAGCTCTATTAGAGGAACTACGGTAATTAGAGAACGGTACTCTTTGGCGACTGCACTCACTCCTCATGCAGCATGCAGCTGCTCAAGTTGGGGAAGCCACCCTGATCACGTGATCACTATGTGTTATCCACGTGCGCTTCAGGTGCTGTAGCCTACAGGTGTATATTATACATATACATATCAGAAAGACAGGGTTCCCACTCTTCCCCTGAAATTATTTTCCAGGACTTTTCCAGGACATTTTCAGCGGCTACAGAGACAAGTTATCCCGTCATACACTAATACATTTCTCTGTCCCCCTCATACTTCGGAAGTGTTCTTTTTTACAATTGTAACTTGCATTTACCCAGATTGTTTCAATGTTTATTACTCATACATTTGATGTGCAGTCTATGGCTATAATTTATCTATGAAAAATAATTATGACAAATGTATCATAGAAATATAGCCGCAAGCGGCAATGCGCGGGTTCTAGCCTGTTCCGGCCCAAATCGGCCACCCTGGCCCTCACCCGCCGCAGCCAACGACATCACTCGCTCGGTCCACGAAGGCCCCGTGCAATACATGCCCATTGCCCATATATAAAAAACATTTTGAATTAAAATACAGACACTTTTAGGAAAAGTTAGGTACCAGAAGGATTGTATTTTCTTATTCAACGAAGGCATTGTACATATAAATGTCAACACGGTCAAAATGACCGTCCTGGCCATTCTAATGTTAAAGACACTTAAGTATGTCTTGATATGAAATGAGTGAAAATATGAAATTCATTGTGTTGCACAAACCTTTGGATGAAATGATAATTTTCTGTAATTGCAATATTAAGACAAGTAGCTGATAGTTGTTTTAAAGTATGCTTGGTTGGTTATGAGCAAACAAATTGAAAACTGTAGTCTTCAGTTCAGGAAAAAGATGTGTGCAGATGAATGAATAGATTTTCTGGAAGTTAACAAGTGAAACATTTATTTTTGAGAGAATCCAACAATCAAACAATGACAAAAAGCACTGATTTGAAACAGATGAGGAGCAAAACCATAGCAAATTTTGAATGATAATTTTGGAAGAAGACTTCAAGTAAAAACATGTCAAATAGGTAATGAACTGAAATGGCGTTAAAACACAGACAATTTTTTAAGTAGCTAAAAACAAAAAAAAAAAGGAAAAAGACAAAATAATGGCGGACTTTTAAATGTGTCTGAATTTAAGAAGTAGGCTAATAATAAAAGGAAAAGAAAAAAAGCAGATCATATTAACAACTGAAATCCAACTGACCTTGAATGGAAACATGAAATATACTGAAATGAACATTTTCAGCAATAGAGAGCTATGAACAAGGCATGTTTTATCACATTAGTCTTTAAAGAAGTCATCCAGATTGTCCCATGAACCAGCATCGGAACTGTGGCCAGCTGTGTTGGAAACAGCGGGAGGCGGAACAGGTGCGTCAGTGGAACCCTGCTCGGTGTGGGACAGTTTCGTAATGAAACGTTCCGGATTGAAAGAGATTTTGAGTTTTTCCAAAGTCAAGAAGTGTACTTCTAGGCCTTCAGGCGATTTGTTTCCAAAAATGACTTCGAAACAGAGTTGTTAAGACTCAATGCCACTTCCACCCCGTCGACCCCGACGTGCAGGACACCGCTGGTTGTGGCCAGGAAGTGGGAGCTTTTGCGCAGAAGCTGACATCCCTCACAGCGCTGAAACGGCTGGCTGGCATCGAAGGAAGCGGATTGCCTCCTATAACATGATCTGCAGTTGAAGTTGCTGGCCAGTTTGACAGCGACAACTTCGCTTTCGATTGTGTGAAGAGGGTCCTCGTGCTCTATGGCGAGTGGGACAGTTGTCTCTGGGACAGAGACATTGTCGATCTCCACAATGGTGGAATTCTTTGTTGTGATGAGGAATTTTTCTCCTTCGTACTCTTCACAGACAGGTTGGTGAAGGCGTAGGACACGTGCATCTTGACTGCCGAAATCTGGGAGTCCCACAGCTGCAGTTTAATTTGTGCGCTTCCGTCTGCTATGACGATGCTAAGCATGTTGCTTTCGACTCCCCGGCGTTGGATCGTCTTAGTAGAAGAGCCCACTGCCAGCACCTTTGCTTTGACCTCGCCGATCTGAAAGAGACCATACAAGAGGACCGTTGTAGGAAATTAAAATTACAGGTGAAGATGCTGTTGTTTCGTCCCTCATTCGACATTGATTTTGTAATTGATATCGTTTTGTTCATAAGCAACTCACATAGTGGGAGTGTGGGAAAGCCTTGACGTCATCGATCTTCTTTGTTTGACAGACATCTGGCTTTTTCTGAGGAAAGGAGACTGTCACTTCGACTTTTGTGAATTGGCAGGTCTTGTAATCAAATCCTTTGGGGTTTCTGTAACCTGAAGAGGAAAAGCAAGATTAGTAAAGCTAAAGCATGAAAAATATTTTAAATCTACCGTTCCAAAGACGCATTTCTGTTTTGCAGGCTATACTTACTTAAACATCTGCTGACGTTTGTCACCTTTACCGATGTGAGATTCTCGGCTGCCTGCGTGAATTGGCGATGTAATTCCGTTTGAAAAAACACCATGTCGTGGTATTCATTTCATCCCGTCTGCAGAAGGGTGTTGAAATATCTCGTCTTTTTGGCCTCGGATGTCTTCACCGATGAGACGTTGTGGATGTACCCCACTGCAGATTCGCTCTTGTTGGGGATCCGCACTCCAGCGCGTGTAGATGCCATGGTGGTGTTGTCAGGGTTTGTGAAAGTGGTTTGTTGCTCAAGATACTTTTATATAGCCTTTAGGTTTCTATTGAAGTAGAGAAAAATAAATGCCAGTGGTACGAGACGCAGGTGTCCCGTCAAAGAGTGAAAGCTACACGAGCAAAATGATACAAAGTCTAGTAAACCTTTCAGACACTTAGAAGCGGCCGGTGCACATGAAAAGATCCACGTTCCAAATACATAAACACACGCACAAGCCTGTTTTTGTTCTTTAGATACTGCTTTTTTTTAATACCTATGTTTTTTGATGGGGCTGTGGCGGTGAACGGGGTCATCACCCTATCTGATATTGATCAGGCGTGATATTGTTAGTTGTAGAGTTCACAAGTAAGGGATAATGCCCGACAAGGTGTCCATTAACATAAATTAATGGACGACACGGAACCGTCCGACGCTTCCGCGAAGTCCATTCATTTATGTTAATGGACACCTCGAAGGGCATTATCCCGCTTATACCATGGTCACTTACGAAAGAAAGAAATATTTAATCAATTAATAATACTTTAATATGTTTTAGAGTTAAAATCGTGAGGGTTTTTTTATTTTTACAAGTCGAGCGCACTATTTAATATCTCCCGTATGCAGGCGTTGCCAAGCAACGTGGCCATAGGGTCCCGACCGCAGCAGTTGATCGGTGATGGGAAGTGAGATGATGGCTTAACCTTACGTTACGTGATACAAAGTATCATTTCAGAAGGCCAGTGCACTACTTACCGCTTGTGTGTGTCCAGAGGATGATGCGACATTTTGTTTCAAAGAATCAAAGTTCACAGATAGTTTCCTAAATCGTTTTTATTACAGCAAATATTGTCAACCATTCACTCTGATCATCACGTGTTGAAAGGAAAGCAAGCAAGTAGCCTATATGCAAGACAGAAAGACAGGCAATGGTAGTATGCCAGACGTAACTTAACTATTAACACACTATTTTAAATTAAATGCTACATTTCCATTAATTGTAAAATTTGATAGCGATATTGGCATGTCCATCATCGTGGCATTTGATGGACGGAGATTTTCGAAGTTTGTGGCTGCTACGACCACTGCTTGGGACGTTGGGAGATGACAAAATGTTGCTCCATTCTCGCCTGTCCTGTACTGACGGAGCCCAGTAAGCCTGCAGGCTGCTCTCACAACGATGCCCCGTCACCGACATGATCTGTCGAGTTTCCAGCCCGGCGTCAGAGAGACGACCGACAGCTGTGCTCCGGAGGCTGTGGTTGGTGTAAACCCGCGACAGACCCACCTGAAAGAAACAATAATAAACACACTTGATTAATGATTAATGAGGACAGAAGAGGGGTTATACGGCTACATTATTATTAGAATGTAGCTAGTGTACAGATCTCTTTGCTGATTTTTTTCAGCATGTTCCCCAGGTAGTGGACACCCATCTGGAGTACCACACATCAGGTGCCACAGTGATGGAGCGCTTCGGGTGGAGATACAACGATTTTGCATCTGGTGGACACTTGAAGATGTACTTTTTAAAACTTTTTACTGGACACAGAGGATCCCCGGGCCTGGCGAACATGAACCCTCGTAGGTTTTCCTTGTGTGGTTCGTTCGGATCTTTATGGTTTTTTGTTTGAGGATTATGCGCTAAGCTGACGTATTCAACGCCATGCTCGTCTCTTTGGATGATGAAAGATGTCATGGTCAGCTCACGGCTCCCCTCCCTGCCACCCCGAGCAAAACACAGCTGGATGTCAAACCACACCTTTCTGACGAGGCCGACGGGTGTATCGGGAGACAGCGCAGGTGAACATCTGATTATTTGAAGATCCGACTCAGTGATGCGAGGATGGTGGAAGCTGGTGTCCTTCCCACTCTTTATGTAACGCTTCAGTATCGCCTTGAAAACCGCATTACTGGTCTTGCACACAGTGTCACTTATGATGTTGACGTCACTTAAATGGCGGTTAATGCCGGCTCTCAGACTCCTCAAACTGGCAACACTGTATTCTCCTCCTTCCTTGGTTGACCGGACAGACGCATTAAAACAGTCGCAAAACGTCATTGAGAGTAGCGGCAGTGTAGCTTTTAAAGTTGATGTCCATGTTTTTGTCAGCCAAGAAGTCTCTTAATGTTTTAACTGCCCATTTCGTGGTTTTCTTTGTGATTAACTCGTCCTTGTCATCCTCTAATTCGTTCAATTCCTCCGGTGTCACCTCCTCGTGTCGCTTCTCCTTTTTCTTTTCATATTCTCTTCTCTCTTTTTCTTCTGCTGCATCCCAGTCTTCAAAGTTGTCAAACTCACCAAATAAATTAAAAGAAATGATAAAATCACTCATGTTTTGTCTGTCTTGCTGTTGATGAATAAATTGTGAAATACCGTTGAGTCTCCGTTGCCATGGTTACCATCTAGCGTTTGAGCCAGCGCAATAATCTAACTGTCATCAGGCAATTTGACCCGAACGTCTTTCCTGGGTGTACATTAACACTTTTTAACGTACACCCTCCAGCCAATCAGAATCGAGTATTCACCCTGACCATGGTATAAATGTCTATAATTGCTGCCCTAACATGTCTGGAGGTTAAGTCTGGTGTGTGTATGTGTTGTGAAATATTTCTGACAGGTGTCAGGGTCCAAGTTCAGTCAGAGTTTATGAGAATATTATGTAGTGATGAAGAAGTGGACTTTTATCACAGTTGGAGTTTGATTAGTAGATGTACATTGAATATCATTGGTCATGATTCGTCATTGACAGATTACATTCCCAAATGCGAGGATTTTACATAAAGACCTTGGTTGGTAGCTAGGTAACATAACAGAGAAGGATGGGAGAATATGAGCAAGTAGAAACAATCAAGGAAATAATTTTTGCTGATGAAGAGAATGTATTTGAAAACAGTTGATATGTACTGGAATTACTATAAATGTTAGCAAGATTTTCCCCTCACAACAAGCAAAAGGCTGATCATTGTACTTGCAACAAATGAAGCTGATCTGTTGGTGTGAGAAGGTAGACAGAAGAAATAAACAATCACAATTGGTGCTAATTTTGGATGATGTTTTGTTGTGTATTCTGGGGTTGTCTTGTCACATTGCCATCACATAGACCTTAGCAGTATTGGCATGATGTACTGTGTTTCATAGGCTCAATTATAGTGTTGAATTTATTAAGTACAAAACTTTGGGATCATTTCTGAAGATGTGCATATACACAGGTCAAACTATGAATTATTTTTCTGCCACCTAAACAACACTAAACATTCTCACTCTCTCTACCTCGGGAAACTACACACAGGACGTGTGTGGGTGTGTATTTATATAGCATATTGATAATAGTATTTATGTCTCACAATATTATCATATAATATTGATCGAGTCATGGCAACTAATTGTGATTGTTTATTTCTTTTGTCAAGGCTTTCCCACACTCCACTATGTAAGTTGCAACATCAATGTCGAATGAGGGACGAAACAACAGCATCTTCACCTGTAATTTTAATTACCTACAACAGTTCTCTTGTATGGTCTCTTTCAGATCGGCGAGGTCAAAGCAAAGGTGCTGGCAGTGGGCTCTTCTACTAAGACGATCCAACGCCGGGGAGTCGAAAGCAACATGCTTAGCATCGTCATAGCAGACGGAAGCGCACAAATTAAACTGCAACTTGTTCATAGCTCTCTATTGCTGAAAATGTTCATTTCAGTGTATTTCATGTTTCCGTTAAAGGTCAGTTGGATTTCAGTTGTTAATATGATCTGCTTTTTTTTCTTTTCCTTTTATTATTAGCCTACTTCTTAAATTCAGACACATTTAAAAGTCTGCCATTATTTTGTCTTTTTCCTTTTTTTGGGGGGTTTTTAGCGACTTAAGAAATTGTGCGTGTTTTTAATTCAAAATGTCCTATTTCCTATTCCTAAATTTTCCTATGGTTTTGCCAGATTGTGAAAGGAGTCTGCAATGTTCTCCAGTCGAGTTCGCTGCAGGAAGAGGACTGTTTTTCCACCACTTGGCCTCAAGACAGGGTTAAATGCCTGGAGCAGCACAAGGCGCATCAGTGCATGTAACGTTAAGTGACTTTTCTCTTGACTGATGAAATCAAACTTAGTTTGCTCATTTCTATAAGAGTACTTACAGATATTTGTGAAAAAGAAGCAAATGCTTCCACTTCAAGCTAACTGATAAGTTCTCTGGTTAGGACATCAAAATGTCTTGCACGTGTTGTTATGTGTTTGTAAATTCAGGACTGTGTCAATTCCTACTTTCTTTCAGCATGTTAAAATACACAGAAATCTTGCAAACATTAAATTTTAGTGTGGATATGCAGAGTGTCCTACAGCCTTTACAACAGTAGTTGCACTACGCAAAAACATATGTACAGGTTCCATACGCTCACAGTTAAACCAGGGGCACAAACACAAGGACATGCTTTAGCATGCAAATTTGTGTCAGAACGTGTAGCAACCTTATGGGAGTATCTCCAGGTGCATATTGAAAGTGGGACTAAAGTGCCCTGCCCCATGATAACTGTTCCAAGACTTTTTCTGTCCGTTCATCTTTCACCTCACACATCAGTCTGAATGTAAAAAAAGAACTTGCAGCTCTAGTGCTGCCGCTGCCAGCACAGCTAGCTCGTCGAACAGTGAAATGACCAAAACATCTCAAACAGGTTTAGATGAAAATGTTGGAGCAGAGGTGTTGGATGGTGGAAATAATTACACAAGTATTGAAGTAGACGAGAATGAGCTTATGAACAGTTTGGCCTTGTTTTATCTCCAGATGCAGGTTAAAATGCTGCTACCAGCCAGTGTGATTCAGAAAGAGTTCCAGGAGGTGCACAGTTCTAGCACAGCCCATCTTTTGTCTAAATTGCCTCAAGATTTAACACAGTCAAATGTGCCTGAAAATGAAATTAGGGATCTCATAGATAATCTGTCAAAAAATGACCTGATGAAAAAATGCAATGAGTATTTAGAACTGATCAAACACGGAGAACACTTTTCAAGAGTGACTATGCTGAGCCAACACAGATTTACCTGGGTATTAGAGGGTGACAAATTCTCGGGAGTCCCGTGGGTCACGGGATTCCCGCGGGACTCCCGCGGTATGGGAGTAATTTTACTACTGGTCGCAGGATTCAAGACGGGCAGGACGCGGACCTACTCGGGATCAGGCAAGAGCGGGAGCAGGAAACAGACCTCTGAAAAATAAGCCCCACCAACGATTGTTGATTGGCTGCTGCTAGTCGCAGAGTAGCCAATCAGAGCAGGACAAAGTACACGCCCTTCCTGCATATTAAGCAGCCACGCACGCACGTCACACGTCAGTCAAGAAAATGGAAGTCAACAGGAAGAAGGAGCTGCAATTGAAAGTTTTGGCGAGGGACCCCTCTGTTGTTCGCCAGGAGCTGTCCGGGAAGTCGGCCGTGTTAGAGACATTTTTAAGAGTACTGTTAGACGATACAGCGACAGAATATGTAGTGTGTAAATGCTTACCGCGGCAGAAGCCGGTGCCAGCGGTTGTCAAAACCCAGCTAGCCGGTGAGCTAGCGCAGATGTCGGCCACCGACCTCAGGCCATTCTCCTTGGTAGAAGGTCGGGGGTTTTATGCAGGCGTTAATAGCAATAGGGGCCAGATACGGCAATGTAGATCTGGCTAAGTAATGCCTTCACTGTATCTTTAATGGACACATACTGGCAAGTCTCTCTTTTCCATTTTTATCAATACCCACTGGGTATTGATAAAAATGGAAATGAAGGCATTACTTAGCCAGACCTCAGTTCAAGAGCAATATGTCCAAGCAAAATCTGACACACCAACAACTCCTGATGTCCTGGAAGATCTGAGAGATGGTAAAATCATAAAAAAACAAAAAAAACAATACATAGTTAAATGAATCACCATCCTCAGTAGACATAATCTTGTATCAAGATTCATTTGAGGTTGCTAACCCTCCCGGCTCTGGCAGAAAGAAGCACAAGATTTTAGCTGTATATTTGACTCTAGCAGAGATCGCAGCACACTACAGGTCTTCCATTGATCCAATGCAGCTAGTTTTGTTGTGCAGGGAGGACGACTTCAAGTTTTTTGGCCAAGAAAATGTCTGCTGCAGTTAATGACTTGAAGAAAATGGAATTCATGGCCCTGGAGGAAATATTGTGAGGGGTACTGTTTTGGCTATAACCGGAGATAATCTAGGGTCTCCGGTCTCAGGCGAGGCAACACACCTGTCTCTTTAAGGCGCGTGCACCTTATCTTATGAAACAACGGCTTTGCACGTTTTTCCTCACCTACATCTTTTGGAAGAGACTCCACGTCAAGGTAAGAAGTGTTCATTGTAAAATGTTTATTTATTGATGTAAATGTAGATAGATAAATACTTTATTCATCCTGAGGGAAATTCAGTAATGTGGTGGCAGCGCTGCTCTTCTGTCCAGCAATACACACCTGAAGCTTCACTTTTCATTCAAACAAACTAACGCGACGGCCACAGTTGTTAGATTTCATCAATGAGACTAACATTAATCTCCTAAAAAGAGTTTAACCAGCCAGCGGTAAACCTCTAAAAACTTGTGGATAAAGTTACTTGGCTCGTTATCTCCAGCGGGATGACGACGGAGGCGATCAGTTCAGTAGACCGGCTACTGCCTCTGAGACGTGCCGGTACCATGGATGTAGCCTAACTAGCTCCCGGTCGCTGCTCCTTCTGCACTTCTCCCAAAACAAACGTCGGAGCAAATTTCCTAACAGGCGATATCCGGATAAACTGACCACAGACTGGGGATTTAACGGTGGCTTTTATCAGCTAGCGGACTTTATGCTTAGTTGTGATGCTGGCTGTGTGTGTTTTGAACATTGTTTCAAACTATGTGCGTTTGCTTGAGCATCTTTTAAATACATGTTTTATGTGTGGCATTTTTAAGCTTCATGTGTGTTATTGGACAGAAAGAGCAGCACTGCCTCAGAGCGAAGCCTACGTACAGAAAACGCCACTTTACATCAATAAATAAATGTTTTATTAATTATACTACTGTGTACTCCTCATCCCATTGTACATACCTGTTTATAATAATACCTAAATATTTGTTAATATACACCTGCCATTGCTATTTATACCTTATTCCTTTTGCACTTTATATTTATTACTGTCAATATCTGCACTTTAATTGCTTTTCACCTGGCTAGAAGCAAACTTAATTTTGTTGTCTCAGTACTTGGACTCTGCAATAACAAAGTGAATCTCCTCTCATCTCAGGGTACCCAGGCCTTAACCATGTGGTTCGGGGGGCTCTTTCCATTTTCCATGGGCCCATGGTAGAGTCATCATTCAGCTCAATGGGGGACATCATAAACAACAAGAGCACCACAATGAGCATGGAAACCTACAATGCGATCCAGACAACCAGGTATGCCCTGAGGTCCAGGGGTCGGACCGCCCTTCAGATGTTCAAAAGAGAGGCTGTGAAGCTCTCCAAGGTTAATAAGGTCCTCTGCAAGAACATCCACACTGCTGGCACCAGGGACAAGATGCATAGACAAAAGGCCCAGCTGAAACAAAGAGAGAAGCGGGTGGAGTTTCAGTACCAGCCTAGAGTCAGTGCAGCCCAGAGCAGGAAGACCTGGTGGAGGAAGAAAGGCAAGCGAAAGTCCAGCACCTGGCTGTCCAGAAGCGCAAAAGAGCTCTTGAATTACTGGTCCAGAAGAGAAGGGAAAAGTCCAATATTTGAGCCCTTTACTCTATTCATTCACACCTTACATTGCTGTAATAAACATTTATGCACATCGACATATGGAACTGGCTAATGGCTTCTCCTTTCTGTTCTCAGGTGCTGAGATCCTATCCATTTGGCGTTATGCTTCTGTTTTGTTTTGTTTCATGAAAAAATGTTTGTTCCATGAAAAAAACGTAGTTATGTTTTTGTTCTATGCACTTTATACTGGATTTTCATCTGTCTTATTGTTATTATTACCCCCTTTGAGAGTTTAGTTTCAATTTATCAATAAAAAAATGTAAAAAAAGATCCTAGACCACTTTTCCTGCTTGAATAAGACTGAGCCTGATCTGATGGACATCTAGGGACAGATTCACTAAGGTTTGCACAGCTTTTGCTCATGCTAAACCTGCACAGGCTGAGCAATCTGCCCCTCTGTTTGTTTCTGAAGACCCTCTTCACATGTTTCAAATCCAAACACAGAGAGACAGATTGTGCAGGTTCAGCATGAGCAAAAGCTGTGCAAACCTTAGTAAATCTGGACCCTAGTCTCATGCTAAAATTGACTGTAAATTCACCTTTAAAGTTGTTGTTTTTTTTTATTTCCCGGGGGAAGTCGGTACCCCCTAGGGAGTCGGTACCTTGTCACCTTTTTTACCCCTGATGAGTTTGCACGCCTGCAGTGATACTAACAACAAACCATGTGAGGTAAAACCAGATGGGCAAAAGCTTGGTGGGCTTGCTGCACAGAACTGGTGCCTGCTACGTCTCCTTCCTGTAATGATTTGGGGACAGGATAAAAAATCCCCTTGAAAATGATGTTTGGCAGCTGTGTCTCAAGTTGCGGGAGGTTGTTGATCTAATATGTGCACCCAAGATCCATACCAACCAAGTTGCTTATCTTTAGATGTTTATTGAGGAGTACCTTGAAATGAGAAGCAACTTTCAACTCTTGACTTTTTTGTCGTTGCATACGTTTGTTTTTTGTCCTTATTATCCAGTAAAGAGGCAAAACACTGATCACAAAAAGGTAACTTCATCCTGTAGGCTATAACTTCAGCTCTTCAACTGATAATATTAGCTCTGACCTGAAGATCAGCGGAAGCACACAGGAGATGCTTATGATTATGTTGAACTGCTGTGACAGTTGTGTACGCCCCTACAGGTCATGGTGTGGGGGTCAACAAGACAGGAGATCCTGCTGTGAAGGTTAAGAGTACAGGAGGCTATGGTGCCGGAGTCAAGATGAAAAGAGGTTATAGTGGGGCAGCTTAGCTAGAAACTATATAAGGATTGTGCATTTTATGATAAAAGCGTCAAATTTGGTACACTTGTAGCCAAAGACATATAGAACAAAATTAGATATGGAGGCACGACGAATTTTCAATATGGCGGCCATTTTTCAAGATGGCCGCCAGTGACGACTGTTTTTAGATTGAATTTCATATTAACAATGGATAATAAGAGATAGAAGCATCAAATTTGGTAGTTATGCTCAAAGACACAAAGGAAAAACAATAAAGATATGGACCCATCATACATTTTTAATATGGCGACCATTTTGCAAAATGGCTGCCAGTGACAACTCTTTTTAGATCAATTTTCATGATAATGATGGACATAAATGATATGAGGATATATGTTGGATTTATCTACTAAGCATAGCACTTGGGAACCTTTATTTGAATGACTCCTTTTTCAATATGGTGGCAAAGATGGCAGCCAACTACCAAAAATGTTCAAGATGGCGGGCATGCCTGGTCCTAGGAAAACAGTGCTTTATATTGCTTGCCAAACCAGAGATGGAAATCTAAATGAGTTCTTCAGACATGAAAACCAGCCATGTCCCCCAGCACTGTCTAAGGGGGGAGATCTTCGCTTTGGAATGAAGAGTGATCTTCTTTCATGCCTGGAAGATGTCCATAGACCATATTCTGATGGCCCCATGGTTACCTGCACTATTGTAGATGGGGCAGCCATTATCCAGATGCTCAAACCAACATCTGTAAAGACCTTTGATGAGTACACCAAAGAGATTTTCATTCCATATCTCAACAGGAAACTTTCACATGTGACTAGGCTTGATCTGGTGTGGGACCGCTACTGGTCTGAATCCTTGAAAGCTGCTACAAGAGCAAAACGTGGCCAAGGGGTGCAGAGACGTGTGGTAGGTGCTGCACCCATTCCCAGGAACTGGCAAAGCTTTCTGAGAGTTGACAGTAATAAGACAGAGTTGTTCACCTTACTCTCAGATGCTCTGCTCAGGGAATTTGTGCTGGAAGACAAACAGCTTGTTGTCACAAATGATGTAGATGTCCTCAGTAAGCCACCACTTCATGATCTGTCTTCAATTGCTCCATGTACACATGAGGAAGCTGATAGTAGAATGTTATTACATGTGGCCCATGCAGCAAGAAATGCAGCAAGAAATGGCCATCAGAAAATCATGATACAAACTGTTGATACTGATGTTGTGGTACTGGCTGTGGCAGTTGCTCAGGGTCTCCAGCCAGAAGATGAGCTATGGTTGGCATTTGGAACTGGAAAGGGTTTTCGATACCTTGCAGCCCATGAAATTGCAGCGGGACTGGGGCCTGAGAAGTCACAAGCACTTCCAGTGTTCCATGCACTGACCGGCGGTGACACAGTATCCAGTTTTGCTGGCCATGGGAAGAAGACTGCATGGACTGTTTTTCCAGAACTCACAAATGCCCTGTTACAAGTATCTTCTGCCCCAGATAACATACCGCGAGATGTTATAGCTACAATCGAGAGGTTTGTTATACTGCTTTATGACCGAACCAGCCAATGCACAGAAATAGACACTGCAAGGAGGAAGTTATTTGTGAAGAAACAGAATGTGCTGTCTATCCCACCGACAAAGGCTGCCCTAGAAGAACATGTCAAGAGAGCAGTTTACCAAGGAGGACATGTATGGGGTCAGATGCTGGTACCTATACCAGAACTACCTTCACCATGTAAATGGGGCTGGTCAAAGACATCTGAGGGTTATTATGCACCCCTCTGGACATGCCTGCGGGATGCAAGCCAGTCCAGCTATGAACTTGTCTCCTGTCAATGTAAGAGGGGTTGTGTTAGGCAGTGCAGGTGCAAAAAAGCTGCCTTAGAATGCACAGCTCTCTGTTACTGTGAAGGGGAGTGCTAAATAGACTTTCCCGCACTGGACCTACTTAGACTATCACATATTTTGAGTCTTGAATTGCAGCTTCTGAGCAATTCTGATGTTCATTTACTTTACTTCAGATCCAGAAAAATATAATGACACCAAGATCATCTAAATCAGAGAAATCTATGCAACTTTATTGCAACTACCATTTTTTGCTCATTGGCTGTCATCTTGGTCACCATCTTAAAAAAAATTATAATCTAAATGATAGTTCCCAAGTGCAATGCAGATAAATCCAACATATATCCTTGATATATAATCAACATCACATTATATCCATCATTAATATGAAAATTGATCTAAAAGCAGTTGTCACTGGCAGCCAATTTGGAAAATGACCGCCATATTGATCATTTATGAGGGTCCATATCTGTATTTTTTGTGTATTTGGCCATAAAGGTACCAAATTTGATGCTTATATTACATATTATCCATTGTTAATGTGAAATTCAATCTAAAAACAGTCATCACTGGCGGCCATCTTGAAAAATGGCCGCCATATTGAAAATTTGTCGTGCCTCCACATCTAATTTTTTTCTATATGCCTTTGGCTACAAGCATACCAAATTTGACGCTTTTATCATAAAATGCACAATCCTTCTGGTTATCTGCCCCACTATTAATGAATATCTGGTTGAATTTGTGAACATTATGTAAACATTGGTTTTCTAAACCAAGACTAACAACTAATGGCCGGTATCCATTTTAAATTATCTCAATTTATCTTTCAGGATAACTTCACAGCCTAATCATGGAAGCTGCTGCCAGTCTCAAGAGGACTGGCCACATCCCATATTCTGAGGAATTTATTATCTGTCAAGAGAGAACAAAAGAAAGGTTAAAGCAGCTTGGACAACAGGGACTTGAGACATTAAAATGCTCTTCTGCAAAAAGAGACAAACTGGGTGACAGAGAAAACAGGCCAGTAATCGAGCGACTCAAAGAAATATCAACAGATAATCTGTGGTGTCACAAAGCATGTTTCTCATCATTCACAAGCAACAGGGAGTCAAAGACACCCACTTTGGTGGGGGGAATGAACAAGTGACCACTATACTGGGGTCAAATACCTGAGTGGAGGACGTGTGGAGTCTTTTGTGTTACTGTCAGCATGCCTGAAGCATCATGCTATTGCAACATGGGTTCATCTTGATCCTGTGCTGAAGTCCATCCAAGAGGAGCATCCAGCAGTCAAGCATGTTCATTTCATTTCAGATGGACCCACCTCCCAGTATCGCAAAAAAAACCCCGACATTCTACCTGGCATCAACAGTGCCGTTCATGAGGGGTTTTGAGTATGTCACTTGGAACTTTACTGAGGCGTCGCATGGCAAGGGAGCCCCTGATGGGGTGAAGGGTGCCCTCAAGAACCTGGCAGATAGGATCGTGGCTTATGGGACTAACATTCCAGATGCCAGCACGCTTTACATACAACTGGAAGTGCATTCCTCTGTGAGGCTATACATGGTGACAGAGGATGAGATCAACTCAGGCAAAGAACTGATTCCTCCGTTGCTAAAAACAGTGCCTGGGACGATGAAGATACATCAGGTAGGTCAAAATGATGTGCTTAATCAAGTTTAATTGTTATGAGCTCGCTTAATTAAATTAATGATTGATTCATATGCGACTTCTAACACTTACATTGAATACATTTTATAAAACGAAATTATTGATGTGTGACTGAGTTCGATGTCTGAGTCGAATCTCGCCCCAAAATACTATTTGTTTCCTGCTTATTGATAGCTGACATCAGCAAAACCAGGGGCTATCCAGACCCGGGAAGTGTCCTGCTTTTGTGGCTGTGCATGCGGATGCTTTCTCCCGAAAGAGTTCAGCTTCAGAGAAGGAGACAATGTGGAGTCAGGGAAGGAGAATGCTGAACCAGAATCTGTTTTAGAGGTTGGAACGTGGGTCCTAGTAGAATATGATGCAGAACTCTTCCCTGGCACCATCACACAGGTATGTAAAACTAGCTGGAGGTATGAACACTCCATGTTAATTATAAATTATGTGTCCTATTCTGTACCTTTTTGTTCTTTTTCTTTGACCAATTTCTTCTCCAGATTGTGGCTAATCAATATGAGGTGGACACAATGAATTCTGCTGGGGAGAACAAATTCTACAGTCCGTCCATCAGATGTGAGGGAGGGAAAGTGTGGTACAACCCTGACAGAACCACTGCCTATCACATCCTCTGCACGTCATTTCAGTGTTGCTGCAGATATCTGGGCTAAACACAGAAAACACACGTGTGTGTGTGTGTGTGTGGAGGTGGTGTGTGTGTGTGTGTGTGTGGGGGGGGGGGGTTAAGTTCTGTGCAAATTCCCTCATGTATGTTGTGTTTTTAACCAAACTGTTGTTAGCCACAATAAAGTTATGAGCTGAGCTGAACTAATCTTTTTCTTTTCATTCATTTCGATTTCACATTTTACTTTTACGTTAAAGTTAGATTAATTTGTGAATGTAAGAATTTTAAAAAATCTCAATAATTCTCATTACCGAAACAGGTGCTAATTTAGAGGGTAATCAGGTAATTAACCATTAATATTGTGGTTTTTAATTAATGTGAAGAACATGTAAGTTTTGTTATTTCAGTTTTGCAGAAAACTTTTAAAATATGTTGAGTAATCATGAAATACGCATAAAAAATGTTTGTAGATTGCAGGTGGTGTTGCTATAATGAGAGAAATCAGTAAAATTATAATAAATACATATTTGTAAAAAAAATGTAATAATTCATTTTCAAAAACACAAATAATTATTTGTTTTTCTAAGGTTTTTGGAGTTTTGGATGGCTGCAGTAATGAGATTTTTCAAGGACTTGTTTGGGGAAATGCGAACAAAAATGTGATATAGTGTCAATAAATGCTCTGAGATCAATAATCCCGATAACCTAAGACCTTTTTTTTTGTGTTTAAAAAAGAAAATTGCCCTATTCATGCCTATTTAAAATGTTCATGTTTGAAATCTTTGAAACCAGGTTTTCATGAGAATGACCCTAGTGCCGTGCCTTCCCTCCCTACATTCTCAGATGAGCCTTCCACCAGTCAGTTAATCAGTCCACGTGGACGCAGCAATTGGGGGGACAGTTTTCAGGTGCCATGGGACAAAATGAGACCCTCTCTCAAAAGAGCCATTGATGCTGGTAATTGTCCAGAGCCAGGGGATCGCCGACACATGGTGCATGTCATTGTCGATTCCATGAGAGAACACTGCTTGAACCCGACACGCAAAGACTGCACAGCAGTAGCAAAAGCTACAACTCTGATGTATCCTGGCAGCTTTTTAGATCACACTGAGGAGGGGGAAAATATTGGATGTGGATACTTCACTTTACTGCAGCAGCTGAAGACCAGAGTTGAATAAGTAAACAGACAACACACTCTCCTGTCTGAGGAAGTCCAGAAGGTCCCAG
The DNA here is from genome assembly GCA_039737535.1 of Lagodon rhomboides. Taxonomy (NCBI): domain Eukaryota; kingdom Metazoa; phylum Chordata; class Actinopteri; order Spariformes; family Sparidae; genus Lagodon; species Lagodon rhomboides. The sequence continues at coordinate 7,400,884 of CM077784.1, read as the reverse complement.
ACAAGTGATGATGACCAGCCACCACCTGCCAAATTACAGACAGTTATGGTTGTATTAACTGGCAGCCACTGGAGTACCCAGAGGGGGAAACATCTTCTTCACCTGAGGAAAAGAGGAAAGAGATGGTGGATATATTTACTCAAGAGGGGCTCAGGGCAGCTGAGAGTTGAAGGGTAAAGGAGCTTATGACAATCACATATCTAAAACAGCGAGAGGACATAAATGCAGACCCAACACCCAGCATTCAGGACATAAGTAACACAGTATTTGCAGTATTTCAACACACTCACATTTTTGTTTGTTTTTTACCACGTTGGTGCCTTGTACATCAATGTGCAAAGGAATGCTAATTGAAATGTTTAAATGATTTAATTGCTATCTATTGCTACTTTCTCATGGTACTAGATTGTCACGACTGAAGATAGTGCCCTTTCATTTTACTGTAGCTTGTAGTCATAGCTATGTTCACCACTCTGCTTTGGAAAGCTTTAAAGATGTCTGGAAATAATCTATTTCACCCCTAGGGTCCAACAAAAACCATTATTGTTAACATGTAAGGTGATACAGTTGCAACACTGATTCAATACACATTTATAATGGCTATTTTAAAAGTTTGTTAATGACATTAAGGATCTTCTATGCAATGTAGGTGGAGTCAACTTTGAAACAATGAAAGTAGTCTGCAGTGTTTTCACATCATCTTTTGGTATCACCTCAGTTCTCTCTGAACCACAACAGAGGTTATACCAAAGGGATACCAGGTACTAGCTACTACTTTTGCCCAGTGTAAGACCAAAAAGGCAAGTCAGTTTGAGCTGATACGATACAGTGGAAAGCACTAGAACTGTTTACTATGTAGGTATTCTTTCTGTAATAATTGCCTGAAGGTTTTTTTTTTTTTTTTTTTCTGTGCTTTTGTTTATCTAAATTATAATACTCAAAGGTGACAACAACTCCTGCCGATGCAGAGGAACAGTTGGTCCTTCCCGGCACCCCAAGGCTCATTGCACTAGGTAAAACTGTCATTCAATAAAAGCAGATTTAGACATGAATAAAACTAAGTGGACATACGCAGAGAATATAGTCAGGTAACTCTTGTGGCAGTTCAGCTTTACAAATAAATACCATTTCAGATGTCATAATAATAATTAAAAAAAAAAAAAAGATCATTTAGGCCCCTTTAGTTGTTTGGGTGGTATTTGTCATTATATAATGTGCACATGGTGTATGTGACATTTGTCCTCTGGATTTACCCTATTAAGACTAGTGAGGAAGTGTCACTGCTGCAGTGCCTGGGGAGTACATTTCAACACATTGACTTGGAGTGGGGTGAGCTGGTGACCTTCTGATTACCAGACACCCTCCTACCCACTCAGCCACTGCAGCACTGGGCACAAGTGAAGAGGGTCTGCAGAGTCAGACATTACTTACTTGTAATTGAATTGTTGTTTTATGTTTGATCATTGCAGAAGGCACTGTGTGGTCTGCTAACAAATGGATGCTGTCCATAGAGGGCCGTGTTGTGATCCCACATTCACCTCCCATGCCGGATTTCACAACTGCCTTGGCTGTCTTATTCGCCAGTTTCTATGTTTTCAATATTGAATATCAGGTGGAAGCAGTCGCAACACTGGAATTTGTTCAGAGGTATTGCCAATAACATTCTAACTTAACTTTGATCTACAAATATTTGGAAAAGTCCCAGAACACTTCATAGTGGTGAAAGAATATTAATTTGTATTCCAAGATGAAAACACAGAATCAGAGACGTTTTAAAAGGATTTATACGTACAATTATGTTCATTAAATGAACATAATTGCTCTAGGGCAATACATAAGGTCTTATGATCAAAACTCAAATCGTCATCTAAGCCATTTCTATGTTTTAACAGTTAGGAGGCACCTTGACAAAAAATATTTGTATCCTTTCAGGTTGATCCTAACCTTGAGCCACATATTTTCCATATAATTATCAAATATGAGTTTTATCTTTCTATAAACTTCTTGATCTGTCCTGAGAGGACTGTTGAACTGATGTGCTCATCAAACGGGCCAAGAGATATACCGTATTTTCCGCACTATAAGGCGCACCTAAAAACCTCCAATTTTCTCAAAAACTGACAGTGCGCCTTATAATCCGGTGCGCCTTATATATGGACCAATATTGAGCCACAACAGGTCTCGCAACTACGGTAAGCAGCCGCCGACTTCATTTTCCCCCGTAGAAGAAGAAGCGCGCGGTGCATGCTGGGATATATGACTGCGCGAGGCTGATATATCAGTCTCAACTGTGGTCCGAGCTTTCAGGAAGGCAGGAATTGTCACTGAACTGCTAGACAACAGCAGCGACACTGACTCGATTAATGACGACTTCAACGAGACGGAGCCGGGTATGTCGGATGCCAACGGAGTTGTCAGGACGCTGGTTTGTAATCTATTAATAAAGTTTGACTGACCTATCTGACTGTTTTGTTGACATTCCCTTTAGCGCAGCTCCATCTAATGGATGCATAACATAACCCCAGCCTCTACTGTAGCGTCTATTCTATGCGCCTTATAATGCGGAGCGCCTTGTATATAAACAAAGTTTTAAAATAGGCCATTCATTGAAGGTGCGCCTTATAATCCGGTGCGCCTTATAGTGCGGAAAATACGGTACTAACTTCCATTTTCATTTCTATTAGGTTCCTTGCCAGGATGAATCCCGATTCCAGCAAGTGCACAGCCAAGGTCCAGAGAAGCCGGAAAACTGGCAGAACTGTAAAGCGAAAGACATCTGATAGGAATCCACGAGTCATTTCCTTCATGAATGCCTTCTCTGCATTTGACTGGCAAAACAACTAGATTAAGGTGAGGTTCTGATAATAGCCATCATATCCATCCATCCATATCCATGAAGATGGGTTTGGTTTTTATTTGTCAAAATTTTGAGATCTTAGTCTAAATAATGTTGAACTACGTAACACTGAAGAAATAGTCAGCACTAATTAAATTCCCTTTATTAATCTGGTATCCTTTCAAAAAAGTTACACATTTACCCTTAAAGACATGTCCTCTCAAAACAACTGCTCTAAAAATATATCAGATAAATATTCTTTAAAGCTGCAGTACAGCATTGCTTTATGTGTGTCGTCATACTACTTGCACAGATATGGGTTGTTTATTCACTTCTTGTCTACTATGATTGTTTACTTTTCAGGAATCTGCTCCTAATGTTGCTGTGGAACAGCACTGAGCACTGTGGAACTGGATAATGGAATCATTCCAATACCCATCATCCTAAAATTACTGAATTCAATGTTTATGGAAATTAATATCCATTGTTTTATAGTTACTAATATTTTAAACATGTATAGAGATTGCAGCTGCTTGTCAGTTATGGCATGCATGGTATGGTATGCATACCAAGAATTGTGTTTATAGAAATGCATTTATATGAAGAATAAATAGCTAGGAAAATGTATCTTTTGGTGTCCCAATTATTGTTAAAACTTTAAAAAAAAAATTCATTGGATGTACAGGATTTTGGCATGTCTCACACACTGCTCTGCTTACTACAGTGTCTATAATAAGTGGTTAAATGAAACTAAATCATTTTTTTTTTACATGGTTGTATTGTCCACAAAAAGTTATTTGATAAAATGAGAAATTTTGATCATGTATATTCTATTTTCATAATCATATTAACCCTTTAGGCGGGTTAGGGTTTTATTTTCAAAAATACTAGCTTTTGACATCTAAATTTCAGAAGGCTCTGGCTTGAAAGTGCTTTGAGATAGAGACAGAGTGTAAATGACACAAATATTGAGAATGACCAAAAGTTTATCTAGGGAGTAAATTTTCTCATCCAATTTGCATATTATGACATCATATGGTGGTGGCCATATTGGATTATGTAATTTCCATGAAATACCTGATATTTTGAAAGAGTTTAACTGATTTCATCAGATTCACCCCTCTCCATCCATTTATGTTGTCCACATATCAAATGAACAGGGAAAAAGTAAATTTTAAGCCAACAGTTGTGAACTTGAACTATTACCACCACAAAACTCATGTAAACAGTAGGCGTGTATGATTTTCTTTTTTTTGTGTGTGTGTGTGACTTGGCTTCACTCAAAACAAATGCCTTATAACCATATTTGTCAGGTTTGTTCGGACTATACATTTTCAATGTGGACTTTCCCTTGAAAGCTATGGTCATTTCATCCAGTGACAGTTGTTTGCATGGGCCTTAGACAGCTGAGAAGCGTGGAATGATCAGGTCAATTATTGGGCGCACCTTGAACAGTCTATCATAACCTGGCTGGCCCCTCTCAACATACTCATCATTATTGGCAAAGTGGAAGAGAGACAGGATCATTTTGAGTCTGTTCCTAGACATCACTTTCCCAGTCCTGGTGTAAAAGTTGGCCAAAATTCTGCCCAATAATCCTCAATCTCTGAGTTATGCACCAGGCCCATGCTCAAATGGAGTGACAGGAAGGCTTTCATTTCAGGGACAGTGACATCATACCATTCATGAAACCGTGAACTTGGCATTAGTTCATGAGAGCCTAAATACTGATGAGCATACCAATTTGTCTCTGTCTGTGATGTGACTCCAGAAATCATCAGTCAGAAAGAGGGACAAAAAATCTATAGACCTTGAATCATTGCTAAGCTCTTTGTCACCACGATATCCAATTTGCTCATCAAAGGGCTTTATCCATTCCTGATATGTTTCCTCATCTCTCAAGTAAGCCCAGCCACCATTACCATAATCATCATCATCATTTCCAGCCCTGTTCTGCCTTCCCCTGTTGCCTCTACCACGCCCATCTCTCCTATGGACACTGCGACCTCGTGTACCTCTGCCCTCCTCATCATCACTACTTTCAGCCCTATAGAGTGGTGAAGTCCCGCCCCTTCCGTTTCCGGTGCATGGGACCTCAGACACGAATTATTATGAACGAGAGTCAACGGAGAGATAAAAAATATTTTCTGGTCCCGTTTGAATTGTGCCATGAAGTTCACATATGTTGTTCGTGGTTTTTAAAGATAATTTAAAATAATAATTTAAGATAATAATTTAAGAATTCAAGATAAGCTTGATAAGGTTTAGTGTGAGGCTGCTTTGTGAACTACAGCTCTTCGCTGCTCTCGACGCAAATGATATACGTCACCACCCACACTGGGAACTCTGAGACAGACATGGCGATCTCTCTGCTCCACTTCACCGCCTTTTTCCAAAGAGATCATCTGAAGGGAACCGAAAGAAACAACAGCCGTTCCTGCTCGAATGAGGACATTCTGGAACAAACCACACTGGCATCTTGAAATACAGGGACTTCGCCACGCTATAGGGAAGAGGAGGGAAAGGTTGATGACGTGACGTCACATACGTAACATGTAGTCTTTCTCATTGTGTTTTCTCTACAGCCTTTAGCTGAACAATTGCACAATAAACTGTCAAACTCTTGACGTGAAAAAATATCATTTAAACAAACAAACAACATTTGTGTAATCCAAGGCATATAACGACTGGGACCAGAAAATAATTACTTTATGTCCATTCAAACCCATGCATATCTTACGATCCGAAAGGTCCCATGGGGTCCACCGGAAGGGGCGGGACTTCGCCACTCTATTCAGACCACCCCTGCTGCCTCTACGACACCCACCAGCCCTTCTACGAACACTTCGCCCACGTCTCCCCTGCTATCCCCACTAGTGTTGGGAGAAGAGTTGGACTTGTGTGTGTGTTGTGCGCATGGACGTACCGTTAACGGCGCGGTACAAAAAGTGAACACTAACGCTGGTCCCAGTGCTATTCTCACCACCCCCGCTACTTCTACCACTAGCTCCCCTACTGATACTATGAGTTTGTGTATCATCGTGTTTTTGTGCTTGTTTGTTCTCCTCGCTTTGCCCAGCAGCGCCATTACTATGCAAAGTTCATATCTGGCAAGCTCACTAATCGACCGACTGTCATCTCCCAAAGGTGGATTTTCCCCTGCAGAGTCAGGATCAGCGACTAGGAGAACCATCACTTCCCTAGGCGTCAACTTTTTGCTCGCCATTTCTGTTTATTTCTTCTCAATAACTCCTACATTTAGCAATACCGCTTCAGCATAAACAGCTTCGTGGCACACTATCTCCAGTTTCTCACCCAACAACTCTTCAGTAAGGAAAGTAGCTATTGGCTGTCCTAGCTACAGGCTGGCTGTCATCGCCTAATTTGCATAAGTATTTTGTGTGAGAGTAAGTGAAGAAACTTGTACATTTACATTTACACCCCGCTCTGTTAGCCAGGGCGGCAACAGCGGCGGCGATGTGCCTGTGCTATTCATTTACAGCCTGGACGTGGAGTGGTGTGTGTCTCCTCTCTGCTCTGACTGCAGGCTGGGACTGCTGCGTGGGGCTGCTGTGAGACTGACCGCCTGTGAGTGCTTTTGGACGGGGAGGGGCTCACGGCAGCACCCGCTGCTCGTTGAGCTCAGTAACTGCAGAGTGATACGTGCTTTCACGTCAGAGTCTCCAAACACCACAAAAGTCTCCAATAACACCAGAAAAAGTCACTAGATTTGCTGCTAGATGGGATGGATGGATTTCCTCGAACATTTTGCATTAAAGCATGATGTTTTTCTGAGCTAAGGTCTAAGTAAGGGATGTCTGCCAACTAGTGGAGGGGAGTATGAACTACATATAACACTCTATTCGGAGAAAACAGCTGTTTGATTCAGTGCAGCGTTGTCTCACAATTTTGCGACTTTGGCGCTTAAAGGGTTAAACATTTTGCATGTGTCCATGAAATTGCTGTCCACCCTGTCATTATGGGGTAACTGCCCCTTTAAGAATGATGTCATCAGTGACATTACTACTACCACTTTGTCTTTCTTCCGTGGAGGCTGAACCAGTGGCTAGTTGCAGAGTAAGTATTTACACTTTTATTTCATAATTATCATCATATTATGTGTGTAGTTGGATGTAGTTGGCAACTTTGATGTGCAATAAAAAACTTGTTTTCCATACGTTGTCCGAGATTCTTGTACTACTGAACTAAGTACTTCATAGACTACTTGCATGCATAATATGAAGTACTTTTACTATGTACTTTTAGAGTAATACTTTGTCAAAATCCTGACCAGATCACAAGAATAAGGATGTTTCACCCAAATTTGATGTGCAATAAAAAACTTGTTTTCCATGAATAGTCCAACATATATATACTACTGAACTCAGTACTTCATAGACTACTTGCATGCATAATATGAAGTACTCTTACTGTGTACATTTCAAGTAATCCGGGGTCAAAATCCTTAACAGAGAAAAAGAATAAGGATATTTCGTCGAACTTTGATGTGCAATAAAAAACTTGTTTTCCATAAATAGACCAAGATTCATATACCGCTGAACTAAGTACTTCATAGACTACTTGCATGTATAATATGAAGTACTCTTACTGTGTACTTTTAGAGTAATCCTGGGTCAAAATCATGACCAGATCACAAGAATAAGGATATTTCGCCCAACTTTGATGTGCAATAAAAAGCTTGTTTTCCATAAATAGTCCAACATATATATACTACTGAACTAAGTACTTCATAGACTACTTGCATGTATAATATGCAGGATGAGTTTCTGAATCAACTGGTCATCAGTGCCTTTCTTGTCTTCAGACATCAGTTGCAGACTGATCATCTCATTGTCGTGCCGCCTTTGTTTTCTCCTTTCGCTCCACGATAATGTCTTCAATACTCCAGTATCTGGCACCTCATCTCTACAACCAGATTGCACAACAGTCTCGTCCAGTTCATTCAAACTCTGCAAATAAACGCTTCGTGGGAGTTTTGAGGTCAGAGCGTTGGCAATCAGCTGTCTTCCTTCGCCTCTTATTGGCCTCCTTTTCAATTGTTGTCTGCTGTGTCGCACATCGCCACCCTGGAAGCCTTGAGGGATGACTTGTCTTCAACTTTTACCTTTACCTTAACACTGCAGTCATCAAAGCGGCAGTACCCAGCGCAGGTAAACAGCTGCATATTGCAAATTTCATTATATAATGTGAGTAACAAGTAGAAATCGACTTTTTTATAATAATAATAATATAATAATGATTGTGGGCTACAAGACTTTGCTGGTCCCACTTGGAGCGCATGTTCTGGAACATTAGTGTTTTGTTGAAAAGCTTTTTTTCATTGAAACACACAAATAAACCACAAATATCTGAAATGACCTACTGGACATCATAACAATGGGATCTGATTTAGGCCTACTCAAAATCCACTGACAAATAGCTGTTGTGATTTTAGTTTTCACATTATGTTTGGTTCAAGATGTCTGGTGGTGAGGACAGGAAGGCAGTGGAGGTGACAGAGTCATGCCTAAGGCAAAAGTCTCTGGTGTGGGCCTTGGCATCAGGAAGAGCAGGCTTGGGATAACTCCCAAAGACCCAGTGTTAAAATAATTCTGCGATAATTTAGAACTGGAGGAAGGAGATCGGAATCAGCTCAGAGTTCAAACAAGGTTTTAATCTTGTACAAGAGGAGCATTCACAGAGCAACACGCAGGTCTGTTACAAAGTGAAGACTCAATATCCCAAGAGAAAAGCATGGTATTTATCTGTCTCTGTGGGTGTGTTTTCACCCTGATGGTTACTTAATTCATGCCCTCCTGCACCCAAAGGAATCAATCACAGAGAAGGAAGTGATAACCATGAGTGACTATTCAACACCTTGAGTGATTACTCAATACCTTACTTGTGTCACAAAACAATACAAAGGGTCACAGGGCACAGGTCACATTTTAAACAGTTATATACAAAATTTCCATCACACCCAGGTCAGCAAGGCCTGGGTCAAGGAGAGACACCAACTACTCCAGGAACAGGTTCAAGCAGGCCTGGAGGAAGAGAGACAGGGGTGATTGCAAAAAAAATCCTGAGCCAGAACTTTTTCCTATGACATCACCCCCCGTACCTACAAGACGTATCACCTGCAGTCAATCTCAGAGCACTAGAATCTATGGGCAAAGCTACCACAGCTGCTTTATGACAGTGTTCGTGATTCGTGCCGTGACAGCGCTTTTTTCACCCTAGTTCCACACATTGGCCTCCTTGCGCACAACGTGCAAAAGCATGCACCTGGTTGTCGGAGCTTTTGGCACCGCCTCCCAAAGAGCTTTCCATCGCTACCCACCTCTTCTAGCCAAGCCCAGCGCCATTTGTTCTTAATGCCTTTGTCGACATCTTCAGTGTCTTCCCCTGGCTTCATGAATTTGCGGTCCATCCTGACACTACGGTGCGCGTCAACAGCACGTGGAGCGACTGTTCTCTGGATCAATCTGTTTGGCCAAGGTCCACCCCCACAGTATTTCTGATTGGCTAGTAGACCTATCGTTAGTGTGATTGAGTGAAAGTTGTGCCTCTGTTGAGACGCAGAGAACTGTATGTTAGATCTCTGGGCATACCCGATTTCTTTTTTCTATTCGCAGTCACGCCGGTACGCCGGAGATCCGGCACAGCGCCGAACTGCAATCAGCCCTGGAGAGAGTGAGAAGGGCAGTGGGACTCAGGCAGCATGGACAAGGTGGGAGAACATGTTGCAGCGCGAAGTCAGCTGGTCAAACATCATGCAGGCAGACTTCCATCACATCCGGTTCCTTGTGCATGCAGTCTATGATGTCCTCCCAAGCTCAGCAAACCTCCTGGGGGAAGAGCGAGACACCCTCCTGCCCCCTTTGCTCCGGAAGACCTCCTTATAGGCCTAACACCTCAGCAGGATGTCAGATACAATATGAATTACTAATTCAGTTGTAAATCTGTTAGATATGATTATCTTACATGTTTTTTCTTATTCTTATTTTAAAATAAATAAAATAAAATCAAATCCTTATTTCATGGGCTGAGGCCTCAAAAGGCTCTCTGAATCTAAGCCCAGGCACAGCTGTGTCCATGAAATGTGAAAATCCATACTTTGTCGTAGGACTACAATAAAAACATCACTGGAAAGGTTTCCACCTGGGGAATAAAATATATGGGTTTGGGGGCCGTAAATGGCTCCTTCTTTGAACTATTGACCTTTGAACCTTGACTTCTGAGAATTTTTGAAGGGTTGTAATTCAGCACCAAAAGGGGCTACAGAAATGGGACAAAGTGTTCTAGAAAGCTTATGAACTCAGCTGTGTGACTGTACATAGTGGATATAGTCAGGAAGTGGAGGTGCTGCCCAAAATGGAAAACATATATTGTCACCCACTTTTATTACATACACTTATATTTTGTTCACAGAAATGTGTTTCCCACTCCCCTAAAACCCCCGTTATGCATTTATTTTATTACTTATAACCACCTATTCCAGGAAATCAATAATCGTTGTAGAAACTACAAATCCCGTGAGCTGCGATGTGTGGCTTGATACAAGGTCACGTGATATTTGTAGTTTTTTCCGGTTTTCAAACGTATGTAAAAATTAGGGATGTAAAAAGACATATATACTGATGACATCGAATATCTAGTAAAGCCAAACTAGCGATGACAGTGCCTTAAGTTGATATATTTTAAGAAAAAAGTAAATAGGATTTATTTAAAATGTGTTTAGAACCGCGCAGTGCAGATTTACGCCAAATAGCAATGGAGGCTGGTTCTTCTGCTGTAAAACAGAGGATCTAGGTTTAGGATTGCGTTATATACTGAATACATTAAATATTTACTTAAGCCGAACTTGTAAAGGAAGTAATTATAGTTGGGTTAAGTTAAGAAATGACACACAACACTGCATTTGAGTCATTTATTTGAAAATATATAAGCTAGCTTTGCTGCAGCTTGGTTGACCGGCTGCAATTAGAAACCGAACGCAGCCAATCTACGGGGGACAGCTCATAGCAGGAATCGAATGAGTCCAACTGCGTCACTAGGCTTTCTGCCAATCTCATAAGCCTTTTTTTAATAATACAGCTCAAAATGCACGTGTGTACCAGGTTTAACAAATGCATTGGGTAATATGGCTTTAGTAGCATTCACTTTGAGGATGTGGGTAGTATTTTCACACTAAGCTTGCCTAATATCCATCCATCCAGTCTGCGCAGGGACACCTAAACTTCCTCTGGCGCTTCCGGGAGGATTCCAAGGGGTTCCCAGGCCAGCTGAATGACACTCCAGCGTGTCCTGGGTCTTCAGGATTATTATTATAATCATCAGTAATAATATAATATAATACAATACATATTGTAATATAATATAATATTAATTATTATCAACAAAAACAATAATACAAAACAACAACCACAATAATAAAATATACACTATATTCTATCATCTGTCATTACCACAAGTGGACTTAAGACACAACAGACACAGTAGCAGTGGGTTAGCCATTTTTTTTTTATGAAGCTGGAATCTTGATGTCATGGTTTATGTTTACATAGGGTAGATGAACAATGCATGTCAGCAGAATACCCCCACCCCACCCCAACTATTCTCATATCTCCAGACACAGATATTGATGAAGTTAAATAAGTTAAATACATTAACTTGCAACAGTTTTGAGGTACTTCCATGAGTCTTATCCTTTCACTTTCCCAACACTGACAAATTTGTACATTTCACTATACTAAAACTGGAATTCAATATCATCCAAACCATTACTAAATGTTTCAGCTGCCATTAGTGGATGCAGTGATGAACTGTCAAGACAGGCAATGGCTTTATGCAGTGATGTCTCCTACAGAATCCTGTCTGTTTTAATCCAGTGTCATCTGTCTACAATTCTGAACTGCTCTTGTCCTGTTCACTCTCCTCTTCCTGTTTTTCTTCCCCCTCTTCTTCTGCGTCCTCTTTTTCTTCCTCAAATGGACTGAAAGAGGAGCTTGCGTCCACAAGGCCGTAGGTGCTGGTGACACTGCTCAGTTTCTCATGAAGAAGGTGCCTCTTGTGCAGAAGACAGCAGTGTAGACCCATGTATCCCTCTTCAGTCATATCTGGGTATGACACTAAAATGAAAAGAAAATTTGATAAATAAGGCAGCTTATATTAATCAATGAAGTCTGGATCATGCATTTTGAACACATTACTGGATTTGTGACAAAAAAGGGTGTTTAGATTTGATGAAACTGCAATAATTACATGATACTAGTGTGATAGTGTCATGCACTGATTTATCTTGACATACTGTAGTATTGTGTCATTGGCAGAGATGCTCACAAGTCCAATCAAGCCTCAAGTCTCTAAAAAAAAAAGTCTCCTGTCTCTTCTGGTTGTAATGACCCTTCTATCATCTGCTGCTATCCGATCTGCTAAGAATACTGCACAGCTATATCCAAGAAATTCAAAGCATTTACTGTATTATTATGCTCATCAATCCTTTATCTATTAGCATACAGTATTGATTAGTTGTTTAGCATATGATCACTTTAAACAGGCCATTGCAAAGCAATGACGAAAACACACAATGCTCTGGAAATAAATAAATAAATAAATAAAAAACAGCCGGGTCACCTATCACACCTGTCACTGACAAAGCTGTCAGAGGAGCTCTGCTGTTCCTCCCTCTATAGCCTGTGTTTGGCTGCACTTTGTATAAAAGGAGTTCAATATATGAGTATCAAACCTCCATCTGAATACAGATCATGTGGTGCTGCTCAGCTGTAGCAGTATGTTTTATAACAGCAAAAATCAGCACAAGCCAAGAAAATAATGATCCAAAAACACAAGTCCAACTCAAGTCTGAAGTCACTGTGTGTGCGACTTAAGTGCAACTCAAACTCGGTCATTGGGTTTAGAAAGATGTCAAAGTCACTGAGAATGCATCCTCCTTTTAGTAAGCGGAGATGTGTGGCACCTACCGTGGTTCTTGATGTCCTGTTCAACGTGGCGAAGGAGGTTATCCAGTTTGTCCAAAGCGTTTCTCAAATACTGACAATGCTGGGTCATCTCTTTCACAATGATAAGCCTCTCCTCTTCCATTCGCCTAACCAGCATGGCCTGGTCAAACAGTCTCCTCTTCAAGTGTAGACTCACCACTGTTTTGGAAAAGAGAACAGATATGAAACCATCAAAGCATTTTACTAAGTACAACAGTTCAGTCAGACAACTCTGGAATGAGAACAAATCATTTATTAAGCGTAAGCATGGCAAGCTGAAGCACAGTATGGATATCCTTGAGCAGGGCTGCAGCAGGTTTGGTGTCAGGCTCTGTCTCAGTTGTTCGTTTCCTGAATGATCTGCTTTGGCAGACATTACAGGGAATCAAGCAGACCCCCGCAGGGGATCATACTGTAGAGACAGAGCCTGCAGGTGGATGCTGGGCAGGAGGTGGGTAGCATGCGAGCAGCGAGATGTAAGCAGTAGCAGCAGAGCAGCGGAAGCATAGCCAGGGATGAGCAGGTGAGCTGGGGGGTTTAAATAACCCGCCCTATTTGGATGAGGACAGCAGGTGACTGATCAGCTGATCAGGATGGGCGCAGCTTGATTCGTCTGCCTGAACTAGCTTCGCATTATTTGAATTCTATGAATTTCAAAACCACAAAAAACACTTGCTTACCATCTCCTTGCACATCCCAAGGCAGAAGGACATTGTCCACGAGACTGCACGCTGTTTCAGCGTCAATTTTGGGCTCAAATGCAGCATTGTAGTGCATGATAGCCTCTTTGAGGTTTTTTTTTTACCTCAGCCAGTCTCCTCCTTTTTCTCTGCCTCATTTTGTTGCTGTCTGTTTGATTAAAAGAAATATTAGGAAAAGAACAAAAAAGACATAAGCTGTTGAGTGATGTAATATTTTATACCATTTTGTCGATAGAGGTCATTTTTCTTCTTTCGAATGGAATAAATCATCTCCTTTATCTCCCTCTGGAGCTCCTCCTGGCTACTGTCAGCACTACATGTAGGTCTCTCTTGAAAAATAGAAACAAGGCAAGATGTAAAACATCATGTAGTCAAATATCATAAGACCTGTCATACTGACACACCACAACCAACCACATTACACACCAGAGGCCGCCCACTGCTTTACATCCTCCACCCACTGCTCTGTGTCCTCCAGAGATATGTTCAGCTCCTGTTTGAGATGTTGGAGGTTGGCTGCTTCCACATCTGCTCTCTCTGCGGCCTATTTTGAAGGTTGGAAAAAGAGAGATGAATACAAGAGCCCAAGGTGTAATCTCTCAACATACAGCTGTCAACAATTAATTGACAATTAATCAAATTAATAAACAACTATTACTTACAAACAATGTTTTATTCCTACATAGTCATTGGTGATCTACCCACCGCCTCCATTATTATTTTTGGTTAGATATATTAGGGCTGTTTGATTTTGCCCCAAAATAAAATCTTGATTTTCTTCTCTCAAAAAACGATTTCCGATAACGATTTTTTGGGGAAATTAAAAACTATTTTATGTGTGTGCTGTGTCTTTTGATATGACGACCCCGCCCACCCAAGCTGAAGAACTCAGCTGTAATGGGAAAAGACCTAAACCGAGATGAGGAGAACAGAGCTGTAACTGTGGGGGCCATTGGTCTTTGTGGCAACAAAGTCCTCACTGCGCCTTAGCAAACGTTGACATGTTTGTTTAGAGTGTGTGGTTAGAGCGTGATGGGTGGAAGGAGGCGGAAGTCACTACGGTAACCCAGCGCAACCCAGATAGATGAATGGGGGCTGTACTGTATACCCTAGTTAGATTGAAAAAATACATTTTTCGATTTTTCATGTTTTTAACATGGTCCTAACTAAATAATAGTGATTACGATTTAAAATCAATCAATCAAACAGGCCTATTAGATATATTAGAACACGAACACCTGACAAGCACCAGGAAAAAAGGGAAAGAGAGGAAGATTGAAATGCAACAAAGAGCCACAGGTGGGAATCAGACCAAGCGCTGTTGCTTCAGCCTCAGTACTTGGGTTTCACACTCTGCATAAATGGTGCCCTATTTCAACATACAACATAGACCAACAGAATTCTTACTTTGACAAATCTCTTGGCCAGTGTCTTGTGGAGACTCTGAACCTTCCGATGGTTCCATGCCATGGCAAGGACCGTTATCATATCAGCTCTTCCTACAAAAGACAAACAAACAAAAAACCTCCCAGAAAATATGCAAACGTAAAATTTAAATACATTTTATCATTTGATGCTATTTCCAAGCACACATTCCGCTTTTACCAACCTGACTTGGTCATATATTTTGTCGTGAGAGTTGCTCTTGATAGGAAGCTGTTCACTTGTTCTACTTCCTCACCTACTGTGTTTCCTGCGCCCTCCTGGTTCCCACCCCCCCCACCCCACCTATTCCAAAAACAGACAATAAGATTAACACATTTGTATTACAGTCATGCTTTCACACCCAACCTATCTGGTTAAGTTCTTAGTATGTTTGCTTGGTTAATGTGGCTCATTGGAGATGCCAACTGAGCTCTAGTGCAGATTAAAAGACATTGACATTGGCCACATTGAATTGACACATTGACATATTGTACACAGGGGCGCAGATGGAATTTTTGAACTGGGGGGGACCAAGCTGTCAGCAAATGATTTCAATTCAATACGTTATTTTTGTGTAATTTGGGCTTTAGCGCTCAAGTAGTTACTTTCGTAATAGCCTATGGGCCAGTGGTTTGCACTAAAAAGCCACTGGAGAATTCTTGTTTGAAATCATGGATAAACAACAATGAACATGTTAAACAAAGGCCTACCTGATCAACACTAACCATACATGATGAAACTGTTATTTGTTATCACCCACCAAAACTTCATGCCTTTAAATGCAAAATATGTTTTATTTAAACATTTGTGTATGAACTCAGAAGTGTAAACAACAACATAGTTTACATAAATAAAAATAAGTATGTATACTGTAAATGAAATTCACATTTTAAATGATAATAATTTTAACTGAAATCACCCACTCTGTCATAGTAGACAATGGTCTGATCAACAGGCCCAGGCGCAGCTACCAGTTCCTCTTTAGGACCCTGGGGAGTGACAGTCGTGCCTTATGGTGTGTTCAATTTACACTGAAAGTCGGAACTTGGAGCTCGGAACAACGTAACCCCAAAGAGTGCTCCCAGCGCTTCCCAGCCTTACAAACGTACAACAAAACATGTAACTACTGTTTACGTGAGTAGCAGATAGCATGAATTCTGTCGGGCTGGTGAGATTAATCCAACTCTCCGAGTTGGAGATCCGACTTCACGGGGGTTCTGATTAAAATTCTGACTTGGAGATCAGAAGTTCCGTCATACGTGTACAACTGGAACGTGCCATTAGTCGAGCACACAAACGCTGGGCTCTCAATGTGCGCTGCAATGTAATTTAGTCTAACTAACGGAACATTAATCCTCTGTTTTACCGGCGATGTTTGTCGCTTTATGTAGGGACAGTGGGGGGGACGGATCGGGGTCACTATGAATCTGAGGGGGTCATATCCCCCCCGTCCCTAGTGCCATCTGCGCGCATGATTGTACATGCTTAATATTTCTTCTGCTTAGTCATCTGGGGGCAGCATGCCTTCCTTTACAAACTGTAAAACAGTGTAGGATTTTCAAGACGTTTCCTCAAAGTTCATTCAGCATTATGATGCTATACTGTTCAAATAATCATCATGGTTATGAGCAAATGACAACTGTGCTTTTGACATAGGTTAGCAATGTCTCTGTCAGAGACGTATACACTAGTCGTGAAGACAAGGCCTTGTTCCTGTGTTTACTTTCTTGCTCCTGGACACACCTGACCTACACACGGGCATGATGTGCACACAGAACAGCACTTTAAAAGCCTGTAGTGTATATCTCTGGTCCTACAGGAAACTTAATAAATGCATAACACGATTACATATAATAATCAGAATAATTTCATGGATGTGAACTAACATATCTTAGCTTGAAGAGATAAAAATAAAGCTACAGTATATTTCTAGTGGAAGAGAAGAGGTAAGATCAGTGTTGTGATAAAAACATTTAACTTGCCACTGTACCTCACATTTGCCAGTGTGTGCCTTGGCATGATTACAGAAAGAAAGGGCTTCATTTCTGTAAGCGGTTGTAGCTCAGGCAACTTCTGTGCCATTTTCTCCAAGTATGGCCAATACCTGTAATAGAAAAAACACCACAGCATTTGAGGTTCATAATGGTAAGGACACAAAGCAGGACTTGGAGTGAAAAGGTTGGTATTGGTAGTGTTTTCAACTTGAGTCTGTGTGTTCATACGTCTGATGAAAGATTTTTTCACCACAAAATGAGTGTGGTCAGACGAGTGTAACAGAGCTCTGATAAACTCAGTAGTAATGGCCACACTGGCAGAAAATATAGAGCTATGATGAGGCAACGGTTGTGACTACCTGCAAGTGATGTCCATATAGAAGAATGTCGCATTTGCCCTTTCAGCCAACTCTTTCTGCAGGAAGAGTGGATATGCATAGATTTCACCACGGTAGTGGTTCAAGCCTTGCAGTAATACTCCATGTCTGCACACAGCTATTTCGAGCCCCTCCTTATCCACCTTCGCTCTGGATTTCTGTGATGTTTCTCAGGCCGCCGTAAATGTTGCCGGTCCACAACCATCACGACCAGTCCTCTGAAAGTAGATACAATGTGTTACACGTAATACTGGGACAAAAAATAAAGAAGAATTACATGGTTAAAAACATCCTTACAACTGTCATCTGGCTTCGGATTTGGTCAACAAAGGTCGAAAATTTTGCATCCTGTGCAATGAAGAGTCCATCGAACAGAGATGGTTCATCTGTCCTGGTACATTAGAAAAAAAAAAGTGTTTGACAACATAAGCACACATGCACAAACATCATTACATAATGTCACTAGAATTTGTGAAAATGCCTATGACATGAGTCATATTTAAGTCTTTGCAAATCAAATTATATTACAGTCTTTATGTCACCTGTAGAAAAGAATCAACCTATGTGAAAAGTTAAAAACTGTTATGATAATGTGTAAAAGTAACATTATTGAGGTTGTTGGGCATTGAACAAAATTATCTTAACCCTTTAGGCGCCGGGTTTTATTTGCAAAAATACTAGATTTTGACATCTAAATTTCAGAAGGGTCTGGCTTGAAAGTGGTTTGAGATAGAGACAAAGTGTAAATGAGACAAATGTTGAGAATGACCTAAAGTTTATCTAGGGAGTAAATTTTTCCATCTAATTTGCATATTATGACGTCATATGGTGGCAGCCATATTGGATTTTATAATTTTCCATGAAATACCTGATATTTTGAACTTATTTCATCAGATTCACCCCCCTCCATCCTTTTTTCTGTTGTCCACATATCAACTGAACATGAAAAAGTAAATTGTAAGCCAACAGATGTAAATTAGAACTATTACTACACCACAAAACTCATGTAAACAGCAGCTGTTTTTTATGATTTTTTTTTTTTTTTTAGCTGCAGAGGCCTAATCTGAGCCCATCTATCCAGATAAAAGTTTGTAGTATTTGTAGAGTGTGGAACCTCTCATTGCAAGGCACAGTACAGAAACAGGAAAACAGTATTAAACCAAACAGTTCTAAATGATAACTACTGTGCCATATAGTAGCACACACATGTAAACAGAAAGCTAGTAATTTGCCTGTAGGTGTGTGCCTATCTATCCAGGTGACACTGTTTATAGTTTGTCAGAGTGTGGTACCTCTTGTTACATGGCACAGCACACAGGCCTACCCCACACTGACTGCACCTGTACTGTGTCTGATGACGACCTTTAGGACGGGTACGATCGGAGCAAACTATACAGTCTGGACGATCGCCAGCATCACAGAGCCAGTGGCGTTCTGTAAGCCTCTGTGGCATCTCCCCCCCCTCTGCTGAAGGCCTTCCCCTTGTTTTGTTTTCTCTCTTGGAGAAGCCCTCAAGCAGAGAAGTGATAATGTCCTGCACAAAGGCCTTCAGTGGCTTGTGTGGACCGGCACTCATGCTGCAGTAAATGATGTGGGCATTGACAACACTTATGCTCAGAATGGCATTCACTATTCGGTTATACCATTTCTTTGACTGATGTGGAAAGAGGTAGGTTTTCATCCTCTGATCAGCAGTGTCAACTCCCCCCATGAATGAGTTGTACCTATCCACACACACAGGTCTGTTTACATCCCTAAACCCACTGTCCGCATGTTTGGACCTGATCCGTTTCCGGACACATGAATTCCCATGAAGAGTGGACAGCAAATGGAGACACTTTACGTCATGCCACGCACATGCCAACATTTTGCCATGCCTCATGAACACTGGGTCAGCTCCTCTGGCCAAGGGTAACTCGGTCTTTCTCAGGGCCTTTGGCATACCTCACCTTTGGCTACTGACTGTCCCACACAAACCAGTTTCATGATTTGCCAACTCATTTGCTACAGCTGGTGACGTGTAGTAGCTGTCCATGTACAACTCATGTCCTTTCCCTATGTGCTGGGCCATCAGCTGTCGAACTAGAACATGGGTGGCACCTAAATCAGTGACCTCATCACCATGCTGTCCAGTGTACACAGACCACTGCAGAACGTATCCTGACTTGGCTTCACTCAAAACAAATGCCTTATAACCATATTTGTCAGGTTTGTTCGGACTGTACATTTTCAATGTGGACTTTCCCTTTAAAGCTATGGTCATTTCATCCAGTGACAGCTGTTTGCGTCGGCCATAGACAGCTGAGAAGTGTGGAATGATCAGGTCAATTATTGGGCGCACCTTGAACAGTCTATCATAACCTGGCTGGCCCCTCTCAACATACTCATCATTATTGGCAAAGTGGAAGAGAGACAGGATCATTTTGAGTCTGTTCCTAGACATCACTTTCCCAGTCCTGGTGTAAAAGTTGGCCAAAATTCTGCCCAATAATCCTCAATCTCTGAGTTATGCACCAGGCCCATGCTCAAATGGAGTGACAGGAAGGCTTTCATTTCAGGGACAGTGACATCATACCATTCATGAAACCGTGAACTTGGCATTAGTTCATGAGAGCCTAAATACTGATGAGCATACCGATTTGTCTCTGTTGTGATGTGACTCCAGAAATCATCAGTCAGAAAGAGGGACAAAAAATCTATAGACCTTGAATCATTGCTAAGCTCTTTGTCACCTCGATATCCAATTTGCTCATCAAAGGGCTTTATCCATTCCTGATATGTTTCCTCATCTCTCAAGTAAGCCCAGCCACCATTACCATCACCATCATCATCATTTCCAGCCCTGTTCTGCCTTCCCCTGTTGCCTCTACCACGCCCATCTCTCCTATGGACACTGCGACCTCGTGTACCTCTGCCCTCCTCATCATCACTACTGTCAGCCCTATTCAGACCACCTCTGCTGCCTCTACGACTCCCACCAGCCCTTCCACGAACACTTCGCCCACGTCTCCCCCTGCTATCCCCACTAGTGTTGGCAGAATAGTTGGACGTGTCTGTGTTTTGTGCTCCGTGAACACGGCTGCGCCGCATGGCTGCACCACTGCCGCGCATGGACGCGCCGTTACCGGCGCGATAGAAGGAGTGAACACTAACGCTGGTCCGAGTGCTATTCTCACCACCCCCGCTACTTCTACCACTAGCTCCCCTACTGATACTCTGAGTTCGTGTATCATCGTGTTTTGGTGCTTGTTTGTTCACCTCGCTTTGCCCAGCAGCGCCATTACTATGCAAAGACGCACCGGGACTAGCAAGCTCACTAATCGACCAACCGTCATCTGCCAAAGGTGGATTTTCCCCTGCAGAATCAGGATCAGCGACTAGGAGAACCATCACTTCCCTAAGCGTCAACTTTTTGCTCGCCATTTTCGTTTATTTCCTCTCGAAAACTCAACTAAATTTAGCAATACCGCTTTGTGGCACACTATCTCCAGTTTCTCACCCAACAACTCCTCAGAGTGTCCTGGCTACTGACTGGCTGTCATCGGCTAATTTGCATAATAATTTTGTGTGAGAGCGATTGAATAAACTTTTACATTTACATTCCGCTCTGTTAGCCAGAGCGGGAACGGCGGCGGCGATGTGCCTGTGCTATTCATTTACAGCCTGGACGTGGAGTGGTGTGTGTCTCCTCTCTGCTCTGGCTGCAGGCTGGGACTGCTGCGTGGGGCTGCTGTGAGACTGACCGCCTGTGAGTGCTTTTGGACGGGGAGGGGCTCACGGCAGCACCCGCTGCTCGTTGAGCTCAGTAACTGCAGAGTAATACGTGCTTTCACGTCAGAGTCTCCAAACACCACAAAAGTCTCCAATAACACCAGAAAAAGTCGCTAGATTTGTCGCTAGTCGATTTTTTTCGCGAGTCGCTTTTGACAAAAAAGTCAGGTTTGGATGGGATTTCTTCAAATATTTTGCATTGAAGCATGACGTTTTTCTGAGCTAAGGTCTAAGTAAGGGATGTCTGCCAACTAGTGGGTGGGAGTATGAATGATATAGTTTACATTAAATCTTCACAATCGGCTTGACATAAAGAAAAACTTATGCAAGATACTCAAATGTACAGTGCAACATAACATAAAAAAATTAAAAAATAACATTAAGAACAGTAAGAATTATGAATAATTCTTAAAAAAGCAAACTTAAGATGTGGCTTATTAAAAAAAATCACATCTATTAAATTCTTTTAACATACCTTGTTCAGCAAGTTGATGTTGCCCACTTTGGTCTATCATCACTGAGGATGTGGGAGGAATAGGTTGAAAAAAACATTAATCATGGCTTCTCTGTCACTGAAGACATGTTTTTTGTGGACCTTGGAGTCACAAGCAGGACAGAGAAACTGAGTTCCTGAGGGAACACAGTCCAGGCAACGGACCACAGGGTCGGCAGTTTTGCATTGCTGACAGCAATGCTTTTTAACAGTCTCTGCAGCCAGTTTGCAGTTCAAGAGCTCTGGCATTGCAGCTCTGAACTTTTTTTGAGCAATCAACTGTCTTTGGGTCCATGCAGACGTGGTGGGTGCCTCTTCCACTTCAGTTGAGGCAAGGACAGTGGCCGAGGACAACAGCCCTCTTAACATCTGAATACATTGGTCTAAATGAACAAAACATACATGATGCGTTTAAAAAAAAAAGTGATTTTCTGCATTGCTTTGTCACTGCATATGCATCAGACATATGGACACTACAGTATACTACAGTACAGTAGTAGTAATACAATATTCAGATGACTATATTTTACATTTTAAAACTGAAAGAGTAATGTTGACTATGTAAGATGTCATAATTCAATATGCGTACCAAGATTTGGGACCTCTTGAGGAATTTCATCCTATGTAAGGATTCGAATTGAGACACAACAACACACAGAACAACACACACAGGGCAAATATAATAAAAGAGAAACAACGTAGGAAGATTTTACTATTGTTGCTTTTGCTGCCAACTCATCTGCCAAGGCTTTCCCCTTCTCCAACGCCTCTTTCAACTCCTCTTTCAATGCTTCCATGACAAGGAGGGGTGGGGGGTGGGGAGGTAGGAAGTCAAGGAAGGAAGGAAGGAAGGAAGTCAAGGAAGGTCAAAGTAAAGAAGTAAAGACAGAGGGGGATAAAGTGAAACAATGAGAGACAAAAGAAAAGTAAGAAGAAATTAATGATGGACAAGGAATGAGATATTAGTTCTTAAAAGAACTGTTGGTTTTAAATTGCTGCAATGATAGGTGATGAAAGGTGGAATGATGTTCAAAGACCTGCAAGCAAACAAACAGACCAAAAGGACCTAGGATTAAATCAGTTTCTTGTTACCACGAAAATAAATATTTAGTTAAATAACAAGTAAGTTATGATACAGTTCAAAAGGAATTAGCTGTGTCTTCTTCAATATCACATCTCTGACAATAGGCTACACTAATCAAAACTACCAAGACTGTGTATCACTCGGCTAGGAGTGTTTACAGGCTGGTCCCCGATCATTTGTGTATCCTTTTTTGTTTGTTTACCATGCATTATGATAGTAGCCTACTTTTTACTTCTAAAACCAGCATTACCAATTATGAACATCTCTGCAGTAACGTGCATCATAAGAATTAGGTTTCAGATGCAGAATGCCATGTTGTCCTAGAGCTCATAAGCTAATTTAGCAGCTAAACTGTTTGCGAACACCTGCAGGTTTCAGGTAAAATCGCATACTTTCAGAGGCATGAGTGACTAACTAGAGCGTAACTAAGTGTAAATTGAACAAAGTAAGGTACATACAGTATTAATTGCCGATAAACATGGCTATTTGTTAAAAAGGAAGATAATAAACAAATAAAATCAAATACACAAAGTAAGCGACTTACCAGAGCCACGATGTTCAGCGATATGGCAGGAACACACCCACTCGGTGCATCGTATTTTCATTGGTCATTAAGGTCAAAGGTCATTTCAAAGGTTAAATAATGGTAAAGTTAGCTAGAAGTAGAGATTTTCATATCCTGTCTTCAAAACAAAAGCATTGTCACATTGTCACTGTCTCTAAGCTTTTATATTGTAAAGAACCAAAAATAACTTTACTTCGTACCGTCGCTAGCTTGAGAGTTGTATCGCAACGTCGGAAGCAAATTTTTAAATAGGCTATATTTGGACAAATTGACCACATGTATGGGATCTACGTTGTTACTTTATCGTCTGAAATGTTTTTAAAACTTAATAAAGTGACATATTAAAGGTCGTAAAACGAAAAGTGGATTCATCCTGTAAGGAAGCTAAGACCGGAGGCGTGGATTGTGTGGGCTGCAGTTGCCGCTGGAGGTTGCTGGCTGGCTGCTAAACGTAACACTGAGTCGTAATTTGGGTGCATGCCATACGACAACTGTGGTCGTTTGGCGGAGGAGGACAGTCTGTTTAAAAGCCTGCTACTCCCCTCCAGTTAGTTAGAACTGAAGAAGTCTCTTGGATGAGATGTGATATGTCTTTGACAAACTGAAACATGTCCAGTTGCCTACGATACAGCACTTAGAGTTACCACGGATGACTGAGAACCTTCATCAACATAATGTCATCGTGCTCACATTCAAACTTGGCCTTCATTTTAATTCCAACTACACACCTGTAAAGTTTCATGACTGCATCTTGCACATGTATGGTGCTACCACACTGACAAAATGTGTTCACAGACAGACAGACAGACATATCACCTGGCATACTACTCAAAACAGCTTCTGTGACTGGTTCCCACTACAGTAGGTATCCAGGACTACATATTATCATGATGGCACACACACACACACACACACACACACACACACACACACACACGACTTTATAGCTTTGTAAGGACAATGTTTCCTCGGTTCCTTGTGAGTGCCTCCAATTCCACTGTAGCTAGAAAAGTGCAAACATCAACTTTATCACTATATGGGAGTAGACAGTGGGCATGTCAATTCAGATTTAAGAACAGTCAGTCAATCAGTACCTCTGTACTGCCCTACTAAGGCAAAAGACCTTAACTCTCCAGAGTGTGAAACTGAGAAAAATGACTTTAAAGTTATCTTAATGTCCTGAAAATTGAGTTATAGGTATAATATTGTAATTTTCAGAATCTATCAAATTTGACCTTTTTCAGAAGTTACTGTATTCTGCCTTAGCATTACCCACAAAATGACAATCGGTCATACCAAGGCAAAAGACCTTAACTTCTATTTTATAGCACAATGTTATGATAACAATGATAACTTTCACTTCAAATTATAGCAATATCGACCCTATTGGACTCACTATGATAAAATGGCTTTACATTAATCAACATCATATGAAAATGATAGCTCAATACGTTTTTTCTGTATTTCATACTCATACTAGTACCACACAGGCAGTCACATGATTGATTTCCACACTTCTCTCTGACAGACATCAGTATTAACAATGAAAGTGTTTTGATGTTTTAATGCATATAAAACATGTTCTTCTGTTTGGATATGCGGCACTAATTTAGACTCCTTGGCTTGTTTATTTGGATAACCAGTAGCCTAGAACAGCAAAGATATTTTAGAATCATCCCATTGCAGCATCTTAATGTTGAAAGTCAGTCTACTGAAAACATAGTAGGAATTAATATTTCTTGGGATTTTACTTGCAGTAGTTGCATTATTATCATATATACAGGAATAAACTCTGATGATGCGTGTAGGTCTTTTCGAAAATTATGAATAAACACTATTGATACATTTTCCTGAATAGAATGGAAACTCAGAAGCAAATGCAGATGATGATAAAACAAAGTCCTCCCACACAAATTATGTAAGATTAGGATGCGATTGGTTGCCTTTATTTGCTCATTTTATATGATTGCAATCTAAAGTAAAGGAGTCTGACAACAAAGTTTAATTGTTGCTATTTAATTTATGACATTGGATAATGGAAATGAAAGAATGGTTAGAAGTGAATGGAAATGCCCATCAGGACAGGGACAACAGCGCCATCTCTGATGATCAGCACCAGATAATAATAATAATAATAATACATTTAATTTGCAGTGCACTTTACATGTAAACAAATCTCAAAGTGCTACAGGAAAAGCAACAACAAAAGAGAAAACATTAACAAAAACGCATAAAAGTCAAAAAGTCAAGATGTTATCTGACCCTCAACAAAGACCCTCTACAAACCCATATCTGATCCCTGCTCATAAAGCTTGTACTCCAAATGAGGACCGTCATGGCAATCGTCCAATGAAGTCTCGTCAAATCTCGAAGTGGCGTTTCAAACAACACTCGTGAACTAGATTAAATATCCCGGTTTTAAAGGCAGGGATACTGTTTGCTCAGTGACTCCTCTCTGCTCTACTAGCATGTGCAGGGCCGGCTCTTGGCATAGGCGATGTAGGCGGTCGCCTAGAGTGCCTTCTGCTGGAGGGGCACCGCCAGCCTCCCTTGGCCTCGAGGGAAAAAAATAAATTAAAAACAATAAAAATTAAAATAATTTTCTATGCCCAGTTGCGCTCCTTTGTGTGTTCTCTCTTGAAAATGATAAATATTAACAAATGAATAAACAAAGATGTTCCTAAAATGTGGTGCTGCTGCCTGAATCACATGACGGGTGCGCACCTCAGGGTCAGAGGGATCAGAGGTCAGGTCACAGACAGGTGGTGGTTTTGTTACCTATTTAACGTTACGAGATGAAAAGGCCGTCCAAGCCCTCGGGTGTGCAGAACAGAAAGAGAGGAAAAGAGGAGGAGAAGAGGAATTTGCAATATAAAGGTAACATTCGCCTGTACCATTTTTTAAAATTATGCCATTTTGTGTGTAGACGTTTTATTTATGCTAGCTCGCTAGCACATATTTCTGCTTGCTGGCTGTATCGTGTTTAATGTGAAATGCGCAGTGCGTCGGCGCTGTTTATGTTTGTGATGAGTTTTCATTAGTTTTCTACACAATTATCATCTCTGCCTGTATGTCCGGTCTGATTTGGTATTTTATTTCAGTTTCATCACGTCATCATTAAGTTTGGTCGAGTAGAAAATTAATTTTACCATAGTCATCACTAGTATATTTACATCTGTGTGCCCACTGACACAGTTGCTGCTGCTGGTGCTTAGTTCTCCTACTGTCTTATCACGTTTGATATTGTGCTGAAATTCAGTAGCCAAGTGATGAAAATGCAAGCTGCAGGTTATTATTTTTTTAATTTTTCTTATTATTACTTGTTTTTGCTTGTAATGTAATACATTTACTCTGTCTGTCTAGATGCACTCAGAAAATATTTACAGTCACCTCAAACAGCTTCTGGAGAGGGGCCTTCTGATCACACATCCACAGAAACACACTCTCTGAAGCATGTAAGTTTATCCAGTTGTTTGTGGTCTCTGACACACTACTATGTTATTGTTGTTGTTACTGAATGGTACAACCTTGTTAGTAATGCCAGTAAATGTAATTTTTAGTCAGTTAAAATTAAGTGATTTATTAAGTGAAATAGATTGACACAACAAACTTAATGCAGTGGTGTGACAGTATGGATGTACTCTGTTTGAATACAGCTACAAGTCAGGCATCATGCATCATGCAGCAGCAGCAGCAACACCACCAACCTCTGCAAATCAGCATGAAGCAGGTGAGTTCTGTAATTAAATGTTGCAGTCACATTACTGAACAGTACAACTGTTAATCCTAATTTATGCTTCAGATGTATTTATTGCCTGATGTCCTGTAATTTGAAAATCATTGTGTGACTTTACTAATGCTGAAGGAGAGTAATCTCGCTTAGGGCACTAAATTAGGTAGAGCCGGCCCTGAGCATGTGATACAAAGAGAGATTGCAGGCTGCTTGTTGACAGTGGAGACCCGTACAGCGTCAAGGCAATGGCCAAACAACACAGAGAAACAGTCAATATATTATACACTAACTTATTACAGGTTATTGTGTACCCATGAAATTAAAACAAGTTATCTTTTTGTTATGGTTTCAACAATGACCAAACAAAATAAAGTAAAACAAGTGCTATGGCACAACCTGCCCCAAGGCTGGGGTGAAATAAGTCCTCTAGGGGTTAACAGCCACCCTTAAATACTGATGCATCAAAAAACAAACAATTTTCAGATAATTTTGAACTCTATTAATGCCACTAGTTTAACAGAGGTAAAACTCATACTTTTAAAATAAAACTGTACATATTTGTGTGTGGCTTAAACTTAACATTAGTCAACAATTAGACTTCTGATAGTCATCAAACATTAACATGAACTTGTAACAGTAACACACAGAGAGTGAGTGAGTGAGTGAGTGAGTGTGTGTTTGTGTGTGTGTTTTTAAAGTTAAGAGCTGTGTGAGTCTGCAGAAGGGCATGAGGCCTGATTGTTCCCCTCCCTATTCTTCATCCTCATGTCGCACAGTTAATGACCTCCAGAAACAGCTCCTGGTAGCTGGCATCAGGGGAACAAGAGTCTGCAAAATCCCCTTCTTCTTGACCTCAGGTCCTGAGATCTCAAGGTGGAGGGTATGCAGGTGTTGAACTTCTTTTGCAGGAAGTTGACCTCCATGAACTCCTCTGCCCGATGAGATGTCTTGACCCACATGGACCTTGACCCATGTCACAGTTGGATCACTTTTAGGTCTGCCAGTCTGGGCATTTTTTTCAGCTTTGCCATGGAATGGCCATTCACCCAGTCCCTGATGGCCTCGTTTTTCAGGGTTCCCGCGGGGTCTTAAAAAGTCTTAAAAGCTTTGAATTTATGAATTTGGAAATAATACCTTAAAATTTGTGCAGTATGTAACTTCTCCATATCGTGTTCTCCTCAAAAGTTTCATTTGTCAAACACTATTATTTTGATTAAATAACGTAGCCTAAATAAAGAGTGGCGGAACCAATAATTGGGAACGCAACGCTGCCCCGGGTCCGAACACGCCACTTTGCTACGGCACTACAACCAGTGCTGCCATCTCCGCTTGTTATAAGCAACTTTAGTGTTTTTCTGTGACGGTTTTCCGCGACAGTAAGTTGTTTGTCCTTTTCCAGGATCTGTCCATAAACTGCGTTTCCTTGGTTACCACGCCCGCCTGAGCCGGCACGCCCCCACCCACACATTCGAGGTTAGGTCACCTGTTGGGTTTTATTTTCATTTACTTCAGGCACCAGGTCGCTTTTTTGGGGGCTTGTTTCCATACAGCTGGCTGCTTGTTTCTCTCGTGAGATCTGGCAACACTGACTACGACACAGACGCAGACCACAAGCAACAAGCCAAGCAGAAGGGCGAAAAATCAAAGAAAATCTCAGCAGAACACAAGAAAGTTTGACTAACGCCGTTATGTTGTTTTTTAACGTTTGTTTACGTTACCTAGCTGCCCATTTCATGCTGGGGTTATGAGGAAATGTAAATTTAACGAAGCGTGGCGAGATAAACAAGCATTTTGTCACTGGTTAAAACCGGTGGACAACAATGTATTCGAGGCTGAAAAGATTCAGCTTGGTACCATGGGCTCGAAGGCTTTAGAGTCTCATGCCAAGTCGTCCAAGCACATCAATTCTATCAAAGGGAAGGATCAAACTCCTTCCATCGCCGGAGTGTTTCAACATGCTAATGCTAACCAGCTAGCTGTTAATGTGCCTGAAGCAGATGCAGATAACATTAACCAGCCAGCTGCTAGTGCTACAGCCCCGCTAGTTACGACCGCAACTAGAGTGGATCTGCGCACAGCTTTTGGGTCCACACCAGCGATGAAAGCTGAGGTGTTGTGGACTCTTAACACCATCGCCAAACACCAGTCCTACAATGGAAATGAGGGTATTTCAGAGCTTTTCAAGTGCATGTTCTCCAATTCCGACATCGCTACCACAATGAGTTGTGGTCCTGTCAAAACGGCGTACATAGCCAAGTTTAGTTTAGCTGTTCATATCAAAGAGGAACTGGTGTCCAAAGTCAACAAATCGGCGTTCGTTCTGATGTTCGATGAGAGCCTCAACAAGACTACGAAAGACAAACAGCTGGATGTGCATGTCCGCTTCTGGGACGAGGGACAGGTTCAGTCCAGATATCTGGGCTCCCAGTTTATGGGACATTCCACTGCACAAGACCTGCTGTCACATCTCAAAGTAAGCATAACCTTTTTTACTCTAAACGTTTCTCAATTTATATTGCATTTTTTGGGCATACACCATCCTGTAAAAGCAATGTCACATGACCAATTAGGTACTTCCCTTAACAATGTTTATGTTTGTGTGTTTATGTTTATGTACTTGGCAGATGCTTTTATCCAAAGTGACATACATCATACATCACACATAAAAAACAATCACTATAAAAACTCTAATCACTTAAGGAAAGAATGTTGTTAGTACAAGTAGAATACATAAATGGCCATCTGTAAGGTCCCTAACACAGATGCACAGGTGAACAGATGTGTCATGTACTCAAAAAATGTTGGAATTGATTCAGTCTTCATTTTTTTATTTTGCTCTTTTGAAATTCTAAAACGTCAGTGACCCAAGTATACAACTGTGCAATAGTTTTGAAGGGGACATGCTGCTGAATTTCTCCAGAAGCAGGCACAACAGAAACTGAAATGAATAAAAGAGCATTCATTAGAAACATGCAGCTAATTAATATTGCATACAGGAGGATGTCTATGAATCTGCCCCCCCAAGCCTTTAAAAACGAGTGTGTCGTCGACGACACATTTGCGCAGGTGCACTTTGGATTACCGTAACTCTGTCACGGTTTGAGCAATCAGAAAAATTCCAACGGTTTCTGAAAGCTAAGACCTTGCGCTTTATAGGCATATAGGTGTCATTACGGTAATTTCACTACCGCCTCTACCAGAAGACCGGGAAAGTGCCCTTTCGTTACCGGTGACGACAGAGACAGCAGAGTGGAGAAATACAGCAAACTTTTGATTGAAAATGTTACCAAGACGGCCCTCCTGTGTAATAAAACCTCTGTGGAGGTTCACAGATGGGTTTGAGGACGAAGGAGCAACCAAAGGAGCAATTTCTGGCGAAGAAAGGTAACGTTAACTTTTCTCTATCTAGTTTTTAGTTTCTTTACGCTATTGTATGTGTAAATCGACACTTGTATTTTTAGAACAGTGTACCAAGTCTGTAAGTTTGTACTATGTGTGTATTTGTACTTTTTATGGATAAATGTGCGCTTCATGTACTACGAAATATGGCGCATGCATTGTTTGTTCGGTGACTTTTTTAGTATAGTGCAACGTTACATTACCAAGTTTTGTTTGTGTAACAAATTATTCTGTGTGTGTTATTATATGCGCGTGTCAACCACATTGTTATGTTTTGATGAGCTATTAGTAATAATTAATGATAATTAATAATAGTATTATTAAGTATTATTAACAGTAATAATTGAATTTCTCTTTGGGGATGAATAAAGTTATATCTATCTATCTATCTATCTATCTATCTATCTATCTATCTATCTAGTAGAGGTCACATTCACGGCCGTAGAGGGAAGAAGCCATTGGGATGCTGGAGGTGATGGTGTTAGAGACCGTAGCCGCTCAGCACATCATCAAAGGTGGAAGACTGAGGCAGAGCCTGATGATGGAGTCCCATGGAGATGATTTGCATGAAATGCAAGGCCATCTACCACCCAAGACAGCACCTTGCAGTCGATGAGAGGACGTTTGGGACCAAGGTCAGGCTCAGCATCAAACAGTACATGAAGGCCAAGCCAACAAAGTGGCGGCTGAAGCTTTTTGTGCTTCCTGATGGCTACACCATTGACTTCATGCTCTACACGGGCAAGTCCAAGTGGGCATCAGGTAAGCGGCTCTCATTTGATGTTGTAGCAGGACTGGTCAACAAAGACTATCTGGGGTCTGGATATACAATATACACAGACAATTTTTACACCAGTCCCCTCCTCTTCCGACACCTGAGGCAGCAGGGATTTGGAGCTTGTGGGACCTACAGGTAATGTGCAATGGCTGCTCACTGCTCCTAGTGATGTGGATCATATATAGTATGGGTCAAATGCAGAGAATAAATTCAGTGTATACAAGTACTATGAAATGACAAAGTAATCTTCTTCTTATACAGGCAGGGAAGAGTTGGTGTCTCCACCACCCAAGAAAATGCACTCACAAAGAAATCACCACGAGGCAGCATCCAGTGGATCAGGGACAGAGATCTTCTGTTTGTGAAGTGGATGGATGTGAGAGAAGTCTCCCTGTGCTCCACCATCCACCCAGTCCACAGTGGGGACACAGT
Organism: Lagodon rhomboides; assembly: GCA_039737535.1. Classification (NCBI taxonomy): domain Eukaryota; kingdom Metazoa; phylum Chordata; class Actinopteri; order Spariformes; family Sparidae; genus Lagodon; species Lagodon rhomboides. The sequence continues at coordinate 7,369,295 of CM077784.1, read as the reverse complement.
GGAGCGCTGGTCAAAGACAGGTGATGGGCCACAACAGAAGATCTCTGTCGCTAGACCCACCTCAGTAATGGAGTACAACAAGTACATGGGGGGAGTAGACACATCAGACCAGATGATTGGCACAAACTACGTCCACCGGAAAACGAGGAGATGGCCCACCACTGTCTTCCAACATCTGCTTGACATTGCCGTGACCAACTCGTTTGTGATCCACAAGACTCGCTGTGCCAGTCTGCAAGAGAAGCCTATGACACGTCAGCGATTCCAGGAGGAGCTTACTGTGCACCTCCTTGGAGTTGACGTGAAAAATGGCCCACAGAAGACCCGAGGTAACCAACATCTGCCTGTCCCCACAAGCAGCGGCCACACAAAATCTGACAGAGCCAGCATGGGGCGACGGCGCTGCAAGCTCTGTTAAAACGCCTGTATATAGTTCTATTTTTATGGCCTGTTATGCACTACAAGTTTATTGTAAGTTCATATATTGTATTGTAAATAGTTTTATACTTTTCAAATTTCAAATTCAAGATGGAAAACCTGTTATTCATGTACAGTTTCAGTTTGGTTTTTCTTTACTAAAACTCTAATATCAAATTCCGTTTTTTGTGTTTTTCCTTCATTTAAACTATTACAGTGTTATAACATGCAGTACATTGAAAATAACTGCCAGATATTGAAAGTTCCAAGTAATCTGGAAAAATGGACAAAAGCACTCACTCACAGGACATTTTCTGACCTTTTTATAGTCAAAATAAGCAAAAAAATCCAGGCGGACATTTTGAGGCTCAGGTGTTAGCACCCACTGGGGCCAGTTGGACAAAACACCTTAAGTTTAATTATCTATATAAATATATAAATATTTAATTATAATATTCATATTATTTTATAATAATGTAATATAATTATTACTACTACTACGACTACTACTACTAACTACTAATAATAATAATAATAATAGTAACAACAACAACAACAGGACTTTTGTTGTGTGCTGTGCTAAGTAATGCATTGCATCTATTGTATTGCCTGGGCTTCATTGTTTTTTATGTTGTAGTGTGTTGTGTGTTGGATGTCTGGATGTACAGGGTGACGATTAATTTCCCTTGACAGGGATTAATAAAGTCAACCAACCAACCAACAATAATAATAATCAGCTGAGCTCACAGCTCTCAGCTTTGTCATTCGGTCTTTACAACGTGACACCTATGACATCAACGAGTCACATGGTGGATTCGTCCAATGATCAATTTTATTTTCTTTCTTGGCAAATCAAGACGTGACATCGAGGTAAGGCCTGCTTTGCGACTAGCTTTAATTTACCCACCAACCCACCGCTACACTAAACTCTAGGATTGCATGGATATAATTGACAGCCTGTTGCTGACAACCTGGGAGTTTTGACTTAAGCAATATTACCCGAGAGGGTGTGATTTAATGTCATTTGAGCACGACAGAGGTCCGCAAGCAGCACTGAAGTGCTCAAATGACGTTAAAGCATTCTCCTGCTTTGACGATCCCTTCATGATGGTTTTTGTGATTTTTTGAAGCCAAGTGTCACATATTTGGTGCCTTTAAACAAAACATAGGAATTATCAGGTACGTTTCACCATGACATCAACATGATAACAATTATTTTGCATGAATGTGTATGTCTATTTGACGTTGCTCTTTGAGAAACCCACCTGTTAAATCACGTTTTATTTGGAAGGATTGAGGCGTTTCCTCAGACCCTCCTTTCCTCTCCTTCCAAAATGTAATTGGATGTCGAACCACACCTTGTGTACCAGGCCCCGTGGTGTGTTTGGATTCACTGACTCCGACTGTCTTAAAACTGCCAGGTCCTCCTCGGTGATTGCTGCATGATGTTTGCTTTTGTCGTGGCCCGCTCTCCTGAGAGACTATATGAGTCCACTAAACACGTTGTTAGACGTTGTGAACTCAGTGTCTTGCATTAGACACCATGCACGACTGAGAGGAGGGTCGTTGAGGTAACGGTTGATGCCAGCCCTTAATCCGACATAACTGCTAATGGAGTAGTGCTGACTTTGGCTGTTTCTTGCTGACCCATAAAATTCACGAAGCATCCTATTTAGCTCTTCTTTTGTTATTGCAACAAGATCTACATCCTGTTGAGTGCTTTTCAGATACTCCTGAAAACATCTGACAGCCCAAGACGTTGATCGGGACGTAGTCTGTTCATTCCTGGACAATTCAAGTTGATTGAGCTCTTCATGTGACATCGGCACAAATCTTTCCTTGCTTGTCAGTTGGTTGTTCTCATCCTCCTCCAACCATTTATCCAGACCGAGACCGCCAAATAAATCAAAATTAACAACAACGGGATACATATTGTAGCCTATTTTTCCGCCATTTCCTACTCCAGCTCTGACAGTTACAATGTTGCCATGGAGATGGATTAACGTTGCCACAGACTTGGCGGAGTTATACTTTGAGTAATGAGTCAGGCGTGCTGTAATGCTGATTTGAGCACGGTCAAAATGTGCTGTTGACCAATCAGATTGCTCGGTCGGAACTACTTGTTGTATAATAGCCATTAAATCCATGGATTTGCTTTCTCGTCGGATGTTTGGCATGGATTTTAACCAGGCTTCAACAAAAGGTAGGCTGTAAATTACTACATTCCTGCTGCTTGGGGCTCCAACCAACTCGCGTAGTTTTCAGTCAGTGGACTGTCATTGGCAGGCGAGAGCTAGCCTGTGAGAAGCACATTTTATTTCAGTTGTACATGTAACCTTGTAACACGGGCTGTGAATTAAGATATCCTACTCCTACTCTACTATCCTCCTACTAGTTTGCATCGCTAGCTAAAGGCTACCACTAGCTATTACTGGATTTTATGTTAGGTTACAAAGATGATCTTTTATATGCACCGCTGTGTCATTCTTTCCTTGATCTTGGCATTTACGCTTCAAAGCCATCTCCACCATCATTTTCCCTTGAGAGTATGCCATTCTACAAACCTAGATGTCAATAATCTAACACAAACAAGCACTGCAAAACATGTACTACATACACTTTATTGAAGTTAGTGTGTGTCTGATGTGATTTAATTGCATAGTACATAGACATAACACCCTAACTCCAGCGCGGCAAAACAGTAACTTCACTTTGATGGTCGGTCAGAACAAGGCAGCGCACCGTAACTTCATTCGAGTGGTCAGGAGCAGCGTGAAACGAAGGCAGAGAGCAGTATCTGATGTTACGGGCTTCTGTCACAGTTTCCCCTCGGCTTTCTGAATTTACGGCAAAAACATCATCTTATTTCCCCCCAAAACAACCGAATTGAAACTTGATGTTTGTCTACATGGTAAAACTTACGTTTATTGTGGCAAAAATGACAATAACTCATTTTCGCCCAAAATCGAAGTTACGACCTTTTGCCTTAGTGCGGCAGTGTATTTGTGGGGACTGGTGTTTGTTGCTAGGCAGATTTGATGACACACAATTTTGTTTATTCTTGAAGTGTCTCTCTCACAGCAGACAAGTGGTCTCTAAGGGGATGGGGGTCTCGGGCAATGTTAAGCCTGGGTGCTGGCATTGTAATATCATTCCAGGCAAACAAGCATGGAACTGCACCGTTTTTTTAGATGTCTCCGTTTAATATATCTGTATCAAAATAGAGATACACTATATTAAAAACCAAACTTGGCCACCTTGTAAGACTTTTCTGTTTACTGATTCAAACCCATGCAAGTTTCTACTAATGTCATGAGACTAAATGGAAAAAATAACCACTGATATCATGGCAGAATCATCTTATTTTACAGGCATTTAAAGGTGCTGGGCCCGGATTCACAAAAGTGTTCTTAAGATAAAACTTAAGAAGATTCTTAAGAAGAAATATAAGAAGTTCCTAAGAATCTTCTTAAACGCTATTGACTATTTTTTTCTTAAGAATTGTCGATTGTCTTACGAACTTCTTAGTTTTCTCACTTAGGATGTTCTTAGATTTTTATCTTGAGAACACTCGCGAGGTTTTTGAACCAAAGACAGTTGAGAGAAATTGGATTTGTGAAAAATGGAGGACATCGCCTGTAAAAGAAGCAAAAACTTCTCCAAACAGGAGTTGGAGGTGATGGTCAATGAGATCATCATCAGAAAAAGATTATTGTTGGGCAAGCTAGACAGTATGATAACATCAGAAAACAAAAAGAGGGCGTTGGCCAAAGTTGCCCAGACGGTATCTGCAGTGGCGGAAAGAGGAATCGTTTGCGATGTCAACGCTGTAAAAAAAAAAAAGTGGGCGGACATCAAATCTATTGTAAAAAAGAAGGCAACGGAGAGGGCAAGAGAGTTACTTCGACCGTGACAATTTGTTTCCAGTCTACCAAAATGTAGGACTAGCTGCTAGCACAACACTAGCTGCCACTAGACTGGCGTTGGCTGTGTTGTTGTCAAAGAAATTAGCTGTTAGACTGGCGGTGGCTGAGTTGTTGTCAGTGCTGCTGCCCTGTGTTTAGCCACGGAAGTATCCCAGAAACGTGTTGTGTGGCCAAGCTACTTGACCGAGTTAAGCTACTGAAAGGTTAGATACTTGATTCAGGAAATGAAGCTACCACCAAGGTACTGAGGATGCAGTGTAGATCTATCTACTGGTTACAGATAGTTCAGCTATTGCCCAACATAGGTTGTAAGCTGTCAACAACGTTGTGTCCTGTGAAAAGTGTTTGATAAACTGAATAAACCTTATGCCATTTAATAAACCCAGACAAGGTAACTCATTGCTTAAATATTAGAACTTGATCAAGTAGGCTACTGTGTGTAGCTTACAGAGCAAGCACTCACCCTGCTAATGTAAGTTGTTTTAGCCAGCTGCATCTAACATCACATTTCTTTCTGTTTCTGTTGCTTTTCTTTAGATACTTTGGTGGTAATAGCAGTCAACCAGGCTGCAGAACAATTCCACACATTCAATGCACCTGACATAAGTTAATAAGTGTATCTGACACTAACTGTTTTACCTAACCATACATTTTGATACTGTTTAATTTACAATCGTTCCACTCACAGCTGTTACAGAGTGCCGGGGATGACCTGACATTATCACAGCTAATCTCAGAAACCTTTCATACACCTGCCGCACCGGCCACATCCAGAAGCAACATGGAGGACATGGTCTCCCTTCAGCGTCAGCTTTTGGAGGAAGTTAAAATGCTGTGGCATACTCAGGAGCAACTTCTGCAGGTGGAGAGGGAAAAGCTGCTCGTCGAGAGGGAGAAGCTTCGCCTTGCCCAAGCCAAGTTTGATTTAAAAAAAAAATTAATGTTGAACCTAAATAAAATAGCAATCACTCATAGAGGTTTTCATGTGTTGTTTATTATGGGTTTTTTTCACGTGAATCTCCTCCTTATGAGGTCTTGTTTCACTTGCATGCTAGTGTTACATGGGGCAGGGACTGGGTCTGGGACATATCCCTCGGGGTCATCATCATCTGGGATGTCAGGGATTGGCAAGGGGTACATAATAATAATAATAATAATAATAATAAAAATAATAATAATAATAACTTAGATTTATATAGCGCCTTTCAGGACACCCAAGGTCGCTTTACAGAAAAAATACACATAAAGAGCAGCAATGCACACAACACAGAACATTAAATACAAACAACCATAATGCAGATGTTGTGGAGGAAAAAAGCACTGGTAATGATTTTACATGCCCTCTCAGGAGTGTACTGGAGCACTCAACCAGAACGGTCAATACACCTAAACCTTGACTTTACTACCCCAATGCACTTCTCCACAACACTCCGTGTTTTCTGTTGTGCCCGGCTGTAGCGCTCATCTGGCTCTGTTGCAGGGTGGAGGATGGGTGTCATCAGCCATGGTCTTAAGGCATAGCCACTGTCACCTGTCATATAGGACATTAGTTAGGGCAATACAGTGTATGTTTTTGTTTTAACCTAAAGTAGAATTCATGTGTAGTTACTCACCTAACAACCAACCACCGGGCATTTCTCCCTCATTAAATTTAATGCCTGTTCCTGAATTCATGAGAACAAAGGAGTCGTGGGTGCTACCCGGCCACTTCACAACAAGGTCTGTCACTCGGAGCGTTGCATCACATATGACCTGTGTGTTTAAAGGCTGGCCTAGAGAGCCTATATTGTCTAATTAAGACATGATAAGGGGGTGCTAGTGGATCCACTCTGTCTCTCAGAGGCCTTGGTGGATTTTCCTCCCTAGCTGCCACCCAAAGAACTTCCATCTAAAAGTAATAATAGTAAGGACATGGTTTCAGTAACTTGGCCTACATAAAAAAACATGTTCAAAGTTATTAATTAAGTAGTACACATCAATAACTGCCTCCATGATTTACTAAGAGTACATTGTAGTGTAATCAATAGGCATACATGTCACACAGACTGAAATGTCCATTTCAACTATATGTCAACTGCCAAAATAAGCTCTATGTAATGGGCTACATAAAAAAAAACACTACTCTGACCCACTTAAATTACAAATACATTGTTTAGGACTACCAAATACTAAAGAAATCAAAAAAATGTCATACAAAGTTGTTGAAGTAAATACATATGAAGACTTATCCTTTCACTGCAGCTGGTTTAAGAATTACATTCCTAATAATTAATTGTTTATGTCATATTGTCCAATTGTTTCTGTTCCTATGCCTTAATCTACCCTCTACATTGTATTTTCTATAATGTACAACTGTTCTTATAAATTAAGAGTAGAGTGTTGAATTAAAACAGCCAGTTCCTCTCAACATTATCCAGACAGTAAGTGTCAGCATATCGTATTTAATACATTTTAAACACTTATACATTTGCCGCATATAGTTGTATTATTACCCGGGGCGATGTACTAAGCAAGTAAGATATATATTTATCCACAAATACTTTTTATAATTTATTTTATTCTATACATTTATTGGAGAAACAGTGTAAACTCAGCAAAACGAGGGAGCAAGATAGTTTCAGAGGGGGTTATTTTCCTGTTTGATAAGTGACATGCAGCGTACATATATACGTTTCTATTCTAAACGATCCTAAAAGTTTGACCCAAGTAGATAAATCTAAGCTAGGAATTATGGCTGTTGTAACGTAGCCAGCAATGTGTGCATCACCCGCTCATTCAAAAACATAATTCTCAGCGTGGTCTAGTGCAGCAATTTAAAATGAGTGATGGCATCATACCGGTAATTTTGATTATTATTACCAGCTCGATGCTGACATGTACACGCCATATCTGTCTGTACAAATACGATGCTTCGCGTACACTGTTTCATGTGC
>CM077784.1:7225171-7352043 GCA_039737535.1 Lagodon rhomboides | reverse complement strand
AGCTGCAAGCAGCGATGAACGGGCCCTCGCAGGCCGCGCGTGTCGGCGAGTACTGCTGCCGCGGTGTGCAGAAATTGTGGCCTGCTGCGTGCAGTGTGCTGAACTACATGAGAGGCCTATATTGTGTCACCCTGAACACTGTTAAACAGAGATTTGTGTCCATTAGCAATGTAGCATTTTTGGGCATTTAGCAATAAAAGCGCCAGCTATTGGCCGATCTGCACCAAATTTTGAACACTCCTCCAAGGAGCCATGGAACACAATTAGCTAAAGTTTCATTGTAATCGAACTGTATTTGGTGAAGATATGCGAGATTGTCCGTTTTCACCACAATGTGCAGGAAATTGTTGTTTTATATTTTGGGATTTTTTTGGACAATCAAAATTCTTTGGATAACTTTTTGTCAGGACATTCCACAGATGCTAGATCCAAAGTTTGGTGCAAATCGGTGAAATCGTGTAGGAGGAGTTCGAAAAAGTAGGTTTTGGATATAGAGTGACTTAGCCATGCAAATGTGCAGCAGAATTGGGCGTGGCCTGTGTCAGAAAACTCAGCTGTATTCAGGGAATACAGGGATATAATAGTTTTGAATGTGTCATAAAAACTGTGGAAGTTACAGGCAAAAACGCGTTTTCGTCAGTTATAGCGCCCCCTAGTGGAGTACACACGCAATTTTCGAAATGGAAGGTCGATGTCCTATTCTATACTTACTGTAAAAATTTCAAAGTCCTCAGCACAATAGTTTGGCTGTAATTAATATTTGAATGTTTAAGTGGTAATAGGCCACGCCCACATTGAGCTGTCACAACCATCTTCAAGATACCGCCTCAGGAATGGGCCTACATCATACTGAGTGAATTTAGAAGAAATTGGTCCAGCCATTAAAGAGAAATAAACTTCCCATATTTGTAGCGCCCCCTAGTGGCCAACATTCGCCAAATTGAATTGGTAGCCCCACAGTCACATGGGAACCTAGGATATGAAGTTTGGTGTTAATAGCATGTACTTTGACTAAAATGCGTAATAGGCCACGCCCACATTGAGCGGTCACAACCACCTTCCAGATCCGGGCTTAGGAATGGGCCTTAATCATACTGACTGAATTTCGAAGAAATCGGTCCAGCCGTTTAAGAGAAATAAACTTCCCATATTTGTAGCGCCCCCTAGTGGGCAACATTCGCCAAAGTTAATTGGTAGCCCTACAGTCATATGGCAACCAAGGATCTAAAGTTTGGTGTTAATAGCATTTACTTTTCCAAAGATACGCATCAGTTAGCGTTTTCATAGCTAGCTACAGAAAGTATTTCGTTAATAATTAGCGCATTTTTCAAACTAATCACCGGGTTCGCACAACTTTAGATGAGCTCTATCAGAAGAGTGTACATGCCAAGTTTCACGCAGATCGGACAAAATCCCAAGGAGGAGTTTGAAAAAGTAGGTTTTAGCATTTTCACGATGTAGCACGAAAAATTGAAGGCGGAAGTGGGCATTACCAATTCCAAAAAGATTCATCGATATTCAAGGAATCTGTGTATGTCCAAAGTTATCGAAATTGCGACGTGCCGTAATTCACCTATTGCAGAAAGAAAAAAAAAATTTGTAGGGGGCGCTATTGCGCCATCTTGCGTCGACCATGTGCGAGCCGCCCGAAATATCGAATTTCGGATCCGGCCGAACAACTTGGCAAAGATCGGTGAGTTTTCCAGCACGGGAAAGGGGCCAATTTGGGGTTTGAAAATAATTAGGAATAATAATAATAATAATAATAATTAAAGCTGCAAGCAGCGATGAACGGGCCCTCGCAGGCCGCGCGTGTCGGCGAGTACTGCCGCCGCGGTGTGCAGAAATTGTGGCCTGCTGCGTGCTGTGTGCTGCTTGATGTCAAGGCACAAAAGCTGACAGGTAAGAGGGCTGAAAGAGCTTAAAAAGGTGAACAGTTTCTCTGGCTGCTGCAGCAGTGGCAGAACCGAAGTTGAAAATGTCCCCATAAGAATGAATGGGAAAACGCCTGTCAAACTCCTGTGGTTTTTGAAAAAAGTCCATGGGTTATCACCAGAATATTCATACAGTGAGTAACAGCAGACATTGTTGAACTCTGCGATGTCTTTTTTATTTCTGTAGAGTGAAAAATGAGGTCGCCAGAGCGAGAGACAGGACAGATACCGTCTGCTCTCCTCCAGAAATGTAGCCTCAAAATTAACATGGCGGCTTATGGGGGAGTTGCTGGAGTGCTTGTCGCTCTAGGGCTTCTACAGCCAAAAGTTTGAGTCCTACATCTGAAATAAAAACATCAGCTGAAAGCCAACAAGATTTCCTACATTTGTATGTATATATTGTCTATGTGAAGTAAAAGATGTGGCATCCACATCAGGCTGAAGAGAATTTTCCCTCAGTGTTTAGCTCCCGCAATACACAGTCATTATAAATTCAGACAGCCACCAGAGCGCCAACTAGTGGCGGATCAGTAAAAGCATTGACAGGTATCCTCAGGAGGGCATTGGTAATAAGTGTACCAAGTTTTGTGTTAATCTGACCAACCAATATGGAGATATAAAATACTTCAATTTAAACAGCGCCACCTAGTGGTCATTAACAAATATTTTGCAGAGAGGCTCAGGGGCTCATGGGGAAGTAGTCACCTGAGTTTCATGTCATTCGGACAAACCAATGTGGAGATATGCAACACTTCCTGTTTGGAACGAAATCTGCAGGAAGTTGTTATTTAATAACTTGAGTATTGTTTGTGCTATCAAAATTCTTTGCACAACTTTGAGTCATGATGCTCCACAGATGCTGTGTGCAAAGTTTGGTGCAAATCGGTGAAATCGTGTAGGAGGAGTTGGAAAAAGTAGGTTTTGGATATAGAGTGACTTAGCCATGCAAATGTGCAGCAAAAGTGGGCGTGGCCTGTGTCAGAAAACTCAGCTGTATTCAGGGAATACAGGGATATAATACTTTTGAATGTGTCATAAAAACTGTGGAACTTACAGGCAAAAACGCGTTTTCGTCAGTTATAGCGCCACCTAGTGGAGTACACACGCAATTTTCGATTTGGAAGGTCGATGTCCTATTCTATACTTACTGTAAAAATTTCAAAGTCGTCAGCACAACAGTATGCTTAATTGGTAATAGGCCACGCCCACATTTAGCAGTCACAACCACCTTCCAGATACGGCCTCAGGAATGGGCCTACATCATACTGACTGAATTTCGAAGAAATAGGTCCAGCCATTTCAGAGAAACAAACTTCCCATATTTGTAGCGCCCCCTAGTGGCCAACATTCGCCAAATTGAATTGGTAGACCCACAGTCACATGGCAACCAAGGATCTTAAGTTTGGTGTTAATAGAATTTACTTTGACAAAGATATGCAACAGTTAGCATTTTCATAGCTAGCTACAGAAAGTATTTCGTTAATAATTAGCGCATTTTTGAAACTAATTACGGGGTTCGCACAACTTTAGATGAGCTCTATCAGAAGAGTGTCCCTGCCAAGTATCACGCAGATCGGACAAAATCCCAAGGAGGAGTTCGAAAAAGTAGGTTTTACAGTTTTCGCGATGTAGCACAAAAAAATTGTAGGCAGACGAGGGCATATTAAATTACAAAGTTATTCATCGGTATTCAGGGAATGTGGATGTACAAAGTTTGTGAAATTGCGACGTGCCGTAAATCACTTATTGCGGAGAGACCCAAAAAAGTGAGTAGGGGGCGCTATTTCCCCATCTTGCGTCGACCATGTGCGAGGTGCCCGAAATATCGAATTTCGGATCCGGCCGAACAACTTGGCAAAGTTTGGTGAGTTTTTGAGCAGGGGAAAGGGGCCAAATTGGGGTTTCAAAATAATATAGAATAATAATAACAATAAAAAACAGAGCAATTACAATAGGGTCCTCGCAGGTGTACCTGCTCGGGCCCTAATTAAAGCTGCAAGCAGCGATGAACGGGCCCTCGCAGGCCGCGCGTGTCGACGAGTACTGCCGCCGCGGTGTGCAGCAATCGTGGCCTGCTGCGTGCTGTGTGCTGCTTGCTGTAAAGGCAGAAAAGCTGACAGGTAAGAGGGCTGAAAGAGCTCAAAAAGGTGAACAGTTTCTGTGGCTGCTGCAGCAGTGGTAGAACCAAAGTAGAAAAAGTCCCATAACAATGAATGGGAAAACGCCTCCCAAACTCCTGCGATTTTTGAAAAACGTGCATGGGTTAACACCAGAATATTCATACAGTGAGTAACAGCAGACATTGCTGAGCTTTGCGATATGTTTTTTATTTCTGTAGAGTGAAAAATGACGTCGCCAGAGCGAGAGACAGAACAGGTAATGTCTGCTCTCTTCCAGAAATTTAGGCTCCAAATTAACATTACGGCTTATGGGGGAGCTGCTGGAGTGCTTGTCACTGTAGGGCTTCTACAGCCAAAACCGTAAGTCCTTCATCTGAAATAAGAACATCAGCAGAAAACCAAGAAGATGTTCTACATTTCTATATATATATTGTCTATGTGAAGTAAAAGATGTGGGATCCACATAAAGCTGAAGAGAATTTTTTCTCCAATGTTTCCAGGTGCTACCCACTCCAGCAATAATGTCACACACTGTAGCTCCCGCAATACACACTCATTATAAATGGAGACAGCCACAAGAGCGCCACCTTGTGGCGGATCAGTAAAACGTTCAATGCATATCCTCAGGAGGGCATTGGCAATAAGTGTACCAAGTTTTGTGTTAATCCGACCAACCAATGTGGAGATATAAAATACTTCAATTTAAAGAGCGCCACCTAGTGGTCATCGGCCAAAATTTAGCGCAGTGCCTTAGGGGCTCATGGGGAATTCGTATTCAGAGTTTCATGTCATTCGGCCACACCAATGTGGAGATATCCAACATTTCCTGTTTAAACCAAAATCTGCAGGAAGTTGTTATTTAAAAGTTAATAAGTGTTTAGGACTATCAAAATTCTTTTGATAACTTTTTGTCAGGACATTCCACAGATGCTAAATCCAAAGTTTGGTGCAAATCGGTGATATCGTGTAGGAGGAGTTCGAAAAAGTAGGTTTTGGATATACGGTGACTTAGCTATTGAAATTAGCAGCAGAAGTGGGCGTGGCCTATGTCAGAAAACTCAGTTGTATTCAGGGAATACAGGGATGTAATGATTTTGAATGTGTCATAAAAACTGTGGAACTTACAGGCAAAAACGCGTTTTCGTCAGTTATAGCGCCACCTAGTGGAGTACACACGCAATTTTCGAAATGGAAGGTCGATGTACTATTCTATACTTACTGTAAAAATTTCAAAGTCCTCAGCACAATAGTTTGGCTGGAATTAATATTTGAATGTTTAAGTGGTAATAGGCCACGCCCACATTGAGCTGTCACAACCATCTTCAAGATACCGCCTCAGGAATGGGCCTACATCATACTGAGTGAATTTAGAAGAAATTGGTCCAGCCATTAAAGAGAAATAAACTTCCCATATTTGTAGCGCCCCCTAGTGGCCAACATTCGCCAAATTGAATTGGTAGCCCCACAGTCACATGGGAACCTAGGATATGAAGTTTGGTGTTAATAGCATGTACTTTGACTAAAATGCGTAATAGGCCACGCCCACATTGAGCGGTCACAACCACCTTCCAGATCCGGGCTCAGGAATGGGCCTTAATCATACTGACTGAATTTCGAAGAAATCGGTCCAGCCGTTTAAGAGAAATAAACTTCCCATATTTGTAGCGCCCCCTAGTGGGCAACATTCGCCAAAGTTAATTGGTAGCCCTACAGTCATATGGCAACCAAGGATCTAAAGTTTGGTGTTAATAGCATTTACTTTTCCAAAGATACGCATCAGTTAGCGTTTTCATAGCTAGCTACAGAAAGTATTTCGTTAATAATTAGCGCATTTTTCAAACTAATTACGGGGTTCGCACAACTTTAGATGAGCTCTATCAGAAGAGTGTACCTGCCAAGTTTCACGCAGATCGGACAAAATCCCAAGGAGGAGTTCGAAAAAGTAGGTTTTAGCATTTTCACGATGTAGCACGAAAAATTGAAGGCGGAAGTGGGCATATCCAATTCCAAAATGATTCATCGGTATTCAGGGAATGTGTGGATGTCCAAAGTTCTCGAAATTGCGACGTGCCGTAATTCACCTATTGCGGAAAGAAAAATAAAATTTGTAGGGGGCGCTATTGCGCCATCTTGCGCCGACCATGTGCGAGCTGGCCGAAATATCGAATTTCGGATCCGGCCGAACAACTTGGCAAAGTTTGGTGAGTTTTTGAGCATGGGAAAGGGGCCAAATAGGGGTTTCAAAATAATAAAGAATAATAATAAATTAAAGCTGCAAGCAGCGATGAACGGGCCCTCGCAGTCCACGCGTGTCGGCGTGCAGCATTTGTGGCCTGATGGTGCTGCGTACTGTCTGCGATGTGCTGAATGCATGGGCTGTTGCAAGCGGGGGCTGCTACAGGCGAGATTGACATTTCTATGTATATATTGTGTATGTGAAGTAAAAGATGTGGGATCCCCATCAGGCTGAAGAAAATTGTTTCTCAAGTTGTTCCAGCTGCTCTCCACTCTAGCGATGATGTCACACACTGTAGCTCCCGCAATACACACTCATTGTAAATTCAGACTGCCACCAGAACGCCATCTAGTGGCGGATTGGTAAGACCTTCAAGGGATATCCTCAGGAGGGCATTGACAATAAGTATACCAAGTTTTGTGTTAATCTGAGCAACCGATGTGGAGATATAAAATACTTCAATTTAAAGAGCGCCAACTAGTGGTCATCGGCCAAAATTTTGCACAGCGCCTTAGGGGCTCATGGGGAAGTCGTATTCAGAGTTTCATGTCATTGGGCCACACCAATGTGGAGATATCCAACACCAATTAATGTTTGAATGTTTAAGTGGTAATAGGCCACGCCCACATTGAGCAGTCACAACCATCTTCAAGATACCGCCTCAGGAATGGGCCTACATCACACTGAGTGAATTTTGAAGAAATTGGTCCAGCCATTCAAGAGAAATAAACTTCCCATATTTGTAGCGCCCCCTAGTGGCCAACATTCGCCAAATTGAATTGGTAGCCCCACAGTCACATGGGAACCAAGGATATGAAGTTTGGTGTTAATAGCATGTATTTTGACTAAAATGCGTAATAAGCCACGCCCACATTGAGCGGTCACAACCACCTTCCAGATACGGGCTCAGGAATGCGCCTACATCATACTGAGTGAATTTGGAAGAAATCCGTCCAGCCATTTCAGAGAAACAGAATTCCCATATTTGTAGCGCCCCCTAGTGGGCAACATTCGCCAAATGTAATTGGTAGCCCTACAGTCACATGGCAACCAAGGATCTGAAGTTTGGTGTTAATAGCATTTATTTTGACAAAGATATGCAACAGTTAGCATTTTCATAGCTAGCTACAGAAAGTATTTCGTTAATAACTAGCGCGTTTTTGAAACTAATTAGAGGGTTCGCACAACTTTAGATGAGCTCTATCAGAAGAGTGTACATGCCAAGTTTCACGCAGATCGGACAAAATCCCAAGGAGGAGTTCGAAAAAGTAGGTTTTACAGTTTTCGCGATGTAGCCGAAAAAAATTGCAGGCGGGCGGCGGCATATTAAATTACAAAGTTATTCATCGGTATTCAGGGAATGTGGATGTACAAAGTTTGTGAAATTGCGACGTGCCGTAAATCACTTATTGCGGAGAGACCCAAAAAAGTGAGTAGGGGGCGCTATTTCCCCATCTTGCGTCGACCATGTGCGAGGTGCCCGAAATATCGAATTTCGGATCCGGCCGAACAACTTGGCAAAGTTTGGTGAGTTTTTGAGCAGGGGAAAGGGGCCAAATTGGGGTTTCAAAATAATATAGAATAATAATAACAATAAAAAACAGAGCAATTACAATAGGGTCCTCGCAGGTGTACCTGCTCGGGCCCTAATTAAAGCTGCAAGCAGCGATGAACGGGCCCTCGCAGGCCGCGCGTGTCGGCGAGTACTGCTGCCGCGGTGTGCAGAAATTACGGCCTGCTGCGTGCTGTGTGCTGCTTGCTGTGAAGGCAGAAACGCTGACAGGTAAGAGGGCTGAAAGAGCTTAAAAAGGTGAACAGTTTCTGTGGCTGCTGCAGCAGTGGCAGAACCGAAGTTGAAAATGTCCCCATAAGAATGAATGGGAAAACGCCTCCCAAACTCCTGCGATTTTTGAAAAAAGTGCACGGGTTATCACCAGAATATTCATACAGTGAGTAACAGCAGACATTGCTGAGCTTTGCGATATGTTTTTTATTTCTTTAGAGTGAAAAATGAGGTCGCCAGAGCGAGAGACAGAACAGGTAATGTCTGCTCTCTTCCAGAAATTTAGGCTCCAAATTAACATTACGGCTTATGGGGGAGCTGCTGGAGTGCTCGTCACTGTCGGGCTTCTACAGCCAAAACCGTAAGTACTACATCTGAAATAAGAACATCAGCTGAAAACCAGGAAGATCTTCTACATTTCTATATATATACTGTCTATGTGAAGTAAAAGATGTGGTATCCACATAAAGCTGAAGAGAATTTTTTCTCCAGTGTTTCCAGGTGCTCCCCACTCCAGCAATAATGTCATACACTGTAGCTCCCGCAATACACAGTCATTATAAATTCAGACAGCCACCAGAGCGCCACCTAATGGCGGATCAGTAAAACCTTTGGCAGGTATCCTCAGGAGGGCATTGGCAATAAGTGTACCAAGTTTTGTATTAATCCGACCAACTAATGTGGAGATATAAAATACTTAAATTTAAAGAGCGCCACCTAGTGGTCATGGGCCAAAATTTAGCGCAGCGCCTTAGGGGCTCATGGGGAAGTGGTATTCAGAGTTTCATGTCATTTGGCCACACCAATGTGGAGATATCCAACAGTTCCTGTTTAAAGCCAAATCTGCAGGAAGTTGTTATTTAAAAAGTTAATAAGTGTTTTGGACTATCAAAATTCTTTTGATAACTTTGTGTCAGGACATTCCACAGATGCTAAATCCAAAGTTTGGTGCAAATCGGTGATATCGTGTAGGAGGAGTTCGAAAAAGTAGGTTTTGGATATACGGTGACTTAGCTATTGAAATTAGCAGCAGAAGTGGGCGTGGCCTATGTCAGAATACTCAGCTGTATTCAGGGAATACAGTGATATAATTGTTTTGAATGTGTCATAAAAACTGTGGAAGTTACGGGCAAAAACGCGTTTTCGTCTGTTATAGCGCCCCCTAGTGGCCAATATTCGTGAAATTGAATTCTTAGCCCCACAGTGACATGGCAATGAAATATCTGAAGTTTGGTATTAATAGCATGTACTTTGACCAAAAAGTGCAATAGGCCACGCCCACATTGAGCAGTCACAACCACCTTCCAGATACTGCCTCAGGAATGCGCCTACATCATACTGACTGAATTTCGAAGAAATCCGTCCAGCCATTTCAGAGAAACAAACTTCCCATATTTGTAGCGCCCCCTAGTGGCCAACATTCGCCAAATTGAATTGGTAGCCCCACAGTCACATGCCAACCAAGGATCTGAAGTTTGGTGTTAATAGCATTTACTTTGACAAAGATATGCAACAGTTAGCATTTTCATAGCTAGCTACAGAAAGTATTTCGTTAATAATTAGCGCATTTTTGAAACTAATCACCGGGTTCGCACAACTTTAGATGAGCTCTATCAGAAGAGTGTACATGCCAAGTTTCACGCAGATCGGACAAAATCCCAAGGAGGAGTTCGAAAAAGTAGGTTTTACAGTTTTCGCGATGTAGCACAAAAAAATTATAGGCGGACGTGGGCATATCCAATTCCAAAGTGATTCATCGGTATTCAGGGAATCTGTGGATGTGCAAAGTTTTAGAAATTGCGACGTGCCGTAATTCACTTATTGCCAAGAGACCAAAAAAACAGTGTAGGGGGCGCTGTTTCGCCATCTTGCGTCGACCATGTGCTAGCTTGCCGAAATATCGAATTTCGGATGAGGCCGAACAACTTGGCAAAGTTTGGTGAGTTTTTGAGCACGGGAAAGGGGCCAAATTGGGGTTTGAAAAGGGTCAAGAATAATAATTAAAGCTGCAAGCAGCGATGAACGGGCCCTCGCAGGCCGCGCGTGTCGGCGAGTGGTGCCGCCGCGGCGTGCAGAAATTGCAGCCTGCTGCGTGCAGTGTGCTGAATGAGCGGGCCGTTGCAAGCGTGGGCTGCTACAGGTGAGAAAATAAAGGCTACCCGGAAGACTACATGAGAGGACAACACTGTGTTACCCTAAACAGTCTTAAACAGAGGTTTGTGTCCATTAGCAAAGCCGCATTTGTGGTCATCGAGCAATAAAAGCGCCTCCTATTGGCCGATCTGCACCAAATTTTGCACACACTACATCGAGGCATGGAAAACAATTAGGCAAAGTTTCGTTGTAATGGGACTGTATTTCGTCAAGATATGCAAGACTGTCTGTGTTCACTAGAATGTGCAGGAAATTGTTGTTTTATATTTAGGACGTCTTTTGCACAATCACAAATCTTTTGATATCGTTTTGTCAGGAGGTTGTACAGATGCTTCATGCAAAGTTTGGTGCAAATTGGTGAAACTGCCTAGGAGGAGTTTGAAAAAGTAATGTTTTCATGTTTGCCGATTGCGCGAATGGAAACTTAGGGCAAAAGTGGGCGTGGCCGATGTCTCCTCAGCTCTATTCAGGGAATATAGGGATATAATGGTTTTGAATGTGTCATAAAAACTGTGGAACTGACAGGCAAAAAGGTGTTTAGTCAGTTATAGCGCCACCTAGTGGCCGATTTTCACCAAATTTTGCACAAACCCTCATGTGGCCATGGAAGACCATCAGCAAAAGTTTCGTAGTAATCGGACTGTATTTGGTCAAGATATGCGAGATTGTGTGGTTTCAGCACAATGTGCAGGATATAGTTGTTTTATATTTTGGGATTTTTTTGGACTATCAATATTCTTTTGATAACTTTGTGTCAGGACATTCCACAGATGCTACATACAAAGTTTGGTGCAAATCGGACAAAATTCCCTATGAGGTTTTTGGAAAAAGTAGGTTTTGGATATAAGGTGACTTAGCCGTGGAAATGTGCAGCAGAAGTGGGCGTGGCCTATGTCAGAAAACTCAGCTTTATTCAGGGAAGTCAGGGATATAGTGGTTTTGAAAGTGTCATAAAAACTGTGGAAGTTACAGGCAAAAACGCGTTTTCGTCTGTTCTAGCGCCACCTAGTGGAGTACACACACAATGTAGGATTTGGAGGGTGGAAGTACTATTCTGTACTTACTGTAAAAATTTCAAAGTCCTCAGCCCAACAGTATGTTTAATTGGTAATAGGCCACGCCCACATTGCGCAGTCACAACCACCTTCCAGATACGGGCTCAGGAATGTGTCTTTATCATACTGACGGACTGTCAAAGAAATCGGTTCAGCCATTTCAGAGAAACAAACTTCCCATATTTGTAGCGCCCCCTAGTGGGCAATATTCGCCAAATGTAATTGGTAGCCCTACAGTGACATGCCAACCAAGGATCTGAAGTTTGGTGTTAATAGCATGTAATTTGACAAAGATATGCAACAGTTAGCATTGTCATAGCTAGCTACAGAAAGTATTTCGTTAATAATTAGCGCATTTTTGAAACTAATTACGGGGTTCGCACAACTTTAGATGCGCTCTATCAGAAGAGTGTACATGCCAAGTTTCACGCAGATCGGACAAAATCCCAAGGAGGAGTTCGAAAAAGTAGGTTTTACAGTTTTCGCGATGTAGCACAAAAAAGTAGACGCGGAAGTGGGCATATCCAATTCCAAAATGATTCATCGGTATTCAGGGAATGTGTGGATGTCCAAAGTTTTTCAAATTGCGACGTGCCGTAATTCACTTATTGTGGAAAGAAAAATAAAAGTTGTAGGGGGCGCTATTGCGTCATTTTGCGTCGGGCATGTGCGAGCTGGCCGAAATATCGAATTTCGGATCCGGCCGAACAACTTGGCAAAGTTTGGTGAGTTTTTGAGCACGGGAAAGGGGCCAAATTGGGGTCTAGATTGTTGTTGGAATAATAATAATAAAAAACATTACAATTACAATAGGGTCCTCGCAGGTGTACGCTGCTCGGGCCCTAATAATAATAAACATTACAGATACAATAGGGTCCTCGCAGGTGTACCTGCTCGGGCCCTAAAAACAGCGCAATAACAATAGGGACCTCGCAGGTCTGTGACCTGCTCGGGCCCTAATAATAATAAACAGCGCAATTACAATAGGGTCCTCGCAGGTGTACCTGCTCGGGCCCTAATTATTAACAATTTTAGACAACTAAAAGTATCTTATTTGATTACAAAACATTTTATTTCAACACTTAATATTATATGATAAAAAAAAATAACAATCGAAAAAGCTGAAAACGAGCTGATCTAAAACAAAAACAAAAAAAGAGCCAAGAAAAAAGTTTAGCTCCGCTTGCTCTTTCATGGAGGGGGGCAACTCCCTTTTTTGCTTGCCCATGGTGCCAACCAGGCTGGTCTTCTTTGCCTGTAAGGCGGTGGCCAGTTTTAGGGACGTAAAGAAATTGTCCGTGGTGACGTTTCTCCCCTTCCCCAGGAATGGCTCCGCCAGTTTCAGCACCACATTCTCCCCCATGAGCTGACCTGCGCTCCGTGTCTCATCCTTCCCCAGATACGGAAACCCGTTCAGCATATATTTGGAGTTGACATCTGCAGCCAACCATAATTTGATGCCGAATTTATCGGGCTTATTCACCATATACTGGGTGAATTTACAGCGGGCCTTTGTGGGGAACAGCTGCTCATCAATTGTGATGTTGGCGCCGGGTTTGTAGCAGGCTGCACTGTTCTGAGTGAACCGGTCCCAAGTGGCCCGCACCAGGGCAAACATGTCGTCCTGCAGACGCACACGCTGACAGACCTGCTGCTGCTGCTGCTGCTCCCCCTGCTCTTGAACCCCCATGTCTGTGTCATCCTTGTGGCTTTCCTCGCCCCCCTCCTTCTCCACCACCAACACCATGGAGTCCTTGTGGAGGCTCTCCACCTGGCCCTCCACCTCAGAGTCCCCACGGTGGCTCTTGTCCTCCTCCACCACAACCACCTGGTCCTCCTGGGCCGCCATCTCTGATGATTTTGAAAGAAAAGAGGTAGGTACGTTTAGTTTGTTATTTCAGAAAGCTAGGTCTACATCCGGGATAGTTACACAAAAATCCTTAAAGATGACTCACCTTGTCTTCTCCTAGCCGGCAGGTACACAGACTGCATCAGGGGCTTGAGAATTTTCAACCTGGCCGCCCGTCCCTGTCGGGGTGTCATCTCAGGTCCAACCACGTAAAACTTTTGTGCCGTTTTCTTGTTGTGGCACATGCTTCGGGTTACCCTCTGGCTATCGTTGGGTGTGAGTGCGCAATCAGCCTGTAGGAGTGTAAGAGAACATTTTCACCAATGGCAAAAGGCATGTATATCGTGGGACATGTATGCTCATGTCGTTATTATGGAATAGGCACTATTGATAGTAGTAACGCACCCAGATTCCTGGAATTCTACCTAATTAAGACCTCCAGGCGGTAAGTTACTCAGACACACGCCCCAGGACGGCTGCCCAACTGAGGGGACAAGGTCTAAGCGTGAACGGTGGGTAAGTTCATGTTCCGGAAAAGTGAGTTTGGATTCCAGGTATTCTACCCCATCAAACCCCCATCATTAATAACTAAAGAACTCACCCTGATTGCAAAGGTACTCTTGTACTTCCGGGCATTGGACACATCGTCCATGGCCATGCCCAGGAAGACGCACTTCCTGTGGCCTGTGGTCGTCGCCATGGCCCCCACCAACAGTCCGACAACACGGGCCAGGAAGCCCGTGTTGCCTGGGTTCCTCCTGAGGTCGCGAATGGCATCCTGGAGTCCCTCCTCTGCCAGCTTGTTAAAGGACAACAGCTGGCTGCCCTTAACCAGTGTATCTGTAGAAAGGAAACAGGATGCAGTTTACACAACGACACCAGAGTGTGAGAGAATGGTCCTGTATTTTTTCTTTTCCTACATTTTGAAGTTGGGATGTTTTGTTGACTCCATTTTTATTGTGGCAGGTCAAAGGCTTCATTGGATAAAGTGCAGTCTCTTCTGTCTCCCCGAAAATCCTTGCATCTTAAAGAAGCACAGAACCGTACCCTCAGAGGAGGACTAACCTATGAACATGTAAGTTACTATCTTGTGTTTCATGTGCACCATTAAAAATTCACTAATTTAAAGGATTAAGAGTATTACTTTTAAGCAATGAGACACAACATGCTGTTCTTTACAGCACAGAGTACCCACAAACACGGTAAAAAATGGCATCGAGATTCTTTAACGCGACCCTCGTTGTGATCAACAATGCTCAAACACCACTTTTTATCATATTTAAATAGTTGATGATCATTGAATGTACAACTCCATTCATACATAATGTAACTTATTGACTTTTTGTTTTGTTTTCCAAGCTTCTAGGGAGTCAAAGATCTTGAGGTCATTGTGACTTTGAACTTGTGTCCATCTCATTCTCATGAACGCTATATCTACAGTGCCTTAAGGGAATTTCTTCAAATTAACACGCACTTGGCCTCAATGATGAGCTGCTTAGAATTTGGTGGTCAAAGGTCAAGGTTAGGGTGACACAGCTCATTGTTCTCTGTTCCCTCCATCTTTCAGGACATCGAATGCAGTGAGGCTGAGGCAGACGTCGCAGGGACGACCATGGCAATCTACACCGTTCGAGCTGAGGGTGATGATCCTGATGGTCCTGGTGGACGCTTTGCAGATGTCGGTGTGGTCCTGGAAGGGGTCGAAGCTCTTCACAACCTCCAGAGTATCAAGCATGCATGCGTGATGCTTTATGGGTTGATCTGTTCACTTAATCTAAGCTATCCAAAAAGCTTGAAGAATACATTCGAAGTTTACCAGAAGATCCTGAGGGACCTGGAATCGTCCAAGCTTTCCCCAAAGTACGAGCACTGAAACTCAAATTGCTCGGGTGACTCTTTTTTGGGGTGGGGTTGGGATGGGAGGAGGAAGTACAGGAAAATAATTTCATGTGCGATCGACAGCAGTAGATGCATTGGTTGAAGAGCTACACTACCTGCTGAGTACTGTGTCTGTGCCTGTGTCTGGGTGAAGAGAAGAGGTTTGCTTTAATGCTAATACATTTGTTGAATCAACAAGATGGTCTGATTGTATGCATCATTGAGATATTGTTGAATGGAAAATTGGAAAAATTCATTGGATATTAATCATAGAAACACATAAATCTAATGCATTTTGATTGAATTTAAGCTTAATTAGTATATATTTCAAACACATACACATTATTCATCTTGAATAGGTAACGTAATTACTGTGTAATTCAAACAAATATACTTAATGTATTCTGAATACATAATCTGATTAATATGTATTTAAATTCAATAAATTATATCAATACTGAATACATAAACCTGGTGAATATGCATTTCAAATGAATAGGCTTTATTACACTGATGCATGTGCATCATGTAAAGTTTATTAGGTAGGTTTATGTTCAAAATATTAAGAACATTAAATGGAACTTTGTCATGTAATTATTTTACATAAATCTTAAAAGTTAGGGTTAAATATTTCTGTGAGTGACCTTACAACGACCTTCACAGAACAGTCTACAGAGCGACATTTGAGAGGGACACACATCAACAAGCAGAGAGCATTAAAAACAACACAACATTTTCCCTGACTTTAGATTTTTGTAGCTCAGTTGTATAAAAACAAAACAAAAATCCACACACAGTCCCTTCAGTATGCTCTAATAAAAGACAGGCAGGGTAATAAGCGATTACAACACACAAAGCTGATCATTTAAAGAGTGGAGGTGTTTTTGTAACCAGCATCAGTGAAAGTATTTTCTGTGCTTGGAAGGCTAAATTGTCTACAAGCGTAACAATAAACTGCATCTTTGCACTGGGAGTATTCGGTCCATGTGTGTTGAGTAAACCATGAGGCATTGAAACATCTTCGTCTGTCCCCAAAGGCTGTCCTCGGGAAAACTTTCAGTTGTGGCTGGACAGGTGCATCGGCCCTTCACCTGGAGATGTCTAAAACAAGAAAAAACACTATAAGCCATCTTAACCATGTGATCAAACATTTCTGTATACATAGATCAATGTCTAGATGTATACGATGTAAACTGCCATAAAAACCCATAGAAGAAAAGCAGAGAATGCCAGCAGAGCGCTGGTGTTTTAAAACAGCGGAGGGGAGGAAGAGAAAAGTCTTAATATGTGTGTCTGTTGTGTGAGTTTGAGTCTGTGAATGTGAGGGTCTGTGTGATGGTGCCATTTAAGATCACTTTGACTTAGTGTGGAGCAAATGTGTTTATTATGGAAACTAATCCTTTTCTCAGGAATGTTCAAGCAGCAACCTGCTATTTGTGCACTTTTCTGCAGCGATGGAAATAAAAAATGCTGATTCATCGATTAATATATTTATATATTTGTGATTTTAAAAAATCTACAGATTAATCGATTATTAAAATAATCATTAGTTGCAGTCCTAATGTATATACCTGTAGGAGGCCCAGTCAGCCCAGGGTTGTTCACTGTTTCCTGCTGTGGGTCTAGTCTGTTGATACCTGTCAGTTGAACCACCAAAGATAAAATATTAATAGGAGGATTTGGTCATGTTGGATTTAGATCATACTATGCTTATACCTAGCATTGTTACTTGGAATGTAATTGCAATACAAAAAGTTACCAGTGGCGGTGGGCGTACTACCTGCCTTGTGATGAGCGTTCTGTTGTTGAGAATTTGTCTGAAACACAAATGTTAA
Source organism: Lagodon rhomboides (assembly GCA_039737535.1). Classification (NCBI taxonomy): domain Eukaryota; kingdom Metazoa; phylum Chordata; class Actinopteri; order Spariformes; family Sparidae; genus Lagodon; species Lagodon rhomboides. The sequence continues at coordinate 7,335,199 of CM077784.1, read as the reverse complement.
AACTACCAGTAAGTCTTAATGATTTCACACAGGTACAAGAAGCATCATCACATATAACACATAGGTGATTGTCTGTAGAAGGCAGAAACAGCCACACATAAGCAGGCAGTCACAGTGTGCAGGACCGGTGGATCTGTGTTCTTCTCTGCCGACTTCATCCTGCCTGATCCTGACCTCACTGTCCCTCCTCTCATCTACTCTCTTGCTACATTTGCTGAAGTAGAAGGTTATCTTTCTTTTCATTTTGCCTGACAGGTAAAGAGAACAGCAAAAAACATGCGTTTAAATGCCCACGGCTCTTACAGACTGACTCTTGCTGCTACAGAGAGCTTCCACTACTAACAGACACAGACATTGTGTGCTGAATGTGGGAATAAAACATTGCAGCCGGTGGTCAATGATGATAGCTTGATGTTTAACTTTGCATCTGTACAAGACTTGTCTTAAAAATCACGGAAACACACACACACACACACGATATAATGTAGGCCTACATGAGGGCAGAGCAGACTCTCCATTCATTTGCTACCATCGAGAGACTACCAGATGTCTGTGTCTGAAATGCTTCAGAACTGAAGTCACAGTCAACAAGGAAAAAAAAACAAAACAACCAGAACCGACCAAAGTAATCATGGAAAACTTACCTCCCACTTGCAGTCAGAAGTGTCGTATCACGGCGATATAGAACGTCTCTGTCATGAGAAACAAAGACACTCTGCGATCAGCAGCTCTGCTCCCGCGCCTGTGTTCCCGCGGAAGGTTTGGTGTGCTGCAGTAAAATGCGTCTGTGCGGAAACGGCGGTCGGGCAGAACTAACGTTCTGCGTCACAGAGCCGTGTTTTTCAAATTATGCCCCAGCTGTGGGGGTGGCCACCCCGTAGCTCCGCCCCTGGGTCCAGGACGTCAACACCGTACTTGGTGTTGTTGTAGTCCATCACAGACTCTGGCTTTGCCTTCGTCCCGCTAAAGGTGCCCACACCTGTGTGCACGGTGCTCAGGATGCAGACACTCTTCCTCGGCTTCCCCTGGTACACTGTCAGAGTCGCATCACCACACTTCAGCACCTTCGTGTCAAACACTCCCGCTCTGCTTTCATGGAGGACGGCAACTCCCGTTCTTGTTTGCCCATGTTTGTTTGCCCAACCAGGCTATATAATACAACTCTATAATAATTAACTTACAAGTAAATTCGCAAAGAAGCTGGAGACCGCTAACATAGTTAGAGACGAGACACAATGAAAGCAGCAAACCACGTGAAAAATGTAACAATGAAACCTCTCAAAATGATGTGCGGTCACTATGACCACTTATCGCTTATTTTTTTTCTTTTGTGTAATTTATATAAAAACTATTCTAAATTAAAATACAGACACTTTCAGGAAAAGTCATGTATTAGCAGTATTAAATGTGTTTATTCAACAAAGTTATTGCACATATAAATTTGAAATTGAAATTCAGCTTTTTGTGCAAACTCTTGACCGTTCATTCTCATAGTTTTATGCATTGCCAGCAGTACATTCAGCAGATTTCCGAAATCACTTCAGCCGTTACCATTCACATCGTATTTTCACAGGAAATGCAATTTTTCTAGGTTGGTAAACATGTACATTGCAGGAACTTTTTCTAACTTCTGGGTATCTTCTTTTATCTCACCTGTAGCAGCCCACGCTTGTAACAGCCTACGCATTCAGCACGCAGCATACAGCACGCAGCACTGGGCCACAATTGCTGCACAGCCCGACAGCAGTACTTGCTGACACTGCATGACTCGCTGCATCCAGCTTTAATTTTAGTTGAATTTAAACTCGTCAAATACCATCATCCATTAAAAATGATGCTCAAAGCCAGATATGATGGAACATCTAATGCACCTATAAAATGACAGAGAGAATCCAGACTAATATTTAGGCGCTGTTTTGTATCTTAACACTCGCATCACATGCTGATGTAATTTCTGTGATGCAGTTATCCAGGATCTTTTAGTGTTTAACTATAATTCTTTAGGTCGTAGGATAGTTCCTCCAGGAGAACATTTCCTGGATGTAACTAAGAAGAGAGAATCTTAGACAAGTTTCTCTCTTATTTGTAACATCCATTAGTCGTAGTCTGAACAGGAAGTAAAGTGCACACAGAGAGGTCGCCAGCATATCGAGAGATAGCCAGTCACCATTAACTGCATTTAAGTCAATGGTGACTAGCTTTCTCTCTGGCAACCAGAGGCGATTCTAGGGTCAGAGCTTTAGGGGTGCTGAGCACCCAATGAGCCCCACTGCCACCACCCACCCTTTTTCACACAAAAACAAAAATATGTCTGTTGAAAAATTACTTTATCATTTTAACATTGGTTCAACTAACTCCAAAATTTTAACTCTAAGATTCTAACTTTTTTTTAAAAAATTTGAGACCTTTCCAGAACATCAGCTTTATTGTTTATAGTTTTTAGTTTTTTTGTTTAAAGTTACTGTTTTGCTTGCCACTATTCACTATATGTCAATTTATTGTTGTTGTTTTCTCACCTGGTTCTTCCTGCATGCTCTCCCTTTCTCCTTCTCCATCTCCATCTTTCTCTCTTTCCCTTGACACTGATAATCATACACTAATATATTGTAGGCAGGAGAGTTGAGGTCAGGTTGTCATGTCATTAATGTTTAAAGACAAAACATACAGAATTTCATGAACACTGTGCTATCCATCCATATGCAGTGTTCTCTAAACCGGTAAACAGCGGCCTGCAGGTCAAACCAAAACAGTGGCAGGCTGGCTAATGTCTTTTTTGTCTCTGTCTACGCCATCCTGTCCTGCCAGTAGACACTTCCCTCAGCAGAGCTGAAGTACGAATGCCTCCCGTGACCCTCTGTTGCTTCCCACATTTCTAACAAGCTGCAGCTGCATCGCTGTTTCATTGTTTTCTGTGATGTCGTTGCGGTTGTCAGTGGGGTTTGCAAGGAAGTTATGCAGTATGCATGTCGCCATCACAACTGCATCAACATGTGAAGGTAAGAGGTTGATTCTGGTGTACAGAATCCTCCACCGTGCAGCCAGAATGCCAAACGTGCACTCAACAACCATCCTTGCCCTTGACAAGCGATAATTGAAGATACATTTTTCTTTAGAGAGGTGCTGACCTGGGTATGGCCTCATCAAGTATGGTTTCAGAGGGAAGGCAGCATCCGCCACCATCACATATGGCACTTCCCCTTGTTCACTTGATCCAGCTTGTGGCTCATTTGGTGGCACATCCAGGGCTTTGGCCTCCATCCCTCTCCCCAGACTTGACGCAGCGTAAACTCCTCCATCACTTGTTCTCCCGAAATCACCCACCTGAATTGCGGTGAAACGGTAGTCGGCATCAACAAGGGCCAGAAGTACAACTGAAAATGTTTTTTTGTAATTGAAGTACAAGCTGCCTGAGCCCCTCGGAGCTTGAATGGTGACATGCTTGCCGTCCAGAGCCCCAAGGCAGTGAGGAAAGTTCCATTTATCCCAAAACCGGCTTGCGATGTTTCTCCATGCCTCCTCTGTTGGCTTGGGGATGTGGGTCTGTAACATGAGCTTGTTTATAGCCTCACACGTCATGTAGACAGAGTCTGCCACAGTTTTGGCTCCAAGGCGGTAGCTGTAGGCCAGAATGATGAATGTCTCTCCACTTGCCAGGAACCTGCCGAAAAGAAGAAAAAAAAGTTCAGAGACCATACCATGTATTTGTCATATAGAAAATATAATACCTTTTTTCTTTGTTTCAGTTGATGATTGCAAACGGTACTGGAAAAACTTGAGAGATACTTTTGTCCGCCACAAAAACAAAAAGTCTCCAAGTGGATCCACAGGAGGCACAATAAGGGAGTGGAAATATTTCCAAATTATGTGTTTCCTGCTACCCCACATACAGCCTAGAATGTTTGTTTACAGCCCACTAAATATTTATTACATTTACATTTTATGTTTTTTATATGTATTTTTCTATCATCTTTAATGATCTTCCACTTTAAACAATACAACATATGTTTGTTAAAGGAAATATGCATTGAATAACTTTTTGTTTTCTTTAGTTCAAAAAGCAGTTTGGAGCCTGCTAATGTTGCTGAGGAGACAACTGTGACCGAGAGTTGCCCAGAACAGCCAGCGGTGGATGATCCTGAAGAGGGGTCTGCTCGCGTTGCCACGGCAGCTTCAACCCCCCACATCTGCAACACAGTTTGCCAGCTTCAGTTCATGCAGAAACAGGTCGAGGGACAGCAAGTAGAGCTCCACCACGCACAGCAGCAGAAACAAGGAGGAGAGCTGCAGCAGCAGTGGAGGACAGACAGACTACTTGCTCTCATCCAGGAGCCTCCCACACCACCACATGTGCCAAAAGAAGACGACGAAATGTATTATTTTGTCTTGACTCTTGTGCCCTCCCTGAACAAACTCAGTACAAGAGGTAGGATGCAGGTTAAACATGCACTACTGGATGTAGTAGAAAAAAGTCTAGATTTGGACCAGCGACAGTCACAAGGCCAAAGCACTACACCAACACATCAGCAATCTCCATTAAGCCATCAGGGACAGTATTCACAGCCTGTGCAATACAGTCAACCACCCTATCTTCCTCAGCAAGGCTTTCAGCCTATAAATCAGGCCCCAAACACCGACACTCAAACTGGACCTGGGTCCATGCGCTTACCAAGCAGAAGCAGTGAGGAGTAATGGGGGGAACATGATGAGGCATCACTTTCTACAGCTCGCTCTCACTTCACTCATCTGTAGCTCAGTGTACTTGAAAGACTTTGTTACAAAAACTGTAGCTAAAGTGTGTGTAAGAGTTTTTTTTCCTTTCCTCTTGGAAAGCCTGGCGTGTCATTGGCTTCTGCTGCTTCCCCATCTGGAGTTATTTGTGCACAATGTAACTGTTTGTCACAGCGATGTCCAAAAGGTGCTGGAAAACTGTCATGGGCCATCTCCTTGTCTTTCTGTGCACAGAATTTGTCCCAAGCATCTGGTCAGAGGTGTCCACTCCCCCCATGTACTTATTGTACTCACCCACAGCTGTGGGTCTGGGGACAGGGACCCTCTGACTGTGACCATCTGTCTTCTGCCACCGTAGGACGGTCTCTCCTGTGTATACAGGATGGACAGTGGAACAAATGGAGACCTCCCTGGTGTCCATCCACTTCACAAAGAGGTCACCATCTCTTATCCACCTGATGGAGCCTCTCTTTGATTTTCTGTCCAAGGCATTTTCCTGAGTTGTTGGGGCACCTACTCTGCCCTGTCTGTAAGTCCCACAAGCCCCAAACCCCTGCTGGCTCAGGTGACGGAACAGTAAAGGGCTGGTGTAAAAATTGTCACAGTAGACAATGTAGCCGCTCCCCAGGTAGTCTTTGTTCACCAGCTCAGACACTACATCATAAGAAAGCCCCTTCCCTGAAGCACCGAGGGCCTTCCCTGAGTACAGCCTATAGTCAAGTGTGTAACCATTTACATCAGCTAAAACAAAAAAATGTATCCCCCACTTTGTTGGCTTTGCTTTCATGCATTGTTTTATTGAGAGCCTGGCCTTCGTAGCAACCATCCTTTCATCCACTGAGATGTGCTGCCTTGGATGGTAGATGCTCTTGCAGGTGTTTCGGATGATATCCAGAAGAGGTTTGACCTTTTGCAGGGGGTCATAGTCCTCTGTCCCCCTTTTTGGGTCATTTCTTGCATCCTCCTCTGGATCACTGATGTGCAAATTTGAACTGATTGCTCTAAATCTGTCTCTGGACATGACCGTGGATGGAAATGGCACACGAAAAATGCTTTTTGTCCTCCAATAGTCAGATACTTTTGGGAGGCTGCACACAGACATGAAAAGCAGTGTGCCCAGGTATTTTGTGAGCTCATGTGTGGTGATGTCAGTCCAGGCAAACTTTTTCCCCTTCTCCAAATTTTTTTTGGCATTTTTATTTGTGTTTGCACATAAGAGTTGGAGTACCTCTTTGTCAAAAAAAAGTGCAAAGATCTCCTCTGGTGTTGCGGTGCCGAAGGTTAGATTGGATTGGGGCCCAGGGGTGCGTTTTGGGGTGAATCTTGGTGGGTGAGGGCCAGTGTCGGGGTCTGCCTCTGTTTTCCAGGCCTGATGATGTGGTGACCGGCTACGTGCATCAACAGCACCATCAGCATCTCTCCTGCTTCTGCCTCTTCCACGCCTGGCACCAGTGGTCAATGGCTCATCATCAGAAGATTCTCTAACAATATAAATATATATCATAAGATTAGATAACATTTATCCAGACCAAAATTATTTATTCAAATGTATAAGAATAGGAGAAGTAATAAATATAACTAATAAAAGAAAAGAAAAAAGTAATAGTAAAGCAATTTGAGACAAAGCCAATGTGAAAAATTACACTAGATATTGAAGAATATTTTTACAATAAAACTTGGAATAAATATCTAGTGTATACAAAGTGTGCTAACGTTAGCTTACTTACTGTGGAAGAGATGGTGCTACTCCTCCTGTCTCCTCCTGTTCCTGTTCCTGCACCTGCTCCTGTCCATCCTCCTCCACAAATCTGGATGGGATTTTTCTCTCCCACCTTGATCTTCTCAACATTTTTATTAGGCTACACACTATTTACAAAACTGCTATTGCTAAATGCTAAAAGCTAAAAGAGAACGGGAAAAACGGGGGAAAATGGGAAACCGCGGCGAAAAACACAGCAAAAACACGATAAAAATACGGTAAAATACAATACAAAATGCTCACACACAATACTAATGTTAATATTTACAAGACTAAACTATTTTTTACAAAGAAATAACATATCAAAATATCTCAAAAAGCTGCTGAAATTCCACTACACCTGTCAAAAGCTCGCCTCTCACTCATCCGCTGCTTGTCAACTCCTCTGCCAACTGTCTCCCGCCCCCCCTCAGCGCTCCCTGCCTTTACCGTAAAGTGTTATATCAGCGCAAAGCTCAGCTTCTCAGTTTACAGAATCCGTTGGAATTACGTCGATAGCGCAAACGGTTGAGGGGTTACGGTAATCTGAATCTTGCATGTCACTTTCTGTCTCCGGCGACAGCGGCCGTAGTGGAAGGGTTAAAAATAGCATTTTCTAGTTAAACAGAATAAAAATAGAATATAGTAAAAGTGCAGCATACATTCAGACGCAGTACACGTGTAGACAAGTCTTATTTTTTAAATAATTAAGTGGAAAATGCATTAACTTACCCATTTTCAGGAAATGTTTGTTTTAAAATCTTGAAAACACAGCTGCAAGACGCGTCCAGTCGTGTCACGTCCGGTCGCGTCACGTCCGTGCCTGGTGTAGCAGCTAAAACACTCCGCTCTGCCCCGCTTACGTTTTGCGTTGCGGCTGTTCCCAGTGTACTTGAGCAGTAAGCGTACACTGGTCAATTTTAACGTGAATGGAGAACCAAAAGAACACGATTAACCCAGGAACATGGGTAGCCATCTTAACGCTATCTTAACCAGGGCTTGAAGACCTCTGGCACGGTGCCGGAAATCCGGCTCAGGATTTTTTTTGGGTGTTTTTTTTTTTTAATCATGTTTACAAAAAAAAAAACACACCAAAAACCACTAGTTAGTTAGATCTGATATGACCGATAGAGGGCAGCATTACGGTGGATAGCATACAGCCTGCCAAAGAAGAAAAAGAAGAACCATCAGCATCAGCGAGCAGCGAACAGCAAGTCTGAAACAATGGATGCCAGGTACATCAAACCAGGAGAAGAAACTGCGATATTGGAAAGCCTCACGGTAGCTGGTGCCGAAAACTGAAAGAGCCAGGTGCTTGTTTTTGTGTGCCGTGTGCCAGAAAGCTTATATATGGCAGCAGTGGGAAAAAGGTAACAGCCCGGCATGCTTTAGACCCAGGTCATATACGGTCCATGCGTGCGCTCTCCCACACGTCAACCTTACAGGGAGCTATAGTCACGGGTACCACATCGACTACATCTATGGCCGACTGTGTGTGAACAAAAAATAAGAATAACTGCTTTTATAGCGGAACACGATCTGTCATTCACAATGGCCCGGCCACTTGTTGAGCTTTGCCAAAAGTTGGCGGAAGACAAAAATTTGTTGTCGAAATTGTCTGTTTCCAACAACCATGCCAGTTACCTCAACACACACGGCATTGCCCCAGAATTTAAGAGACAGCTGAATGAAAAGCTAAAAAAGGTCACCTTTTCTATGAATGTGGACGAAGCGACAAATCGCAAAACGGACAAAGTTGTTAATGTGCTTGTTCGTTACGTACATACATACGTGTAACTGTTTTTATGAGGAAAAAAGATTTTATTTATTTTATTTTGTATTGTATTTTATTTATTCTTATTTATTTCATTTTGTATTGTATTTTATTTTGATACATAAATACCTACACACATGCATGCATGCATTCATGCATGCATACCCACACACATACACACACGCAATGCCCACATAAATATATAGTATACATAGTATTATAAGATTTTATTAGGGGCTGGGCTGCCTAAGATGCCAGGAACCTAGTTTTCCTGCGTGTTTTATCTTGTGCTTCAAGACGTTTGAGAAGTTTTCACTGTTCATGAAAAATGTGACAAAATGTTGGAGTCATGGTATCTCCAAAACACAATTTTTGACAGGATTTTGTATTTTGATCTCGTTAACGATTTCAGTCAATGCAAGACTGTCAGTTTTTCAGTTATGCAGTATTTGTTTTGGTGAACTGCTCAGATGTCTTTATTAAAAACCTTGAAACTTTGAAGTGCACCACATTAATTCATTTAGGTTGCAAATGTTCAAAGTTTTCTTCACCCAGACCCACTGAGTGGAGCCCAGGCAGGCACCCCCAACACCGAAATGGTCGAGCGCACACTCAAGGCGGCGGCAGTAGAACTCCTTAGTTACGTGCACGTAGCCTATTATTAAAATAAAGGTTGAGAAGGTAGCGTACCTTCTCAATCACTTTGAGACACCAGTTCAGGATTTAGTAGAACACATGAACACAAATTATCAAAAGGTTTTGATAAATATTACATAAACCATATCAGCTCAGCACATTCTCTATGCCTACCAATGTCCCGATCCAAACCCAGACTCCAAAAGTCAAAGCAGGTCAGGATGATGTTATTCACCATTGCAAGGTGCTGAGTGGGACTTTTGGTCTCATCCAAGACCTGAGACAGCTAGTGAAAGAAAACAAAGTCTTTATACATGTATGTGATTATATGAATGACATTCATAGTTAACCACAGTGGCACAATGGTTGACTTCACCAGTTGTTCCTGGCTGTCTTGGAGTTCCTGTCCCCAGCATGCTCTGTGTGCTGACAACTTGTGGAGACTAGTGAAGTCTCCATGAGGTCTCTGCTCACTGTCATCATTTACAAGTGAAAAAAGCAACAACAGAAAAATAAAAATTAAGTGTGACCTGTCACATTTCTCCTTTGAATGACGTGTAAAATAGAGCAATGACTCACACTCTTGAGACTCTTCTTGATCTTTGCCAGATGACCCCGTTGTCATTCCAGCTGATGGGGAATGAGCTATAGAAAAAAATGTTACATACACTATTGTCAAAAGTAGCCGAAGACAACAAATGTGCATGAATATTCAATAGCATACCTAAGACTACCCTTCCATGGCTGTCTCACTGCATTGCAACATCTGGAGGAACAATCTTGCTGTACTGGTTTTTCATTTTTTGGTTCCTTGCCCTGTTGTAATGATGGAGTATATTTCTCTGAGAAATACGTGTGTTGATGGGGTTGTCAGATTCAAAAAGTAATTGTTCTTTCTCATCCCTGAAAGCAGCTGCTCCATACACTGGCTGTTAATAAGACCAGAAAGCTCAGGCACAAGCTCCAGCTTTCTCAGAACCTCCCTCTGGTCTTTGCTGTTGCCCAGGTGGAACACATCATCCAAAGCAAAATGCTGTAAGGACCCAGTGAGAGGGTGACCATCTTTGTCAGCTGCCATCTTCAGAGGTTCCAGCCAAGGCATGTTGACATGAACCTTGCCCTCTGAGGCCTGCTTAACGTTCTCTGGGGTGGGATCCAGTAACCTTCCTTGAAAAGGGGCAAAGATCCCCGGCTGCCTGCGGTTGGCATGCAGTGCAAGCCCCTTGACACAATCGTACACTGACACATTGGGAAAGTGTTTCCAGGACAGCAAGAGATCCACAAAGTCACGTGGACTCTCTGCTCTAAGGTTGAATTTGACTGAATACACAACCCCACATGGACAGGTGATAACTGCCCAACCACCTGTGACAGAACAGAAAAAAACAGTAATAACTGACATTAGGGGCATGTATCGCTAACCTACATAACTACATAAAGATACTGTAATTTCTTTAACACAACAGTGGAATTATCTTCAACATTCCATGTCATTTCACTTACAGGAGGCACCCCACACCTTCTCAAACACCTTGTTGTGGGTGACTCTATAAGACATTTTCTCAGACAGTCTCATGACAAGATCCACCTTGGACCCTTTGTCGTCCACACCACACTGTTTGCACAGTGCCCTGACCTCCCCTACCTGTTGTGAAAATGCAATTAAGTTGATATTGTTAATAAAGCATAGACATAATTTGTTAGCACAAAGATTTTGAATATTTCGTCAACTCCTTCACCTTCAAGTTCACAAGATCATCCGTGAGCTTCTCCTCATTAGTTTTCTCATCGTCATTAAGGTTTTCATCATCCCCATAATTTGGCATTTTGGGGCTTTGCATTTTTTCTAATTCTGTGTTTAAGACTGAATTTGACCTCCGGGTGTGTGGACCAATCCAGGGGGCCCAGTGATGGTAACTCAGGGGCACAACAAGAGTTCTTCCGACCACCTTTGTTAACAGATGTGATGAGTATTAGCTATTATTATCACAAAATTAAACACATATTAATATACTCTACTCTCTCGCCAACTGTTCTTAAGCTGTTCTGTCTTTTGACAAGACATACATGGAATTAATCCACGACTGATCATTTCTGTGGTCACATCGTCTCAGACGTTGTTTAGATCCACATGACCATCATAATTATCAGGTGGACTTGGGATTTTACTCACTGTTCAAACAGTAGTTTGTTTTTCATAGCTCACTTACTAAAAACACTCTGAACACGACAGTTGATGCAGTGTTATTCAAGGGCGTGGTTAATATGATGTTACACTTACTAAAATTCAGAGAGAGATGAGTTGCTATACAAACAATGAAGCTAAAATATGTGAAATAACTGCTTATCAAACTCACCTGGCATATTGAAAACGCCTTCCTTGTGAAGATCCATCACAACAACCTCTGGGCTGTATCCACATGACACACAACTGTAAGTGTTGTCATGGTTGGTATGAAGGTATGCCTGAAGAACTCTCTCCTTGTTCGGAAAGGACACCTTCTCTGTTGTCTCTAATATTTCCATCACTTTACTGATAGCTGTATGGGTCTGGAAAATGATGAGAAACAGGAGCATTCCAGTGTTATAAAATTTCAAAATGTAAGTTATATATTTTGTTAGAATTGCATCTTCAATCACCATTTGTTTTATATGATCTGTAATAAATAAATTATAATAAAGGAGTGATAAGCATTAATAAATATATATTTTTGTTATTTATTATTATTATATAAGTTTAGAAGTTGGGTGACTCAAAAAAGGATGTAGAAATTAAAATCTATCACATAATATAGAAAATCAATCAACCTTTCAGCGAGCACAAAACATTATTGAATTATATGCTCTCACCTGTACACTGAAAAACATGTAACATGCAGTTGTTCATTCAAACTAATAACTGTCATTGAAAACAGGATACAATTTTTGATTTGATTGTGAAACTCATTCTTTTTGCATTTTGAGACACCAAGTTTGATTTAAACTGAACTAAATATACGTCCGAAGGACCCAAAACAAAGTTTTTGATTTCTCTCAAAATATTTTTTTTTTCATGACCTGCAGGTAATATTTTTAGTTTGAGTCGAATGTGAATTGCGCATGCACATTGCACAGTCGGAGCACATGTTCAAGTTCAAGTCCCAGTCCCAGAACGTGAGAGCTCTCTTTCGGTCGTTTACATCCCAAGTGGATTTCGTCCAAAAATAAACGTAAGTAGCAAAGCAGTTGCAGATAATCAATGTTTTAGTATTTTGTGTTGTCAAAATTGCTACTGGTAGCTGGCTGTGCCGCATTCCAGGCAGGCTCTTCAACCCGTAAGTTATGACTTCAAGTCACAACTAACGACTTTGTAGCGATCCAGGAAACCTGTAACTCGTGTTTTTCCGACCTGTTACCCGTGAAAGTGCACTTGAACTGCAGTCAAGCTCGTAACTTCCTACTCGAGTTACGGGTTGCCTGGAACGTAGCAGGCACTAGCTGTTACTCACAAGGGTTACTCACAAAAAAACACACTGGAACAAAAGTATCATTTAACCTGAATCAGAACAGGAGAACAGGGCATCTTATGAACTTGATGCAGAATATGGGAACTGAGTATTGAATGAACTTATTTCATGCAAGCAGTATGGTCACTATTTTTAAAAGACCTCTTTGATCTGTGAAGGGGTGTGCCATCTTTCACTGACAAACTGATCAGAAACTCCCTTGCTCTCAACAAGAACACCACTCTCTCCGCCCAATTCAGAGCCCCAAGGGGAGCTTTAAATCCTTTCGCACGGGGATTGCGGCTGTTTGTGACATCAAAGAGCCTGTCAATCATCTAAAAACAAATATCTGCATTAACTTTAAGCATCTAAAACCATCACCATAACAGTGTTTCAACAGGTATCATATCAAATTAATACTAATCTATTTAAAAAAAAACAATTCATTTCAGTATGTAAACATGCAAGTATTTGGAACTTGACTCTACTCCATCTATAGCCCTATGCACATCCCTAATCATATTACCTCAATGAATTCCGCTGTTGCTTCACAGTGTTTAAACTGTGAGTAGCCCAGGTCCCTCAGCGTGTGGAGAGCCACTGCAACAGGCCCACTCAATGTCTGCACAGCCAGGGACACCTTCATCTTCTGGTTGTCAAAGTGGACATGCTTGTGCGTGATTTTGTTCGCAGCATGCAAACCGTCCTTCATCTCTACATCGTTGAGATGGATGATGTATCTCCAGTTGATCAGGCCAGTGGTGGTCTTTACTGGGCTGTAAGTCTTCAAAATCAAAATCAGAATTAGAATCCTTAGTAGTCATAGCTGAGCTCACCAAAGTACAGACAGGAAAATGTAATGCATCATCACATGCAGTCATAACTATGTAAATAAAACACACAACAATAAAATAGAATAAAAAAGCAAATAAGCCTAGAACAACAATCAGCATTTACCTGTAACATGTTACGTGCCAGCTTCAGCATGTGGCAGGCATCCATCATAACGAACACTCTCTCACCAGTCACTGGATGGGCAAAAGAGGTCTTCAGGGGCTCGAGACGGTTTGCTTTGAGGTCACAACCAAGTTGGTTGCACATGCTGATGTTTGATGCATGTCCATCCATTGTCATGCAGACCACGAGCATGAAATTCCTCCATTGCATGGACAACTAAGACCTTCTGAGTTTCTGGTGAGAGAGTCTTGGTCAAATAGTACCCAACTGGAGCTTTCCAGTGCCCTAGAATGCCTACCACCATAAGAACGAGAGTCTCGTCGGTCTCGTTTAATCCATCCCCCATATCTACAAACCCTGACATTTTTTGAGTTTGTGGATTGTACTGCACGTGCTTTCTAATGGCCATGGCATCCAAAATCAGTGTCACCAATCCATATTTAGCTTGGTCTTCCGTGCACCTTCTTCCCAGCATGTCCAGCATCATCTTATTGAGGCCAGGCTTCGCATCCACTGAAGTCAGCCACCTTTGAAAAATAAAATGTAGTAATTTGACCACCCCAACCCCTTCAGAAAAAAACAAAAAAAACAGAAAATAGCATTCTCTGTGTGGAGGCACACCCACACATTCCCCTCATAGACATCATGCAAATGCACTCTCAGAGACGCACGGACACACACACTCACACACTAAAAGGACTACAATGGAAATAAGATGTCTAGTATAGCGGATAGTCATGAAAATTGTGCACTTTTTGAAAGAAACATGAAACTTCTACCATAGTTAGTTTATACCATGAGGTTTATTTTCAGATGTGGAGGGAAGTCAGATTTGACCTCTGAGGCCCGGGAGAGGTCAAATCCAAGATGGCCGCCAATAATATTCAAAAATGCCCAACTTTGGAACCAAACACTGTAGAAAAACACTTAAGGTGTCATTTCCCACTAACTTTAGGGTGCCCATTCTGTTGTTGATGCCTTTGAGACCATTAGAATTCAAGAAAATGCATTTAGATCAATGTGGACATCAAATTATGCAGACATAGGGAGGTGAACGGTGCAAAAAGGTAGTTTATTTTCAGGTTAATAATGATGATAACAATAATAATGCCAATAGCAACAATCATTAAAATAATAAGTTATTTTTTAACTGATTTATGATTTAACTTTTTAATTACTGATTTATTTTCTAAGTTTTTAACTGATTTCCTTTCACAGAACCTAAGATTGCTTTTCAAAACAAAAAATCATCTTAACAGTCCCCAGAACAAAAACAGAGATCTGTACACCTAAGTGCAGCTTTGACACATTAGCACCGTCCAGTGCACCCTTTCTGGCAGTTACAGTGGATCAGCTCATGGCAAGACTTTGCTGCTTCAGGGAGAGTTGTCCAGAGTGGCTGCCACCCAGTGCTTTCCTTTGCCCAGCCCCAGTCAGATGGCTCTGGCATCTCTGGATCCAGGACCAGTGACTGGTTCCAAATGTTGGCCTGAAAGCAAGTACGCTTGATGTGCTGTTTGAGGGCAGCCTGGGTTGGAGGGATGTTTTCTAAACTCCTCGTCTTCTGGGAGAAAAGCTGTTTCCTGGCATCATTCACTTCCATGCTCTCACTGGTTCGGTCATACATGAGCACCACAAATCATTCCAGCAGTAACATGGAATCTTCACTGACCTCACTTGGCATGCACAAGAGTTCTTGAAAAGCATCACTGACCTCTGGGAAGGACTTCCATGTCTCCCAGGCAATCTTCTTTCCATGGCCAGCAAATGCAGACACGGTGTCACATCCAGTGAAAGCGTGAAAGACAGGGAGAGTCAGGCACTTGATAGGAGTCATTGTGGCAACCATTTCGTGAATAGCGATGAACCGGAAACTCGACCCAACACCAAAGGAAACCCACAGTTCATCAGGAGCTATTTTGCTAAAAGAAGCCACTGCCAACACCACCACATCTGTATCAACAGTACGTTTGGTCACCTTCTTACAACCTTTCTGCACAGCATCTGCCACATGCAGAAGTAGCCGAGTGTCAGCCTCTTCTTGCGAACATGGGGCAAGGCAGGTCACACATGAGTCAGCAGGAGAGCAGAGGACTCCAGTTCCATCTGTTGCATAAAGTTCCTTGCCCTGTGCTACAGGCAGATTAACAGCTTCTCGGGCCAGGAAGGAAAACAACTCTGTTTTGTTTTCATCACATCGAAGGAAGTCTTTCCAGTTCTTGGGCATCACAGTAAGGGGAGCCACCCTTTTCCTCATGCCGTTTCCCCTCTTCTGTCTTGTTGAGGCTTTCAGGCTGGCAGATAGGTATACATCCCAGACAACGTCAACACGGGTGCTTACCTCTGGTTGAGCAGAGATGTATGGTACAAACACTGTTTCTCCATACTCTTGAAATGTTCTTGATGTCTTTGGATTCAGCATTTGAACCACAGCTGCACCATCTAGAATTACTGCATCAGTCTCAGGAACACTCTTGTTTTCGAGCAGATTTGAATCCAGGCAGCAAAGCAGATCTGCTTTAACCCCGAACCGAAGTTTTCCTCCACTTGACAGAGCTGGAGGTGCTGCCTGGTTTTCTTGGGAAAAGAAGTGGTTGATGTCTCCATCTCGTGTTTGACATGAGATGTACAGCCTTGAAAAAAGACCACAGTCACTCTTCAGTGCAGCAATTTGTGCCTTCTCTTTTGATTTGAACTTGACAGGTGGTCTGCTGAACAGTGGCAACTTGTTCTTTGGAAGAGGATGTGTGATAGGTGTTGCACACCTTTCCAGCCTTTGGGTCACAAACTCGGTGTACTGCTCCTTACCAAGGGTGTCAATCTTTCTTACAGTGTCAGCAACTTGGGTGTCAACGATGTCTCTTGTTCAATGACTAAAAGATCTTGGCTGTGTTCTAGAAATGGATTCCCCATCTCTTCCAGCACTGTGATGAGTGCCTTAATTGGCTGTTCCAGAACTTGCAATGTCAGCCTGGACCAGGGCATTGGTCCAGCCACTGTCTTCTAGCCAGTCTCCCAGCAACTTAAACATGGCCATTTCGATGTGTAAACCACCAAACATGATCACAAAGTGATCTTCTCCATGAGTGTCTGGCCAGGTCCACTGTACTTGTTTAGCGAGAGCATACAGTGGTTGGTTAGCAGCAAGGACAGGAATCTGACCAGGGTTCACATGTTGAACTGCTCTTTTGACGATTTCCATAGAGTGCCGAATCATTGCTACTGAATGTGCATTGTCAAGAAAGAGAGGTAATAGTGCATTGATTGCTGCAGGAGGGATGACGGCTTGGTGAACATCAGCATGGTAGGCAGACCACGATATCATGCCATCAATCGCAGACGTTTTAACAGCTGTCTTGACTTTTCTGCAGATGCATACTCATCCTCTGTGGCGGCTGTAGAAACCAGGAAGGTTGAAGGTCTCATAGGACCTTGTATAGGTGGCACACTGAATTCCTTTGTCCGGAGGGTAGCTGGTGGCACGACTGTGTAGGATGTTGGCAAAGATGTAACTGACTTGGTGGAAGAGCCATCTTGACTAATCACTAGTACACCACGATCAGTTCCGCTTTGTGTGTGTGATGGATGCTGCATAAGTGAGATTCCGGTGCTGTGGAAGGAATCTTTGGCTGTTGCAGTGCTTGGATTATGGTCTATGTTTTCTAGTCCCAGCCTAGTCAAGGGAGCAGGAACTGATGAAGCCTCTCGGATGAGAGGTGAAACGTCTTCAAGACAAAAACCAAATCCAGTTGCTTTCGATTCAATTTCCTTGAAGGACTAGTCCCAGCCTAGTCAAGGGAGCAGGAACTGATGAAGCCTCTCGGATGAGAGGTGAAACGTCTTCAAGACAAAAACCAAATCCAGTTGCTTTCAGATTCAATTTCCTTGAGATCAATCTATGACCTTGAGATAACTATGACCTGGATGAATGAGAATATTCACAAGCTTTAAATGATAGCAAAAACATATCCTGTATTTGTAGTTTCTGTATGCTTATGTTTTCATTCATTATATACAATTAGTTCTTTGTTTTAACATAACTCTTTTTATATTTCAACATATATTTTTCTAAATTTCAAACATTTCCATACTACTTTAGAGACGACCACTTCTTTTTGATTATTGTGTCATTATCAGAGAAATGTGTGAATATTAAGCATTCATTCTATTTTTCAGTTCCTTTTCTAGCTCTATGTATGTTTAGCTATATAACTTTTTTCTAGATGGCCTCACTAACAAGCAAACAAAAGACTGCTCGCTACAGGCAGTGGATCAATGCAGATCTGGTAGCAAGAGCTGACTATCTTGCCAGGAAAAAAGAAAGGTAACATGCAGTATATAAAATGTCATATCACATATGTTATTTAGGCCACCAGAATCAGTGACACAGTATACATTATTGTTTCAGCTACCAGAGAAGAAAGCAACAGGGCAAGATTAGATACATAAAGTCAGATGAACTTTCAGAGAGAGAGAGGAAGAAACAGAAAGTCAAGTGGAAGGCTGCATCTCGAGGTTACAGGAAGAGGAAAAAGATGGAACATGCGATGCTGGAACTGACACCACCATCCTTAGAGAACACTCCACCAGTTCTAGTTGGTATAGAGGTTGATGAGCAGCAGGAGAATCCAGGGCAAGTTGTGGTTAATTCCCTACCTCTAAACGAGGAATTTAACCCACCGGTGTCCTCTACACCAGAGAGAGAAAGAGAGAATACATCTGAGAAACGAGAAAGAAAGAGAAAGAGACTGCAGGCTCAGAAGCGTAAACTACGTGAGGAGAACCAAAAACTAAAAAAACAACTAGCAGAGATGAGAAAAGAACAGGAAAGAGCCAGAAAGAGTGAGGTGAGGGCTAAAGAAAGGGTACGGCTGAGTGAGAAGTTCAAGCCCAAAGGAAAGAAAAAAGTGGCAACACAGAGAGAGCAAGCAGTTGTTAGTTTTTTATTGTGAATATTTTTATTGGGTTTTATAATACATACAGCACAAGAACATCCATGAACTCAAACACATCCAGAAACTCAAATGTATTGCGCGCACACCATAAAATCCAAAAGAAATAATAATAATAAAAATAAACATGATTAGAATGTCCAAAATATATTAGCGTTAATGACAACAAGAAAAATAAACAGACATTCTGACACCAAGAAAAGCAATAATAGTAAAACTTCAACAAACGAACAAAAAAAAAAACAAAAAAAAAAACAAAAAAACACTAAAATAAATAAATAAATAAATAAATTCACAGGGCCCTTGAAATCATTTATTCTACAGGGAGCTTCTCAACATATAGTAGGAACGGTTGCCACAGCTTTTTGAATTTTCCTTCTGAGCCTTGAGTTGTATATCTTAGTTGTTCCACTTTAAGATGAGCCACTACGTCCGTCACCCACCGCCTATGAGAAGGGGGTACCGACTTTTTCCACTTAAGGAGGATAGTTCGCCGTGCCAGAAGTGTGGCGAAGGCCACTGCTGTGGCATGGGCAGCTGAAATCCTACAGTCTAGTGGCACCACACCAAATAAGGCTGTGACAGGGTTCGGTTTAATTGTCATTTCCCACACTGCATTGATTGTGTCAAAAACACCTTCCCAAAAGTCTCTCAGCCTTGGACAGCCCCAGAACATATGGCTAAGGGTGCCAGGGTCACGATTACACCTAGGACAGCTTTCACTGGTTCCTGGAAATATTTTGGCAAGCTTGCTATTTGATAGGTGGAGTCTGTGCAGGACTTTAAATTGGAGGAGTCCATGTCTGATACAAATAGATGAATTATGCACCCAGCCAACCGCCCTCTTCCATTCTGTTGCAGAAAGACCAACGCCTAGTTCAGTCTCCCACTGCTGTTTAATACGGTCTAAAGAGGGAGTCGCTGCCCCCTGCAAAAGCTCATATAAAACAGACACACATCCTCTCTGCAAAGGATCAGCTCTCAAACATTCTTCCAACCAGCTACTCTGTAGGTTTTGAAGAGAAGGAGAAAAATGTTTTTTGATAAAACTTCGGGCCTGCAGATATCTGAAAAAATGTGATTGTGGAATATTAATTTTTGTTTTTAATTGCTGAAATGACATGAAATTGCCTTCTTTAAAGAGATCCTTAACCAAGCCTACACCTCTTCTTGTCCAGAGCTGAAAAGTTGTGTCAATCAGAGATGGTGGGAAGAGGGCGTTTGCTGAGATGGGAGCCAGAGGGAGGCCTCGTTTGCACCCAAAATGGATTCTTAACTGTTTCCATATCTTAAGCGACCCTTGTGTCACTGGGTTGTGCCCTTGCGGACTTTTACTCATTGGCAGTGGAGCACAAATTAAGGAGCTCAGTGCTATTGGGCTGTAAGAGCGCTGTTCCATAAGTGCCCAAAGGGGCATTTGTTCTCTTTCAGCTGGCCACATCAGAATGTTCAACTTAGACATATTAGCTGCCCAGTAATAATGCATGTAATTAGGCATGGCCAACCCTCCTTCTTCCTTCCGCCTCTCCAAGCACTCTTTTCTGATACGTGGTATTTTCTTATTCCATATATACAACGACGTCGCCCTATCCAGTTCTTTAAAAAATGACTTTCCTATGAATAACGGAATAGTTTGGAAGAGAAATAGAAATTTTGGCAGTATTACCATTTTTACTGAGTTTATGCGTCCTGCCATTGACAGAGGAAGTGTTGACCATCGTTCCATATCTCTTTTTGCCTGTATTAGAGCTGGTTTGAAATTATGTTTGAACAAGTCACTATAATGTTTGGTCACCGACACTCCCAAATAGGTAAATTTATCCTTAGTTAACTTGAATGGATAAGTCTCCAAATTCATTTGGCTAGCTTTATCATTGACTGGGAAGATTAGACTTTTTGCCATGTTTATTTTGTATCCTGAAATTAATCCAAAATCATTGATGATTTTCAGAGCACTTGGGATGGCATTCCTGGGGTCAGACAAAAAAAGAAGGAGATCATCGGCATATAATGATAGTTTGTGTATGTGTCCTCCTCTGCTAATTCCTGTCAAAGTGTTGCTGCATCTCAGTGAAACAGCCAAGGGCTCAATGGCAACATCAAAGAGTAGAGGGGATAGGGGACACCCCTGTCTAGTTCCTCTAAATAAGGAGAAATATTTCGACATATTGTTGTTAGTCCTAACTGCAGCCTGTGGGCAGGTGTACAACATATTCACCCAGGAGCAGAAAGAAGGTCCAAATCCAAAATTTTTGAGGGCCGACAGCAAATATCTGTGCTCGATTCTGTCGAACGCTTTATGAGCATCCAATGCAATAATAACCTCAGGAACAGTATCATTACCTGGAAGATACATTACATTGTATATCCTTCGAAGGTTGCTGTATAGCTGTCTACCCCTCATAAAGCCTGTTTGATCACAATGAATGATTTTGTCTAGCACTCGCTCTAATCTGTCTGCTAATACTCTAGTTAATATTTTATAGTCACAGCAAAGCAAGCTTACTGGGCGATAAGATTCACATTGCAATGGGTCCTTATCCTTCTTGAGCAGCACTGAGATGGTCGCCTGTGTCATTGTTGGAGGAAGTGATTGGACCCTGAAGGCTTCGTCATAGACTTTACATAGGAAAGGGAGGAGTTTCTGAGAAAAAGTTCGATAAAATTCTATTGGGAAGCCATCCGGCCCTGGGGTTTTCCCCGACTTCATTTTCCTAACTGCCTGTTCTATTTCCGTTAGTTGTACCCCACCCTCTATACTGTCTCTGTCTGCATCTTCTAACACAGGAACCCTGATCCTCTTAAAGAAATCTTCCACTAGTCCTTCTTCACAATGTTCAGAGGTGTATAACTCCTCATAGAATGTTTTAAATTGGTTGTTAATTCCCAATTGATCTGTGACTATGTTACCGTCCTTATCCTTAACTGCTGATATGTAATTTGCTGCAGCCGTTTGTTTTAGCTGATGGCTTAACATCCTACTAGCCCTTTCTCCATGCTCAAAATATTGCTGTCGTGACTTCAAATGCATATCTATGGCCCTTTCATTCATCAAGAGGTCATACTCAGCTTGAAGTAATGATCTTTCCCTCAGATGATTTGCAGATGGTGAGACTGAGTGATTGAGATCAATTGATTTCAGTCTGTCACTAATGTCTGACAAGCGTTTCAGTTTTCTTTTAGAGCGACTTGCATTATAGGAAATTATTTGCCCCCTTATAAAGGCCTTAAATGACTCCCATAGGAGGGTGTAACTTATATCAGGTGAACTGTTTGTCTCAAGAAAAAAATCAATTTGTGTGTTGATGAACTGCACAAATTCTTCATCTGCCAAAAGTCTTGTATTGAGCCGCCATAGTGGCCTAGGAGGTACTACGTCTGGGAATCTGAGATTTAAGATTACAGGACAGTGGTCTGATATTACTATTGTTTCATAGTCCGTCGAAATTAAGAAGGGAAGAAGTCTCCGGTCCAATAAAAAGTAATCAATTCTGGAATACGATTGATGTGGTGCAGAAAAAAAAGAAAACTGTTTTGATGCTGGGTGTTTAAACCTCCAAGGATCCACCATCCCATAGGTCTGCAGAAAAGCATTAATACATTGAGCAGAGTTATTTAATGAAGTACCAGTGTTGCGCCCCGGATGAGAGCGGTCTAGCGTTGGATGCAGAACACAATTGAAATCCCCCCAAGTATTAAGTTGTACCTGTCAAGGTCAGGAAGGAGTGAGAATACATTTTGAAAGAATTCTCTGTTATCCCAATTTGGAGCATAAATATTTGCTAATATTACAGGCGTGTTACCTAGAGTTCCTTGTACAATTATATAACGTCCGTCTTTGTCTTGTATTGTATTAAATTCCTTAAATTGTATCGATCTGTGTAAAATTATTGCCACACCCCTAGCTTTACAGTTAAAAGGGGAATGATATATTTGTGTAAAGCCTGCTCTTTTAATTCTGTTCTGATCCTTTTTCAATAAGTGTGTTTCCTGCAGGAACACTATGTCGCCCTTTAATTTGTCTAAATGAAGAAACACCTTATTGCGTTTAATTGGATGGTTAAGCCCTCGCACATTCCAGCTTACAACTCTGATTCCTCCCCCAGATACCATATTACTGCACATAGTTATAGTAAGAATTAACTGTTCGATGTTCGGACACTAGCCGTCCTACTGTAACATATACTTGAGAGAAGTAAAGACCCCAGCATAATATACATGACCCAGTGAAGAAAGTGTAAAGGAAAAGCAAAACATAAAAAGGTGTGCAATACATTCTTCTAACATTGACTTCGGACAACATATTCAAAATCCCACATGCCACAAACAGTGACCTCAGATGCATTACCAAACAAACGGAACAGCACCAATAAAAAGAAAAAAAGAAAAGAAAAGAAAAAAAAAAAGACCAAGATTGATCCTAGTCGAAATCCGGCTCAATTGCCTTAAAATATAAAGTGACCGAGCTTACCATGACAGCCCAGCTCAAACGGGGTCTGACACCTTTAGGTTAACACCTGATAATGCAGTTTGATTGTTCACAATTTGACCCAAAACTGAGGATGAGAGAAGGAGAAAAGAGAGTGCCTCTCACCATCTTTTATGTTTAGTCCACTTTTGGCGTCAGGTTTTTCACTATGAAGTCTTTAGCCTGTCCCGGATCTTTGAAGCGGACCTCTTTCCCGTTCGGGGTGGTAATCCTCAGCGTAGCCGGGAAAAGAAGACCATAGCGGACTCGCTCGTAGCCCCGCAGCAGCGCCCGTATTTCAGTAAAAGCCGCCCGCTGCCTGCTCACTGCCTGCGTATAGTCCGGGAGGACCGAGATCTTGTCACCCGCCGCTGTTGTAATCGGACGGAGCTCCGCTGCCTTGCGAAGAATAGCTTCTTTTTCCTCGTAGTAGTGGCATCGGACGATTATCGCCCGGGGCGGTGCGTTATCAGCCGTGGGCTTGCTGCGGAGACTGCGGTGCGCTCGGTCCAAGAGCGGTGGCTTGTCGAGGGCCAGCGCCTCCTTCAGCAGACGTGCTACAAAGTTAGACATCCTTTCGCCGTCCTCCCGTCCCTCTTTCACTCCCATTATTCGGACATTGCAGCGGCGAGACCTAGCCTCCAGGTCCTCGCATTTCTCCTTTAGAGTAGACATCTCTCTCCTCACTGCCTGCATCTCCGCCTCCAGGGTGCTAATAGCATCAGAATGGCCGCTCACCGCAGTCTCCAACTCTGTTACCCTGCTCGCTGTAGCCTCCACCGTGGTACCCAACTTTTCCACGGTGTCCTGTAGCCCGCGAAGTTGGTCCGAGTGGGCAGATGCAGTACTTGAAATTTTTCCCATTACTTCTTCTCGGAGTTCACTGATAGCTGCTAATATTGCTTGTTGCGCGCTAGCATTAGCATTTTCATTAGCTTCTTGGGCTTCGACATTCTTATGTTTAGGCATTCTTGAAAGTAGGTCACTGATACACAGCTTTTTACTCTCTCAGTCGAATAGAGACAAAAATTGCCCCAGTCCAGGTCAAATGTGCACTGAAGTTAAAGTTTGTTCTTGAAATTTTAAAAGTGTACCGAAGAGCTCGACTCACACACGTCTTCACATGGCTCCGCACAGACCGGAAGTCCCGCAGTTGTTAGTTTTTTAACAAGAGACGAGAACAGTCGCCTTTTACCTGGGAAAAAAGACACCATCACTAAAAACAAAGTAAAATATCAATGACGCGTGCTTACAAAGCCACTTAAAGAACTACATGCACTGTACAACAGTGAGATGGAGAGGTGTCTCCGCCTATCTTACAGGCAGTTCACCCGAAAACGGCCCTTCTATGTAACAGAGGACCAAAGATCCAAGATAGGGAGACATGTGCATGTATGGAACATGAAAATGTGCACCTGCTGGCCAACAACCTCTACAGCAGAGGAGTGTTAAAAACAAAAAGCATCTCTGAATTGCTGGGCATGATAGTTTGTGACACCAAAAAGAGAGCCTGCATGGATCGCACTTGTGTCAAGTGCTGCTTTGAAGAAGTAGAGCACCTTGAGACCGAGAGCAGTACACAAGTCACCTGGGAGCAGTGGAAGAGGGTGACATCCACTAATGGAGAAAAAACATTTTCTAATGTGGCCAAACAGACCCAGACCGGAACCATAAAGGACTTGATGGAGCTTTTCCATCAGAAACTAGAAGCCTTGGCAGTCCACCAGTTCAACTGGCTGCACCAGGCAGAGCAGTTCCGCCTCCTCAAACAAAACATCACGGAGTGTGAAGCTGTTCTGCACATCGACTTTTCTGAAAACTATGCCTGTAAGCTAAGCACAGAGATCCAGTCCTTTCACTTTGGAGGCAGTAGACAACAGGCTACTATTCACACAGCAGTCCTGTACACTGTCCATGGAACCAAGTCTTATGCAACACTGTCTGACTGCCTTCGCCATGATGAACGGGCAGTGTGGGCACATCTAGAGCCTATCTTGAAAGAGCTTCGGGAAACCTTCCCACAAATCACTACCCTCCACATTCTGAGTGATGGGCCCGTTACACAGTACCGTAACAAAAATAATTTTTACTTGCTCAGTACTTTGCCTTTCCTCTCAGGATTCACAAATGTGATGTGGAATTACTCTGAAAAATCCCATGGAAAAGGGGCCCCAGATGGGATTGGTGGGGCAATAAAGAGGGAAGCGGATCTCTATGTTAACAGAGGAGGTGAGCTGCAGACACCGAAAGCTCTTTAAGAGATGCTGACAAAAAGAGGCTCAAGTATCACTCTCTACTGGGTGACAAGTGAGAGTATCGAAAAATGTGACGAGTTGGTTCCTGGCAACTTGGAGGCTGTGAAAGGCACCATGAAGATCCACCAAGTTGTGTCATCACAGCCTGCAAAGATTACACACAAGGAGGTGTCTTGCTTCTGTAAGTGCTTAGAGACGAGTCCATGCCCTTGTTACCGGCCAGTAACTGTAGACCTGAAAGCCACCATACGCCAAGCTGAAAAACCTGAGCCACCTAGGGAACAAGAAAGTGTTCTAACTGAGAACCCCTCAAGCTCTCTACCTGAGCCACCTAGGGAACAAGAAAGTGTTCTAACTGAGAACCTCTCAAGCTCTCTACCTGAGCCACCTAGGGAACAAGAAAGTGTCCTAGATCTATGTGGCAGGTTTGTGATAGTAACCTACGATAAGCTTCCATATGTAGGCCTGGTCCTAAAGGTTGTGGAAGAAGAACTGCAGATCAGCTGTATGCGACAGTCTGATGAAAGGAACTTGTTCTTGTGGCCACAAACTCCGGATGTTACTTTCTACTTTAGGAAAGATGTTGTCGCTGTCATTTCAGAGCCTGAGTCAGCAACCTCACACTGCTCTAAGTTGACCTGCCAAGACTGGGTAACGTTCAGAAATGCCTGGGGTTAAAGAAATGCCTCCAGATTAAGCCTACAATGTGTCTGGAGTTAGGAAAATGCTAATGTTGTTATGTTCAAGTGTTAAATGAAATAGTAAGGAAAATGCAAATGTTATGTTGAAGTGTTGAATGAAATGGTAAGGAAAATGCTATTGTTATGTGCAAGTGTTTAATGAAATACTAAGGAAAATGCTAATGTTATGATGTTTATGTGTCAAATGAAAATGAAATGAAAAGTTATATGCTGATTCTTTAATACATTTTTTCAAAAATTTGTCTGAACTCTGTAAATTATTGAATAGCCTTAATTGCCTGCTGTTTCTCATCATTTGGGGCGACCACCTGTCATGTGGGGTAACCAAGGATTGGCAATTCTGTACTAAATTCAAAAGTTAATGTCTATCAGTTTTTGTTCAAATATTAATCATTGGTATAGCATGCATAAGTGGATACTATCTGTACACATTTTAAATCAGTTTTATGAATTCTAGAGTAAAAAATGTATATGTAAGCCAACCAGACCTTGGATCAACTGTTTGCACTCCTGGAAACTGAATTTGAGCCTGAGGATGTGCCTGTAGATGTGCCTGTTGTGCCTGTTGAGTTTGGGGATATGGATGAGATCAGTGAAGATCAAGAGAGTGTCATCAATTCCCATTATCCTGAGACAGAAAAGAAACCAAAGATAGGTCAACCATGTGGCCCAACATGTCAGAGGAAGTGTTGGAGCAAAATCACGGAAGAAAGGAGGAAGACCGTGCATGCCACCTACTGGGACATGACCTATCCAGAGAAGAGGGCATTTATTTTCACCATGGTCTCTCAACGGCAGATTGCACGTGTCACATCTGGTGGTCCCAGCAGACGCAACAAGACCTGGTCAAACACAAAAGGTATGCAAGACCTTTTTCCTCACAACTTTAGGATACCATCCAAAAAATGACAGGCTTATCCAAACAGTCATCGGAAACAGCTCCCCATCAAGTTTGATACCCCCCATTGAGCGCAGAGGAAGACATGCCCCAGCCAATAAACTAAATATGACCCCAATTTATCAACATTGAATCATTTAATCCAACCGTTATCGAGCCATTATCGAAGAGAACATGCACTGCCAATCGTAGATACCTCCCAAGTGATGTAACTGTGCAGCTGATGTACAAGCACTTTGCTTCCAACTCCCACTGTTCATATGAAACATACAGAAAAGCCGTAAAGAACAGCAACATCAGCTTCACCAAACTGGGAGAGGAGCAGTGCGAGCAGTGTCTCCAGCATGAGCTCCATGTGAATCCCGAACACCAGGCTGCCAACAAGGACCCCACTCCAGACTGCTCAGTCTGCAAGAAGTGGGAGGACCACAAGGAGAGAGCAGCAAGAGGGAGGCATCACTACAAGCTTGATGCAGAAAAAGATCAGAGTGACAACCTGTCGATTCGCAGCGTGGACCTCCAGAAAGTCATCATGCTGCCCCGAATGCCAGGGGTGAAGACAACCATCTTCACCAAGCGGATCTCTGTTTTTCATGAGACCTTTGCCACAGTTGGCAAGAAGACAGGATCAAAGAAGAAGAGTATCTCAGTGATCTGGCATGAGGGGATAGCTGGGAGGAAGGCAGAGGAGGTGGCATCTGCCTATGTATGTGCTCTGCAAAGGGAGCGTGACGTCCCTCATCTTGTCCTGTGGATGGACAACTGCACAGCACAGAACAAGAATTGGTGCCTCCTGACAACACTCGTCAGTATGGTGAATCATAACTCCAACTCCACACAAGACATAACACTGAAATACTTTGAACCAGGGCACACCTTCATGAGTGCTGACAGTTTTCATCATGGGGTGGAGCAAGAGAGATGAAAAGGCGGCCTGGGGGTGTTGTTCTTGACTTTCAGGACTTCAGCAGTGTCATTGCATCCTCTAACTCTGCAAAAGTGAATGTGGTGGAACTGCAAAGTTAGGACATCCGTGCATGGAAAGCAGGGCACTCCGTGACGAAGCTCAAGAATGCACCTCATCTAGCAGAAATGGCAGAGATCCAGTTGAGAAGAGGATCAAGGAGCATGTGGGTGAAACTTTCCCATGATCAGGAGGAATTCACAGAGCTGGACTTCCTCATGAAGAAGACCACTCTTGGCATCCCTCAACAACTGAGGCCTGCAATGAAGGGGGTTGGGAGGCAGAAGAAGGCAGACATCCTGACAAAACTCTGCCCACTGATGCCACCAAACCGCCAATGTTTTGGGAGAGTCTTGCCGAAAGTGCTGAAGATGAAGAGTGAGCAGTCAACAATATAGATAAAGATATACACACACACACACACACACACACACATATATATATATATATATATATATATAGAGTAGATAGATGATATAGATATAGAGAGAGAGAGAGAGAGAGAGAGAGAGAGAGCGAGAGAGAGAGAGATATATGTAAATATATATACATAGATATACACACACTTATATGTAAATATATATATATCCTTTTTATTAAATTAATCGTTTTTTAATAAAAATGTTATTGTAATTTGTTATTGCAATTTAATAACTTAAACACATGTACAGAAATATCTGATATGTTAATATATTTCCATTTTTTTTAAATTAATCTGTTTATGATACAAAAAAAGTTTTTGTAATTTACTAATGAAATGTACAGGAATATCTGATATGTTAATATATTTCCATATTTATGAATTTAATCTGTTTTTGAAAAAAATGTTATTGTAATTTGTTATTGTAATTTAGTAAGTTGAAAACATGTACAGTAATATCTGATAGAATATATCTGGGTTTTTTATGTAGCTGTCATTGACTTTAGTTATAAATGTGTTATAATAAACACATTTGACTGTGATACAGTGTAGCCTTGTATTTCTTCATTGTGTTGAATAGCGAAGACAAGAATGACAGAAATTATAAGTCTATTTGATAGGGAAACTATCACTATATAGTGATTAAGTAAAAAAGTAAGATAAATTATATTAAGACTAAATTATAACATAACTTTTATAATATCAAGTCTAAAATACACAAATCTTTGAATAGAGTTGTTAAACACTTTTAAATACACTTATAACAAAATCAATTTGAAAATGTTTATTCAATGAAAACAAAGTATAAAAGCTGAAAGAAGACAACAACATTGTAGTTACTGCACTCTGCTTTTGCATTACTATGAGAACCTTTGACAGCAATGCAAAACCAGAGTGCAGTAACTACATTTTTGGGGTCAAAGGTAAAAAAAAATCATCATGATTTTTGAGCATAAAAATTACATCGTCAATACATGTAGAAATAAGTGTCATATCACTTACCTACCTATAACCCATTTGGCTGGCCGGTTCAAAAACGTTCAAAAACTTTAAAGCAGTTTTCTCAGTTTCACCCTTTGCGTATAGTTACTGTAGTTAGGCTTTGTAGGGCAGAATACCTAAATAAATTATTGAACCATTAATGACCTAATACCCCTATGAATTAACAGTACCACATTTAAACCCCTATGCATTATGCTTGTAAACTAGGCTAAATCATAAAAAAGTACCTAGTGTACTTACAGGTAATCCAAAGGTTTCTTGCACACCTGGAACCATTCGGAATCTCAGGTGCATTGATGGAGCAGATACACTGAGAGAAATGGAAAAACCCACACACTATCAATCAATGTACTTACTGTATCTTTCAACATTATGGTGACTATTTTCCTATAGTATGATTCTGATACTTGAACTTATTTTATTTCCATGGGTACTCACAAGTTATCCAAAGGTTTCTTGCACACCAGAAATCAACCTCAGTGATGATGTAGTGTCCAATACATGGGACTGTGGAGCACTATATATAGTAAGAGAAAAGGTACAGCTGTCTTCACTGGCTTGATCAAAAACGTAATTTACTTCAGCACTATAATTATACTGAAACTTTATTCCTGTAAACAAAGACACAGCCTTATACTAACATGCTAGCTACAAAAGTGTTCAAGTCTGGTTGACCGGCTATTTAACTAGGCTACTCTGTTATAAACATTCCCGATTTCAGCCATAACATATTTTGGTTACACTTTGCCTGAAGATATCATCATAACAGTGACATGACACAGTCATAAATGTGTTATAAACATTATGGCAATGTCATAAACGTTTATGACTGTTGTCATTAAGTGTCATTCGGTTTTTGTAGGGCTAGGGTTAACCAAATGACACTTAATGACAATGTTATGACATTGACATAATGTTTATGACACGTTCGTGACTGTGTCATGTCACTGTTATGACAGTATCATGTCACTCTTGTGACGATACCTTCAAGTAAAGTGTTACCCAAATTTTACATAATAACCAAGTTGACATCTCTAGAATATACTCTGTTCAATCATTAAACTAACTTAAGCTCAAACAGAAATGTTCCAGACTGTCTTCTAGTTTAGCTAGAATAATTATTCAAGCTAGCTAGCTTGATCAAGCTATAATGATCAAAATCAAGCTAGCTAATCAAGTAAGGAAAACTTAATTATTGTTATTCAAATTCAATATATTTGCATTCAAAGGCTTTACATAATAATATTGTTTGTTCATAGTCAATCCGTTTACCTGTTAGAAATGTCAGAAGTGCTCTCTACATTTTAGAATTCTCATCACGTTGCCTAGCAACAACCCCTTGAATAAGTAGGCTACTAAAGCTTTAGAGCAGGGGTTTTTCAACCAGTGGTCCCCTGGTGGTATTGCAGGTGGTCTGTGAAAATGGTCTAGGGGGGTCACCTGGTGATAATTCTGTGCTGAGAAGGAATAAAAATAGCCACACATGCCATGAAATAATAACTAATAACTAAATAATACAGAGACTAAAAAGATATCAATTGAAGAATGTTCTGGGGTACATAAAAAATAAATATTTTGATATATTTTTACCTTGACCTGAACATAAATGCATTTTCCTAAATTCTATTGGTCTCAAAGGCATCACCAACAGAATGGGCACCCTAAAGTTAGTGGGAAATGACAATGATCAATCAATATCTGAAAGCTCAAAATGTGTCAGAACGCAGTGTGTGATGTGATGTGAGCTTTTCAAATTTTTACTGTCACAAGTGGTTAATGTATGTGATAGCCACACCTGCATCCACACAACCAATTCTGCACCTACAGTACTTTACAGTACAGTTATCCTTGTTTAGATTACATTTACATTTTTTGAGCACATTATGAATTATTACCACACACTAGTCTTGTTTTATACAATGTACACACTTTATTTAACATTTTGACAGTCACTAAGTTCTATTTGTAGCACTTACATTTAGTTACTTTTGTACAGTAAATTCTTACTTTCTTTGTATGGGTTGTTATATCTTTTTTGAACTAAATTATTTTTGCAATAACTTTTTTTGGGTATAGAACACCCATTTTTCAGAATTTGCCTGCCAGCTCGGTCCCTCACAATGGGTCTCATTCATGAAACGTGAGCAGCACGGATTTGTGTGTAAACTGTGTGCAGCGGACATTTACGTGGATTCATCATTACATTCATCAATCTTTTAATAGCGCTGATCTTTTCGTAGCTACTCACAAAATCTACACCTGCTCCTGACAGTGTGTAGCGCTTGTGTAAATGTAGGAATGCACAGAAATGTTGCTTGGAACTGCTGGAAATTACAATTTTAATTCGTATCACTCTCTGTTATGTTCAAAATACCTGCCTTTGAAACATGTAATTTAAACATGACAAACGATTAGAAATATTTGGAGAGAGAGATGTTTTAGGGATCGGACATGCGCGAACACGTCAAGGCTCCATCTAATGATGATAATAATCTGATATAAAATCGGAAAAACTTTTATTCCTGTTAAAATAATTCCTTAAATTTATAGTAAAGGAAGGAGATCGGAGTCAGCTCAAGATTCAAACAAAGTTTTATCTTGTATAAGAGGAGCATTCACAAAGCAACACACAGATCTGTTACAAAGGAAAGACTCAAATTATGAAGAGGAAAGCTTGGTTTTTATCTCTCTCTCTGTGGGTGTGACTAAAACTCTAACAGCTGCTAATTTATGCACCAATTTCCTGCACTTAACGAGATAAATCAACACAGAGTTGAGGAAAACATTAAGTGGTTAATCAATACCTTATGTAAGTAGAAAAAGAAGTCCTAAAACAGGTCATAAATCAAGGTCACAGGTCACAGGTCATACTTCAGACAGTTACTTTGACCATCGCTATGTAAGACTTCAATTCACATGTCCCCTGATGGGGTACAATATTTCCATCACAATTCCATAACTGTGCAGCTGATATACGATGCAAAGTGTGTGTTGCTACATGCTCTGTGGACACACTTCATCCTGCGCAATAGCGCAGTTGGCACTGGTTTGGATGGAGCTGTGAGAGAAGGCTGGTGCATCTGTAAGGATATAACCTGCCTATATAAGTTAATGTGTTGATGCAACCAGTCTTCAATACAGAGGAGGCTGAGAAGAGCCTCCTCCTCCCGCGGCTGCTGTACGATGGGTGGGCATTCATGATCTTACACACGTGCTTATGTTCAAATCTGAGATTCCCGTTCATGAATCCAGAGTAGAGTTTTAGTAGCGTGGACGTTTATGTGCAAATCTACACACAGATTTACTAACGTTTCATAGAAATTAATGAATTCATTAGCCAAATGGCACGCATACCTTTTGTAAATGAGATGGAAAGTTAAAGACAGATGGTTTGACTCCATGTCTCAGCCGAACAATTTGCCCTGTTCTGTCAAAGACATCTGACTGGTTCTAGCTGGTTCTATACTGCCCTACAAAGGCAAAAGACCTTAACTCACCAGAGTGTAAAACTGAGAAATATGACTTTAAAGTTATTTTGTTGTCCTGCCAAATGAGTTGTAGGTAGAACACTGGAAATTTGGCATTTTATTGTTTATAAGTGAAGTTATTTATCCACCAAAAAATTTTAAGCTTAAACTTGACCTTTGACCCTTATTCGGAAGTTACTGTATTCTGCCTTTGCATTGTCTGAAGAACAATAGTGGATCATGCAAAGGCAAAATACCTTAACTTCTATTTTGTTGCCCATTTGGATTGTTATCACTTTGTATATATTTTCCTGTAATAACAAATGATAACCTTAAATTAAAATGTAGTGATTTTTGTTTAGTTAGGCTTAATATATTGCATAAACAGAATATTAAAAATAAAAAATTATAAGCATTTGAAGGTTACAACAGTACATTACTCGATCATTTTAAAACCTAACCTATCATTTTCATTGTACTAATTTGAAACAAAATCACACTTCCCTCCTACCTCCCTCCTATTTCTTACATTTGAACGTTAAAACTAATTTGGTTATGCCAGTAATATGTAGCAATGCCCTTTGTTAAATACCTTTTATCATTTTCTGACAAAACGTAGAGGAATATACTTTTGTTTTGTCATTACGTTTGATGACACTGTGTTTAAGTTTTCTAGAATTGATGAATAAAACACTGTATTAATACATTTTCCTGGATAGAATGGGAAGTTTATTTATAGCTACAGATGATGAATGAATGAATGAATGAATAGTTAGTTCATTTTTATTTTCATTACAATGAAACTGGTATTAAAATAAATAAAAAGCATCATACAACATCATAAAAAAACACATCATAAAAACAGGTACACTATAACAACAAACAGGTCTCACAAATTAGATATGATTAGGAATGATTGTCTTTAAACGGTCATCTTGTACAACTGCAATTTAAAAAGAAGGGTGTCTAACAACAAACTGCTTATTCCACTTATTTATTAAATCAACAAGAACAATGAAATAGGAAAGAAAGGCAAGAGGTTAAAGAAAATGATGAGTGTTAGTGGTATTTTGGTAATGCTATGTGTTTGTTTGCGTGTGCACGCGTGTGTTGTTTTTTTGTTTGTTGGTGTGTAAATGTGTGTGTGTGAATCAGAATAGTCTGGAAAGACTCTGCAGAGGGGTACAGGGACTTAATTCTTCCCCCCCCTAACTCTTCATCCTCGTATTCATTGGGGTTTCTCACACTCAACAAGCTCCAGAAAAAGCTCCTGTTAGGTGGCATGAGGGGAACAAGATTCTTCAGAATCTCCATCTTCTTGGCCTCCTCTACTCCCTGGTCCTGCGGCCTCAAGGCAGAGGGTATGCAGAGATTGAATTCTTTCTGCAGGAAGTCCATCTGTGTGAAATCCTCCTCCCCATGGGATGTCTTCACAAACAGGGACCTTGACCCACGTCGCAGCTGGATGATTTTGCATTCAGCCAGTCTGGGCATTTTCTTGACCTTGACCGTTGAATGGCCATCCATCCAGGCCCTGATGCCTTCATTTTTTAATTCCACCACATCAACTTTCTTGGAATTTGAATTTGCCACAACTGAGACAAAGTCTTCAAAATCATAGACCACCCCTCCTGGTCTGCGCCTCATCTCCTGTTCCACACCATGATGGAAGCTGTCTGCACTCATAAATGTGTGCCCTGTCTCAAAGAACTTGAGAATGATGTCTTCAGCAGATATTATGTCAGAGTTCACCAATGACAGAAGGGAAGACAGCAGGCACCAGTTTTTGTTTTGGGCACTGCAGTTATCCACCCAGTATATGACATGCTTGATGTCCCGCTCTTTTTCCAGTGCTGCCCCATAAGCTGAAGCAATCTCTTTTGCATTCCTTCCTGCGATGCCCTCATGCCAGACAGCTGAGATGGTTTTCTTTTTGCTGCTCTTTTTTCCCACTGATGCGAAAGTCTCATGGTAAACTGCAATGCGTCTGGTGAACACTGCAGACTTAACACCGGGCATGCGTGGGAGCATGATTACTTTCTGCAGATCCACGCTTCTAACAGAATAACTGTCAGGCCATTCCCTGTCTGCATCTGACCTGTAGTGTAGTCTGGTCTCTACTGCTCTGGATTTGTGGTTTTGCCACCTATCGCACTGTGGGCAATTCTCTGAAGCCTCCCCCTGGTGGTCAGCCCTCACATGCTGGTCCTGCAGCAGACAGCTCTCGCACTCCTCTTCTCCAAGCTTAGTAAAGCTAATGTTCTTGGACTTGACTGCTTTGCGATAAGCTTCGTAAGAGCAGCATTTGCCTTTTTCTATGTAGTCAGCATACATTAACTTGATAGTGACATCACTGGGGAGATAGCGGCGGCATGGTGCATGCTCCCTCCGGTAGTGGCTGACTGTTGGATGGAAGGACTCAATATGGGCATGCAACGGTGTCAGGTCCAGCTTGTTGGCAGGCTCATGTCTTCCTCTCTGGTCCTTAGGTGGAGCTAGAGCAGTTGTAATTTCTTTGCCCATCACAGAGAGTACGAGACTATCATTGGTTGGATGATAGCCCAGCGTGGAAAGAAAGAACAGCTTACACACTTGCTGTGGGATATTGTCTGCATCTTTGAGCCTGTAGATCAGTGGTTCTCAACCTTTTTTGAACAAATGCCCCCCCCCCTTCTTGTAGTAAACAGGACTTCAATTGACATTGGGTTTTATGATGAGAGAAGCCATTGTTTTGCTTTAAAATCCCTGTTTTTATTGGATTGTAGCTGCATTTATGCCCCCAACAACTTGATGTGCTACTGAGCAAATCTGACCATTTTACAGGAAATTAAAGCATTGATTTTAAACATTGCCTCCAAAATGTATGTTTTCGAGACATATAAGTCATGTTTGTAAATTACTTAACTGGAGAAAATGGAAATGTTATTTTAGTTGTAATGTGACCCTGAGCCCTTGATTTGCTACTAAGGTTTTTCTGGAAAGAACTGTGAAGTAGAATTTAAGTCAAACTGGTGTTTCTACTGAGAGAAAGGCCACACAGCATTTGAGCATGATTGAATTGCATATTAAAGGTCCCATGAAAAACACATTTTTTCTGGTCTCTGATACAGTTTTGTTGGACCTGTGACAGGTGTGTGAAATTGCAGTATAATATGGGAAGTCTGAATAGAAGTGGTTGATATTTATATTACAGTTACATTCACAATATCACAACATTTAACCCAAGGTGTATTAAGCAACGTGGAACTTGTTGGAAAAAATACCACTACTGCAGAATTTGTTGAAAATTAGTTTTACTGATATATTCAGAGATGCAGAACAACATGCACACTTCACGTGATAAACCGTTAACCAATAAAAACAGAAATCGCTCACACGTCAATTAATGTGCTCTGGGCTTTTGAAAAGCAACTGAAGACTGAGACGCTGAGGGAAAGAAAGACTATTTTAAAGAAAAAAAAAACTTTATGCGACTACTGGCACTTTATTTAGTGAGAGCCCTGTGCTTGGTGGGCTGCTGCCAGCTTTTTCACATCTGGACACCGGGAAGTCAGTTTTAGCCTGAGTGCGCCAGAGCTAACCAGGTTAACCCCTTAACGCCTGAATTTATATAGCTGTATATTAAAAAAATGTTTTATGTGTGTTTTTGCCTTTAAGTAGATGGTAAATAATGTTGAGATTATTAATTTCACTTTTTCACTTCTGTCCCACCTCTCTGTGAAGGAAACAGGCTGGGCACTTGCAAAAGTGCTGGCAACAATCACCCCTCTGTTGTCAAACCATTTGACAGCCCTAACCTCCACACTGTCAACAACAGCCTGTTGCTCCTCAAATGTCCCTCTTCCCTTCTTTTTGAGCTCTTTGTCTTTGCTGAAACTGCAGCCTCGTAGGCGATTTTGCCGCACAGTGCCAAGGGCTGGTGTCCCCCTGTTTGCAAGAGCTACAAACAAATCGAGCGAGGAAAACCAGTTATCAAAGTACAGCAGGTGGTTGACAGAGCCTTCAATAACTTGTGCAAGTTTTAGCACGATGTTTAATTTCTTCCCACCTGTCGCGGGGCATCACATCAGCCACCTGGTCTACACGACATGCATTAGACCAGTAGATCCTAGAGCGAGGTAAGCGGATAACACTCATGTACAAAACAGTTCCAATGAACTGCTCCGATTCCTTCTGATCTAATTTCAGGGCATGGTTTGGATTTTCTTGTGTGCTGTACAGATTGCTCTGATTGACAATAAGAGCCAAAAGTTCAGTGTCAAAAAACTGTCTGAAATAATCAATCGGCAGTCTGATTGAGTCACTGTCTGGGAGAGCACCTTGCCACACTGGCACATTTTTGCAGAGCTCTGAGTCTGTTTCACCGTCTTCCACGCCACTTTTTCTTTGTTTCGTCTCTTTTGTTTCTTTCTTGCAGCTTGGCCACTGGTGGTAGCAACCTCCTCATCACTGCTGCTCCTGTTGCTCTCTTCATCCCCTGGATTGGGAACACATTCACCATCATCTGCAGGGGTCAAAATTAACTTTTACAAATGTGATAATCTATGGATAAACTGGTGAAATTCACTAACCATTCAATAGGAAATCAGCATTTCCAGTCTAAAATTTACCAGCCAACATCAAAATTTACCAGTATTTGGCTGGTGCTGGTGCTAATTTTGAATCCTGATTCACCTGGCTTGGGAACATATTCCTCATCACTGCCACTGTCACTGAGACAACTATCCTCACTGTCCTCTGGGGGAGCTCTGACGTCAGGCCGCACGCTTACGCGCTTGCCATAAAACACTGAAGCTTTCATTCAGGTCTACATAAAAATAAATAGCAGTTGTAATCATATCACAGCATGATGTCTGTATAAAGACTATTGCAAAATAACTAAGCAAAATACAAAGCATTACCTAGATAAGCCGTCCCGAAAAGCGTTTTTCTATATAGCGCTGATTAGCGGTTAGCATTAGGCTTATGGCCCACTGTCGCTAATATGCTACAAAGCGAAATATTATAGTAACTTCAAAAATACTTGTCACACATATTTCACCTCATTACGTCGAGTTTATAAGCACACAATAAACAGGTCTGCATGTGGAGAGATTGGCTGAATCCTTGCTCCATGAGATACGACGTGGGGAAAGCGAGGAGCAGGAGATGGACCCTCTGCCACAGCGGGGGAAAACGCTGACCATGTGTTACCCACATCGCACGCCAATCGGAGGTCCGGAACGTTACTTTTGCCTCCTCGTCGTTCTGGATATCAATGATGCTCTCCTGGATTTAGGGCTCACAGTTGGCAGCATCTGCTTGCCCTGGCTCCATCAGCCAGTCAGGCACATCTAACTGCTCCAGGTCCCTGAAGCG
Organism: Lagodon rhomboides; assembly: GCA_039737535.1. NCBI lineage: Eukaryota > Metazoa > Chordata > Actinopteri > Spariformes > Sparidae > Lagodon > Lagodon rhomboides. The sequence continues at coordinate 7,297,395 of CM077784.1, read as the reverse complement.
AATTGTTATGTCGGCCTTGACTGCCTTCAAGTGGTCGGTGTAGAGCAGCAGGTGGCGGTCTGTTAGCTCATCCAACACCTGGGCAAGTACAGTACAAATTATTATATTGTGGCGTAGGCATAGCCTGTTGTATTTTATCATGTGAGTAGATATAAAACGTAGTCTAAAGGCCTGTTCATACTCTGAAAGAAGAAAGACATTTTTTCGTTTTCTCGAGGTGACAAGAACAAGAACAAAGTTCGTTCTGGTCACGTTATTTCTTCATACGCCCCGCTGCAGTACACGTCACGCGCGCTAAGGGAATCCCCTGTGGGAATCCCCTTAGCGGAGATGGCAATTTTGCGTTGATTCAGGATGAGGAGGAGGAGGAGAATAACACGTTTGAAGTGGCGGAGGAGGAAGATTTACTGATATTACACATTAATAGCTCCCGTATGCGCCGGGCCACACTGTCATTGCTGAGCGGGATGGCCTTGGTGACTGGCGCCGGGTCGCGCTGCATGACGGTGGAGATCGCCTCCTTTATTGCAGGAATAACAAGAGACTCCCCCATCGGCCTTTGCAATTAGTAGTGCTATGTTATACGATGCCACCAACCCACTCTCTGTCTGGTTGACGCTCCGAGCGAACATGGTGTTGATTGTGGGGCGCCTTGAATGATGATCCCTCAGTGACTGGAAGTAGGCCGGGTCTTTTGATGACTTGTCAGGATGTTTTTTTGAGAGATGCTCCTGTAACCGCGAAGGCTTCATTGCCTCGTTAGAGAAAACCTGCTCACATAGCAGGCACATCGGCAGATGTACGTTCGTGGGTGATGGAATAAACCCATACTTTATATAATTTGCATTGTACTGCCTGCATTTCCTCTTGTTTTCCGCCATGTTTGATTGTAATGTTGTGTGTGATTAAACGTTACATTATCGTGCTTGTGTACGTTTTCATTGGTTATTTAAGTTTTAGCCCAGGAAGATGAGGTGACAGCTGTCAAAAGTAGCGTTTGTATTTCCCGGGTTTCGCTGCTGCTGTGGTGGATTTGTTTGGGCGTTACTATGGAGACCGTTCCTGCTAGGCCTGTCCGATCGTGATCAGGAGCGAGGGGAGATCTCCAGGGGCGACGTCGGGGTTTACTCCCTTTTACCCAGCAGTGGAAGCAGCAGACTCGGGTTCTTGGTCTCAGACAGCAGCTTTATTTTTAGTTTGGAAACCGTGAAAGTTTAAAATGTAGAGTGCAAATGAACTTTGTACAAGCCAAATTGTGGCGCCCCCCATTCGTGCCTGAGCGCCCCCATACCAGCCTTCACACGTCCAGCGCCCCCCAAAATGTTTATAACGTCCCCCAGGGGGCGGTACCGCCCCCGTTGAGAAACCTTGCTGTAGATGAAGGACCTGCTCCGCCGACTTGGATTGGCACAGACTTTTGCCTTTGGAACCTGGCTGACACTGTGAAACATGAAGGACCGTTTCTCTCCATAGGACACGTCCCAGTAATTGCTCCAGATCCCTTGATGCGTGTCTTCTGAAAACTTTCCAGAGCATTGTCTTTGGCATTTCATTCCACATGGTTCCCTCATTGGTGGTCTATTAGTGGACTCTGGTGGAGGTGCAGGAGTTGAGTGTGTGGCTTGACTATTTGGAGCAAGGTCCTGGACAGGTACATTTTCTGGGGCTGAGGCTGGTGTGGCTTGAGGAAGAACTGGGTCTGGTGCTGTCAGTGGAGTAGGTTCTGCAACCAGTGAAACAAGGACATGTTCTACTGCAGTCAGTGGAGCAAGGGCAGGCTCTGGTGTGATGAGTAAAGGCCCTTCAAAGGCTACAGCCAGGGTGGAGTCTGGTGTGCTGGTCATGAGCATGTCATCTGCTCCACAAAACAGATCATCACTGACATCCAGAAAACTATTAAGAATTGTCCACTCCTTTGCTTCTAGTTTTGCAGGGGGCATGCTGTCTCTGGGAGTAGGCTCACGAGAAACAGTATGAAGGCTTAATAACTCATATGAAACAATTTGTACCCCTTGTTCATAATCTTATTTCTGTTATATTAAATGCATGTGCAACTTGTAGACTGTTTATAATCATGTTGTAATCATCATGTAATCATGTGACTGTTTATAATGACATCAGTGATATTGATCTAAAGAAATGGTGTAGGGATAGGAGTTGTTATTACTTCCAACGCTAGAGGGCAGCATCTTCATTACTAAGCCACAGAAACAGTAGTAGCCTAGTCAGTAGAAGAAAACAACGTAACGTGTGTGCGCTTTCCTGACTTTGTAGTTGCTAATAAACGCGCAAGCTCAATGAACACTATGTTTCTAAAGTTTTATTAGAAACGTAACATGGTAGGCTACCAGGAGCGGGGTTCAGAGACAGATGTCATGGAAAGTATGAAGCTGCCAGACACTGTAAACAAATGGTTGAACAGCTTGTTTATGGGCTAATGCTGAAAACTCCTGTGGATTTAAACAGTGGATTGTCAACAATGCATGTCGTCTCAGTGGATGTTTGTTTGCTATGGATTTTCACCAGGTTTCAAGAAAAGGTAGGCTGCAATCTAAATTTTATCTCGCTGCTGAATTGTCTGTGTGTGTGTGTGTGTGTGTGTGTGTGTGTGTGTGCCAGTGGGCTGTCATTGGCAGGCAGGAGGCTGTATGGCACGAAAAAACTATTCAGTTTTCAGACTTTGATTTACGATGTCTTACAGCTGGCAAGCTGTTGCTTGTTCACTTATAATTTGCGGATCATAGGAGCGGTTGTGTTTTGTTTGTCAGGTAGCCTAGCTAGCTAGCCAACAAGGCTACCGGCATCCTAGCTGAATATCATTAAACCTGAAGGAGATTGCCAATCTATGAATCTTATGTACCCTTATCATTCTTACCTTGATCTAGGTGTTTGCGTTTCAAAGCCATCTCCACCATCATTGTCCCTCGAGAGCTGTAAAAGACCATTCTTAAAATAACCACTGCAACACATTTGCTGTACACTTTATTAAAGTTAAGATGCATGAGAGAAGTGCTTCAGTTGCATATAATACATAGGCATAACACCGTAACTCCAAGCGCGGTAAACAGTAACCTCACTTTGGTGCTTGGCAAAACAAAGGCAGACCACCGTAACTCATCCGCGCGTGTCATTAGTGCCGCGATACAGAGGCAGAGTACCTTAACTGATGTTACGGGCTTCTGCTTTGGTTTCCCCTGGCTTTTGGAAGTTACGGCAAAGACAACATCTTATTTTTTCCAAAAAAACAACAAAAAATTGACTCAAGATATTTGTCCACATGATAAAACTGATCTTTATTGTTCCAAAAATGACAATATCTAATTTTTGCCCAAAATTGAAGTTACGGCCTTTTGCCTTTGCACGGCAGTATAGTTCTAACATAAAGAAAATATCCTAATTATACATTAATGTGTATATTTAATCACATTTTGTCTGCTCGCGGCGTTAGATCTCTCCTATTTTTGCCCGAAAGTTAGTATTCTAACATGACGTACGTAATATCGGCTGTTCTCTCTCCTGTCATGCCTGGTGTGGTTGAAAAACATTTCTTTTCTACCAGCAACCAATCATGTTAGTTAAAAGGGGCTTTAAACCTAAGAACATAATTTCATTGGTTTGCATTCGTTTCTGATAACGTCATTCGTTCAGACGCATCACGTGGTATGGTTTGACACTTCCTCGTTTAGCTTTCCGTGGGATCTACTTGAATGAATGAAAATCAAGCAATATGCCATCGAGAAAAAGCAGAAAAGACGTCAACAATTGTCAATCGCAAGGGAATGTAAAAGAGATCGCGTTAGTGATGAATTACCCCGTGCCGCCGTACCTTCGTCTGCGTCTGAATGTAAGCTATCGATGGGAAACCCGGGGGGTGATGTAAATGAAGCGCAAGTCGGTGCCACACAGCAGTGGCTTCTCGTACATGTTGGCCACTTGAATGAGCTGATTGATGGTTTGCTCTGTCCAAATTGTGCTGGGTCAGGGCTTGTCATCAACATGGATCCCCAGAATCATGGCTTCTGCAGTAGTCTAATGCTTGATGCCTAATGTCTGTGTGAAGGGGATAAGTACCGTAGGAGCGTGTACACATGGACGCGACTTCAGGAGGAGTCCTGGAAATGATGCCGCGTTTGACGTGAATGTGCGTATGGTCCTGTTGGCACATGAGCTAGGCATGGGGAATGCAGCACTGAAAGAGATCAGCAAGGTGTTGGGGATCCCTGCCCTTCATCTTAAAACATATCAGAGGCATGACAAGAGAGTGACAGGTATTGTGGCAACCCCTGCCTGTAGAAGCAGTAGTCTCCTGACAAGATGCTGGTTTCTGGGCTGAGTTTTTGTTGATCAGGTGCACCTGGACCCGGTGGCCTGAGATTACAAATGTGTGAGTCATTCATTCTCTTTTTCTCTCTCCTTCTCTCCAGCAGACGTCCCGGGTGGTGATGTGGTGGCCGCAGACCTTTTGTATTTAATTTGTGCACTTAACAAAACCTACTCGCACACCCTACACTACTGATAACACTGATATCCACATTCCACTTGATAATGTTCGATTTTCTCTCTTGTCTTATGCTTAAAACAAATAAAAATGTTAAACCCTCATTTAAGAACCAGCGCGATTTTGGCTTTGTCGCGGCCTCGTGAGCCAGGTTTGTGACAGTATGGATAAAGAGTTGTGTCAGAAAAGTTACTGTAACAGTATTTGTTTGTATTTTTTTTATTTATTTGATTTCTATTCAGTGGCAAAAACAAAGAAAATAACCTAACCCTTGCCACACGTGAAAGAAATGTGACCTGTATCAATAAAACCAAATAAACATTTATTGATACAAATGCTATTTCATTTTAGGAGCAGAAATTGAGAGAGGCCTGGAGTCTTTACACAGGACCAGGGAGCAGGTCAGGCAGGCCTATGCTGATGTGAATCCAGCTGTGGCAGAGTTGCTGAGGGAGGATGCAGATGCAGTGATTAACATCAGTGTATGTATGTGGGATTCACATCCCACGATGGCATAGGGGTGTGCATCGATATTTTTACAGGTCTAGTGATAGACTTTGAGGTTCTATACTCGTATTGTCACGGGTGTGCCCTCAAAGAAGCTGCCAGACATGAGGGAAGGGTAACCGAGGAGGAGATTCAATGCTGGAAGGAAAAGCACGACTGTGCAAAGAATTTTATGGGCTCTAGTAAGGCTATGGAGCAGGAGGCAGCTAAGAGGATGTGGGCCAGGTCCATAAGTCACCACCAGCTGAGGTACACTCAGATGCTGTCAGATGGGGATAGTGCAGCATTCAGGGAGGTGGTGTCCCTCAACCCATACCCAGAACATGAGGTTACTAAATTGGAGTGTATTAACCATGCGCATAAGCGCATGGGCACAGCCCTTCGGAAATTAAGTGCTGAGCGCAAATTGGGGGGGAAAGGGTTAACCAGGGTTCAATTGACAGCATGAAGAATGAAATATGGGCAGGTCTCCTCCACATCATGTCAACAGATGAGGTCATTTTGCACAACAGGTGCAACCCTTCCAGGTGTTGGTACAGGAGAGTGGAGGAAAATGGAGACACACCAGAGAGCCACAGGCTCCATGCAGGGAACTTTTTGTCCAAGGAGGTGGGGCAGAAGCTTCTCCCTGTGTACCACCGGATGTCAAGCGACAGCCTGCTGCAACGCATGCAGCATGGTGGCACTCAAAATGCAAATGAGTGCCTCAATTTGGTTATATGGGCCCGTTGTCCCAAAACGGTGTGTGTTGGGAAGAGTAGAGTGGAGGCAGCAGCAAGTATGGCCATCACAACCTTTAATGATTGCCATGCTTGCTGTGATGGAGAAATTACGGCTTGACAGTACTGTTGTTACCATCGCCACCATCAGGGAAACAGACATGCTAAGAATGGCCAAAGCTGACACCATCCAGTCAGAAACTGTGAAACGTCGCAGAAAGACACAAAGCACAGCTAAGAAGGTCAATAGGCACCAACAAGAGAGGGGTGAGGTGCCTTTGTATGGTGCAGGCATGGAAAGTTAGGCTGTTAACACAAGGGTGACTGTTCTGTACATTTTGTGTTGAGTTTTCAGTTTTGAGTTGCCGTTCTGGTGGCGAATTTGTGTGTCTGTTTATGTGGTTGTCTCCAGTTCTCTGCAATGGAAGACCTTATATACCTGTTGTGTTAATAAATTATCCATTTTCATATATTTGGGATGTTTGAATATTGTTATTACAAAGGACCTGACTAGTTATTTTGCTTGCTAGCAATGCTTTTCTAATAGAAATGTGTGGAATTTTCGAATATAACTCTTTAAATGCCATTTTCTCAAAATTAGTTTTTTCTCGTACTCCAAGTAAAAGATCTCCACTTCAGTTGCACCTACACTAAACTTTCCAGTTTTGCACCCAGCTATATTATGAAGACATTTACAGAGTAAATATATTATTCCTAGCCTGATTTATATAACATTTTATCCCAAAAAACATGGCAAAAATCGATTTTTTTAAGGCTATTGACAGTATTTTCTGATTTACAGGATAACAAAAGTAGATATCCATACTGCCCTACAAAGTGCAGTAACTACGTATTTTGTCAAAATTGAGTTCAGACTGAAAATGGGTTTTATAACACCTCCTTTGTCTTGTGACAAAAACTCTTGGTCCAACTGTGTCCTGTTTTAGAGAAATCACTATGTAAGTGAAGTTACTGCGTTCTGCCTTTGTTCACCTGGCTTTGACACGGTAGATACTGCGGTCTGCTTTGGTAGCCCCATCCAAATCTACTGTACACTCTGTCCGAATGTTAGCTTCTAGCTCCGGCATTCCCTCTCACACACCAGCAAGCAAACAAGCTAGTTCTTTGCTATTAAACTGATAATGGCACAATCCCAAGGACAACTCATGGTGGAACTTGCTTTGAAACACAAGTATCCAGGCAATGGTAAGGATGATGGAAAAATATCAACAACTAACCTGTCAAATGACCTAAATATATTAATCATCATAAGTTAGCCTCGCGCTAGGCTATAAGCTAGCGAGCTGCTAGTGTATTAAACCATTTTAGCCTATCTGCTCCCTTGAAGCCTGTAGCATCTTTCCACTCTGGAAAGATGCTGACATAATCCAATTACGATCCCGTCGCTGTTTTGTTTTTCTGAAACTATTTTTCGTTTCAGGGCAGCTAGTCAAACTGATGTGAAGATAACAAGATCAGCCTACTCATTTAGTTGGTCGACTCCAAAGTCGCAAAATTGCGACAAGAAGCGGTACTGAATAAAACAGCTGTTTTCTCCTAATAGAGTGTTATATATCATTCATACTCCCACCCACTAGTTGGCAGACATCCCTTACTTAGACCTTTGCTCAGAAAAACGTCCTGCTTCAATGCAAAATGTTCGAAGAAATCCCATCCAAACTTGACTTCTTTTTTTTTTTTCTTCAAAAACATCTAGCGACAAAAAGCGACTAGCAGCTAATCTAGTGACTTTTTCTGGTGTTATTGGAGACTTTTGTGGTGTTTGGAGACTCTGACGTGAAAGCACGTATCACTCTGCAGTTACTGAGCTCAACGAGCAGCGGGTGCTGCCGTGAGCCCCTCCCCGTCCAAAAGCACTCACAGGCGGTCAGTCTCACAGCAGCCCCACGCAGCAGTCCCAGCCTGCAGTCAGAGCAGAGAGGAGACGAATGGCGCTGCCGGGCAAAGCGAGGAAAACACACAAGCACAAAAACACGATCCTTTGCCCAACATAGGTGAGAGTGGAAATGATACACGAACTTGTAGTATCAGTAGGGGAAATAATGGACGTGGTAGAAGTAGCGGGGGTGGTGAGAATAGCGCTCGGACCAGCGTTAGTGTTCACTCTTTCTACCGCGCCGGTAACGTGTGTCCATGTGTGGCAGTGCTGCGTCCATGCGACGCAGCGGTGTTCACGACACAAACACACACAAGTCCAACTCTTCTCCCAACACTAGTGGGGATAGCAGGGGAGACGTGGGCGAAGTGTTTGTAGAAGGGCTGGCGGGTGTTGTAGAGGCAGCAGGGGCGGTCAGAATAGAGCTGAAAGTAGTGATGATGAGTCTTTCAACCCTCTGCAAAATGGATTATTATTATTATTATTATTATTATTATTATTATTATTATTATTAATGAAGAAGAGAAGAAAAAAGAAGACAAAAAAGAAAAGAAAAAGTGTCCCCCAATGTCAGAGCAGAGGGGGGGTAAAAAAAAATCATAAAAAACGCCTACTGTTTACATGAGTTTTGTGGTGGTAATAGTTCTAATTTATGAATGTTCGCTTACAATTTACCTTTTCCCTGTTCATTTGATATGTGGACAAGATAACAAATGGAGGGAGGGGGGTGAATCTGATTAAATAAGTTCAACTCTCTTTCAAAATATCAGGTATTTCAGGGAAATTACATAATCCAAAATGGCCACCGCCATATGACATCATAATATGATAATTAGATGGGAAAATTTACTCCCTAGATAAACTTTAGGTCATTCTCAATATTTGTCTCATTTACACTTTGTCTCTATCTCAAAGCACTTTCAAGCCAGAGCCTTCTGAAATTTAAATGTCAAAATCTAGTATTTTTAAATAAAAAAACCCGGCGCCTAAAGGATTAAGTCACTGGTAGTTTAGCATTCTAGAGTTAGCTGATCTCCTGAGGAGAGCCGTGCAGCGCCTGCAGCTGCAAATACGATATTGAATTAAATGTAAATTTAGCTCGGTTGTTTACTTCTCATTCCTTCCTGATGGATTTAGGGTATTAATGATGGTGTATAACTTCAAGGGAGCAGGCAACACAAGGATATTCTATTCTAATGAATGTTAACAATGGCCTATATAGTAATAGCTCATGAATAGCCTACAGCCTATTATTTAATATGTTATTGAGATCTAATTCTAGGAATGTACATATAAGATGTACAGGATGAATAAAATATTTGCATACTAATTATGAGGAAAAAACAAATATTTAGGATACAAGGTTCGTTATGAGAATCACATTGAATCATTCCATCATCCATCAGCCATTATAGGCGAGAACATGCCCCGAACAGAAGGTATCTGCCAAGTGATATCACCATCAAGTCCATGTTTCAGGATTACAGGCAGAAGTTCACAAAAGGCTCTTATGAAACCTACAGGAAGGCCGTGAAGGAGCTAAACATTAGCTTCACAAAGCTGAAGGAAGAACCTAAAGGAAGATCACCAGGCTGATGCCATGACCAGTCAATGCCACACCTGTCTAAAGTGGGAGGACCATAAGGGGAGAGCAGAGAGTGCAAGAAATCTCTATCGATTGGATGCAAAAAAGGAGCAGGTAGATGAGGTCATCCGTAGTGTAGACTTGCAAAAAGTCATCATGGTGCCCCGAATGCCAGGAGTGAAGACAGCAGCCGTCACTCGTAGAATCACTGCTTTCCATGAGCCCTCCAAATTCACACCATCAAAGAAGAAGACACTGTCTGTGGTATGGCATGAGGGGATTGCTGGCAGATCAGCAAAAGAGGTGGCATCTGCGTTTGTCACCGCCCTTCATCAGGAGCAGGATGTGCGCTTGGTAACTTACTGGGTGGACAACTGCACATCACAGAATAAGAACTGGACCCTTTTGACCACTTTGGTTAAAGTTGTTAATCACGCCTCCAATAACATCCAAACAATTACCCTGAAGTATTTCGAACCAGGACACACTTTCATGAGTGCGGATAGCTTCCACCATGGGGTGGAAAAGGCAATGAGGAAACAACCTGGATGTGTCGTCTTGGACTTGAAGACTTCAAGGGAGTAATTGCATCATCCAATTCTGGCAGGGTGAATGTAGTGGACCTCCAGCGCACAAACATTCTTGCCTGGAGCAGCGGCCACTCACTGACCAAGCTCAAAAAGGTGCCAAATCTGTCTGGAATGGCCATCATCCAGCTGAGAAGGGGTTCCAGGAGCATGTTCGTCAAAATGGCTCATGATGAAGTGGAGTACACAGAATGCGACTTTCTCATGAAGAAGGTAAGAAAGCATAAGATATATCACATGAAGAACTTACATTGTACAACTTGCAATTATAGGCAAATTTTGATTGACAGGTGCCCTTGGAGTATCCTGGGCAGATGAGACCTGGAGACAAGGGGGTAGAGAGGGAGGAGAAGATGGACATCCTTTCTAAACTCTGCCCAATGATGCCTTCACACCGCCGTCACTTTTGGGAGAATTTGGCTGAGGGGGAGTGAAAAGGAGTGAAAGAAATGTGCACACACACACACACACACACACACACACTACATACTACACATTCTCTCTGATGTGGGCTCGCCGTGATGTGTTGTGCTCTGTGAAGGAAAGCCAGCTGTTCTTTTCTGAAGAGTTACTGTGATTTTATTGGGTATTTATTTATTGATTTGTCTGTTAGTCTGAAAATGATCATATTTATTTGTAAATAGTTTTTTTTTTGAAGAATGACAAAATAAAGTCATCCTTAAAAATCAAATCTCTCTCTCTCTCTCTCTCTCTGGCACGCCCACATGTTGTGTGTTGTTACTGTTTGGTTATCTGTTATCTGTTATCCTTATGGTTATTATAGTTCAAACTAATGTAACCTCTATGAATTGTTGATCGTCTTTTGCCATTTCTTGCCAAAAACTGTAATATCCAATCTTGTATAATATATTTATTTAATGAATTAATTGTGTAATAAAAATGAAAACCCACAAACCAAAATATTATTGATTGTGTGTAAAATGTTAAGCATGTTTGGAAAAATATATATATTTTTATTGTGTATCTCCAGTGATATCAACAAAATAGCATTTTTGTTGTTTTGGTAAAGTAAAGATACGTCACAGAACACTATCCCAACTGCAGGTTCACTGATATAACCTAAAATCTTTTTATATAAAAAACCTAAATAATAATAATAACAACCTAAAACTATTTTATATAAAAAAATTATTCATGAAAAAATGATTCATGAAAATTCATTAAAATGGTGGATATAGCGTGTTGGAACCAAACTCTTCAATTGTTTAGGGCTGTGATGTGACAGGGACATAAGCATAAAATAGATTATTGAAGGTTACAAGCAATTTCAATACTCTCAACCTATTAAAAACATTCATAAACAAAGCTCAAGCCAATTAAATTAAATAAAAATGCCTAAGTAATACAAAAAAGTTATGTACAGATATCTAAATTGTAGATACTGCACTTTGCCTTTGTAATAGTACTCTAGTTGTTCGAGGTAATACAAAGGCAGAGTGCAGTATCTACAATTTTGGGGTCAAAGGTCATATCATTGGTCTTTTCTTTTTCTATACAATTTTCCTTCTTATAAAGGTATTAATTGAAAGTATCACCACTATTGTACCTGCAACATGTTTGGCTGGCCAGTATGAAAACTTTGAAGGCATTTTTCTCAGTTTCAATGTTTGCGTAGTTACTGCACTTTGCCTTTGTAGGGCAGCATAAATCCCTCTGTAATTTTTCCCCATCTAATATGTCAACAAAAGGAAAACATTTTTTTAACCTGGCTTTATCCCATGATCAGATTTAGTTTTTTTAAAATATATGTAAATGAGTGCATATTTAATTAGATAATGCATCATTTGCATATTCAAACATTAAAATACAATAAACTTGCAATAAATTTTTTTCTCATCTAATCATAAGTAGTCAACTGAGAAAGTTTCATGGTGATACCTATTATTTAAAAAAATGACCCTATTCACCTGGAGTGTCTCGCCTTAACACAACAGTGGAATTATCTTCAACATTCCATTCCAACAGTCATTTCACTTTCCAGAGGCACCCCACAGCTTCTCAAACACCTTGTTGTGGGTGACTCTATTAGACATTTCCTTAGACAGTCTCATGACAAGATCCACCTTGGACCCTTTGTCATCCACACCACACTGTTTGCACAGTGCCCTGACCTCCCCTACCTGTTGTGAAAATGCAATTAAGTTGATATTGTTAATAAAGCATAGACATAATTTTTTTAGCACAAAGATTTTGAATATTTCGTTAACTACTTCACCTTCAAGTTCACAAGCTCATCCGTGAGCCTCTCCTCATTAATTTTCTCATCGTCATTAAGGTTTTCATCATCCCCATCATTTGGCATTTTGGGGCTTTGCATTTTTTCAAAATCTGTGTTTAAGACTGAATTTGACCTCCGGGTGGCCAATCCAGGGGGCCCAGTGATGAGAACTCAGGGGCACAACAAAAGGGTTTTTCCGACCACCTTTGTGAACAGATGTGATGAGTATTAGCTATTATTATCACAAAATTAAACACATATTAATATACTTTACTCTCTCTCCAACTGTTCTTAAGCTGTTCTGTCTTTTGACAAGACTTACATGGAATTAATCCACGACTGATCATTTCTGTGGTCACAGCGTCTCAGAAGTTGTTTACGTCCACATGACCATCATAATTATCAGGTGGACTTGGGATTTTACTCACTGTTAAAACAGTAGTTTGTTTTTCATAGCTCACTTACTAAAAACACTCTGAACACGACAGTTGATGCAGTGTTATTCAAGGGCGTGGTTAATATGATGTTACACTTACTAAAATTCAGAGAGAGATGAGTTGCTATACAACAATGAAGTTAAAATATGTGAAATAACTGCTTATCAAACTCACCTGGCATATTGAAAACGCCTTTCTTGATCACAACAACCTCTGGGCTGTATCCACGACACACAACTGTAAGTGTAGTCATGGTTGGTATGAAGGTATGCCTGAAGAACTCTCTACCTTGTTCGGAAAGGACACCTTCTCTGTTGTCTCTAATATTTCCATCACTTTACTGATAGCTGTATGGGTCTGGAAAATGATGAGAAACAGGAGCATTCCAGTGTTATAAAATTTCAAAATGTAAGTTATATATTTTGTTAGAATTGCATCTTCAATCACCATTTGTTTTATATGATCTGTAATAAATAAATTATAATAAAGGAGGAATAAGCAGGAATAAATATAGATTTTTATTATTTATTATTATTATATAAGTTTAGAAGTTGGGTGACTCAAAAAAGATGTAAAGAAATTAAAATCTATCACATAATATAGAAAATCAATCAACCTTTCAGCAAGCACCATTCATTATTGAATTATATGCTCTCACCTGTAGTGCATTCCTGACCATCAGGCACAAGTGCAGAGACATGATGATGTGGTCATCGAAGTTGTGGACACCCTCCTCCCACTCCTAGTATCTGGAGATCATGCCACAGTTCAGGCATGATTTCCTGGATGTTGATATTCCTAAAAACACAGTCCAACCAAAGATCATGGTTATTGCTTGCATGTCATTTGAGATTAGTAGAACTACTTTTTCTGTTCCTCATGTACATATAAATTATGTAACCCACTAACTGATAAGAACACAATACCATAGAAAGACCTGTGATGGTACCAACCTTCAACTACACCTGTGCTCATCAGGATCTTGCCATTTGATGTTATGAGTTGTTGTTCACAAAGTGTGTATTCATGTTCTACACGCTTTGTTTCTCTAGGGATAAGGTGCTTAGGAAAGCTGTCCTTTGTTCTTACCTCTCTCGACTGCTCTACACAGAGAAAAATAATGGTTCTTAAATGGTTCTTCAAAAGGTTTTCTCTGGTTCTTTAAAGAACCATCACCAATTGCAGAACCTTTTTATATAGGGGATGGTTCTTCGCATACTTTATGTGGTTCTTTAAAGTACTAAAGGTTCTTCATTTTTATTGGAGTTATTTGCTGGCATGTAATAGCATGAAATTAGGGCTGCAACTAACTATTTTCATTAATCGATTAATCTGCAAATTATTTTCTCAATTAAGACCCAGAAATGCAGCAAATTCTTACATTTGACTTTTTTTGTTTAAAAAATACTTAAACGATTGTTAAGTCCTATTATCAAAATAGTTGTCAATACATTTTCTGTTGATCAATTTATCGTTGTAGCTGCAAACACCTCTCGATTGTTTGGGGTGGTGGTCTGACTGATTGTGGCAACAAATAAATACCAAAAATGTCCAACAGATAAATCAATACAATAAATATCAAGCATGAATTTATGACTAATCCAATGTGTTCTTTGACCTAGATCTACTTGTTTTATTGTCCAGTTACACTGATGACTAAGAATTTCTGTTCTTTTTCTCCCTCACTCAATAACACACGCACGCATGGAGTTGAAAATGTCACAAAAAAGTAAAAAACTTTAGTTTTTGTACCACTTTATGCAATAACCGTAGCGTAGTTTAAAACCCATCAAACAGGTTAATAATAATGTTATGTTAATTTAGGTGTCTTTTTATTCAAGAATTAGATATTAACCCAACATCCAGTCTGCCATCTAGTCTGAGATACGTTGCAAAGAGATACCTGTGTTTTTCCAAACCTCATGACTATGGGGGGCGGGAACTTAAACTCATTGAGGAGTGCGCACGGCCCTTGCGATCCGTCCCTCTGATCCGCGCACAGATTAAAAGCGAGCACACCTCCTGAACTGTCATCAACACCTCTCAGTCGGCGTCGGTGACAGCGAGCTGCAGTGATCGTAGCCTGGACCAGCATTACTCTCTCCTTGTGAAGCTGTATGAACTAACGTTACCACCTTGGTTCCTGGAGCAGAGAGGCGAGGTAAGCATTTCAAGTGTAACTGTTAGCGTTAGTCTGTGGCTGAAAATGTGCTTGTTCTAGCAATGTTTCTGAAATGAGCTCTGTCTTAGCTCACGACAGCTAACGTTAACTACACTAATGCTAATGGTAGCATCGACGATATTTCAATGCTGTCTGGTTGTTAATATCTCTGATGTCGTGTTTGCAGAGGCAAAGTTACCTTACCTATTGCATTGCCATCTGTTTTATTGGTGTTTAGTAAATTGTCCCAGTAGGCTAAATTGGCTAGCTAACGTTAGCACTGCAACAGTTAGCGCGCTAAAAATGTTAGCTACTCCACCGACCGTTGGTAGGCCTAATGGTATTTTACTTGACCATTAATGATAATTTTATTGGGTTTGTGGCTTGTAATATGTCAGTTGCTGTTTTAACTGTGCAAATTAAACGCTATGCCAAAGTTACATTTGACAATATTAACCAGTTTGGTGAGTTCTTTTTGGATATTCTATTTAGAAGTTGCTAAAATTGGCGGCCAAAGCTTTTTTCCCTGTGGTGTTCGTCCCCTCCATGACGAACGCCGCCATTTTGCCTGCTGAAAAGCGAACATTGGAGAGACATTTATATTTAGCTATCATGTATTTTGAATGCTCACATGAGCATACACACAAAGAACAAGTGGTTCTATATAGAACCTTTAACCATCTATGGTACGACGTTGCCATATGACAACAAACCCATTTTAAGCCTTCTACATAAAAACAATACATCCCCAGTTATGATGCAATGCATTAAAAGAGAGGTGGGATTCTAATTAAACCAATAGCAGTGTTTAAATTTGTCACATGACTTTCTGGAGGCCATTTTGAACCCCTTTTCTGCAGACGTCTTCACAGGGAGGAGCCTCACCATTTGACTCCTCAAAAATCAACTAAAAAAGTGTTTTAATGACATTTTTCAACAGGGAAAAAAATATATACTCCATAATAGGTGAGTTAAGTTCATTATTCTGTAGTTTATTGCACTGTACTTGATCATTAAAACACCGTACCATTATGAATTACTAGCCTGGCATGTTGATAACATTTTGTATTTAGTTATAGGCCTGTTGTTCAAAATCATATTGTAAACTTTATGGACTCAGGCTCCACAACCATGTAGAATCATTTAGTTATTTTTTCAGGTCCATCAATTTGACAGATACACATTTGACTGTTAGTTGTAGTAAAGTTAATAGCCATTGCATTGGTGTACACTGATCTTCTATAGTCTACTATAATAATGCACTTTGTGAGTCCTTTCCGCATTGCATATGATGATATTTGACACATCTTTCTGCCATTTACAGAATGAATGCAACAATATTTTATGGTTCCTCATGGAAGAAAGCAAATCTAGCCTTCCCAGTAGATGGTAGTGAAGATGAATTAGGATTCAGTGATGAAGAAAACGAGCAGCTGGCAACACAGCAAGGAGAGAGTGAGAGTGATGAAGACTTTGAGCCAGAGAATGAGGACAGTGGAGACAGCGAGGGCAGTGGAGACAATCAGGACAGTTGAGACAGTGAGGACAGTGCAGACAGTGAAGACAGGGAGAACAGTGATGGTGGAAATGCAATGGCAGGTATTACCAGTAAGAGAGTGTAAAATGCATTGCTAATCATTTTCCAGCCTCTATTTATGTATTGCATTAAACTGGTATTTTCATAACATACTAAGGATATTTGCTTGTTTTCTAGGACCACCTCCTCCACAGGAAGCGGGAAAAAAGGCTAAAGGGCTGGTGTGGAAGAAGAGCAGGAGCATTCTTCCAGTCCCACAATGGAAAGGCAGTCTACCCCAAGCCACGGAAGTGAAGTCTCCCACTGAATACTTCAGGGGCCTGCTGAGTAATGCCTGCATTGAGAATACACACAAAAAACAAATGGTTCTATATAGAACCTTTAAGGGTTCTATAGCTTGGTATGTATTTGGCACCCTCAAATGGTTCTATATACAGTAGGAGCCACTTAAAAGTTCACTGTTTTCCGTGATGGGCCCTTGGCTGGTCCGTGACTGGTCCCGCACAGGTCCGCGGGGGTAATCTGATCCCCCGCGATGACGTAGCCAGTGAGGCTCTGGCTCGAAACGCCCATAAGCAGCCTCAGTGAAAAACAGCTGCAATGCCTCTTTTGTCCATGGGGAGGAGCAGTGATAATGCTCTGCTCTCAATGGGTCTATACTAGACCCTATAAAGACACACCTGAACGCCGCGCCGCCAGAATACCATAAACAATAATAATATTTTTTTTTTAAATGTTCGGAGATATCAGAGCGAAGCAGTCAGATTCATCATTCATTTCCACTTCAGTGACGTGACCCACGCAGCTGGAGGGTAAAACAGTGGTTCAACAACACGACCTGAACCGGCACAAAGCAGCAATAAGACAGTTAATTTTCCCATATCACAACCCAGATTGTTGCGGCGATATACAGTGCAGATGCGGATACGAGCGGAGTTACATGTTACAAATGTGATAAGGCGATTACAAGATGGCAGCAACGTCATCCAACAACAGATGTGTTGTATAGGCCAAAATGTTGCGTTTTTCCATCTCCATTATAATTTTTATTAGCCTATTATTCCTTTTTTAATGTGGACAAAGTGATGCGTTTACAAACGGGAGTTTGTTCCATTGTCATTACCAACATACGATATAATTATAGAAATGTAGTCTAATAAATCCTACACACCAGGGGTCGGCGATAAAGTTTGGCTGCGGTCCAGATGTTTTCCAAGCCATTAGCCTACATGACGGGCCACAACCCGCGGGGGGCGTCTGCTTTTGAAATTACAAAGCAGACGCACAGGGCTATAACGAGACATCCAGCCGACAACGCCTCTCGAGGTAGTAGCCTATCAGGGACGCATTATTGGCGAACCGAACCAGTGTGAACGGATCAGCCAGCTTCACGTATCGAGGGCGTGTCAGTCTGACAATCTGATAACTACACAGGTCCTTCACTCAACTTAATACAGAGAAATGTCCCACAAAGCAACGTTACAGGACCAAACAACAGTAACGTAGCAACTGTAACTGTCTTTGGCAACTTATATGAGGAAAAAAATACCGCAGATATACGCGGAGAAGCGTCAGTCCTCCTGTCTGACCGACACATTCATGCCAGGAAAAACAGCTCTGTCACCGGCAAATAGCCTAACTTAAACTCACCCAGTGTTTGTGATGAAAATAAATCACCGCGACGGTCAGCCCTCCAGACCGAGACTCCGTGAACTTTCCCCCGAAGACAGCCTCCCTCCCCGCGAGTCAGACAGCGTCCAGTTTACTGATGGTGATTATGTAATTATGTAATTTAGAGCGAAAAACGTAACTTCGTCACTTTCCAGGATGTTTGGTGGGTCAGGATCTCAATCACGACACATCATAACAGCATCTATATGATTATAAACTATAATCATATGGATGCTGTTTTTTTTTAATTTTATATTCATTTTTCATTTCATTTTTTGTTCTTTACATTGTGTGTTTGTGTTTTAAAAAAATAAATAAATAAAAAAATTTGTGATTGCCAGTATTGAATATAATGTCTGACAATTGTTTAAAACTGTGAAATAAAAGATTGTGTGCGAAACACATACTGACCATTTGAGTTTCATCTTTATCATGGAAAGCACTATGCAGAAGATTTATTATGATCCTGCTCATCCAGGAGGCCTTGGAAGTATTTATAAACTTCGCAGGGCTGTCTGTGATTCTACGGGGGTTACTGATGTGTTTTCTAGATATGCATGGGTTCGATGTCTTAAGAACAAAACAGGCACGTCTGTTATAAACGCTTTTAACAACATTGTGAGCGAGGGTCGGATACCTACAAAACTCTAAACGGACGCGGGCACAGAGTTTTATAATAAACACTTGCAACAGTTGCTGGATCAGTATAAAATCCAACATTTTTCAACCTTAAACCAGACTAACTGCTCAAGTACACTGGGAACGGCGGCGACGCGAAACGTAAGCGGAGCGGAGTGTTTTAGCTGCTACACCAGGCCCGGACGTGATGCAACCGGACGCGTCACCATGGTGACCAGGGTTTGTGCAGACTACATTAAATGGTATCAATTAACTGGAGTGTTTAACTACACGATCATGGATCCACATCGTACAATGTAAAAAACAAACTCCATAATGTTGCACTGCTACTGGCTTTGCCTCTGGTACATGAGACATTTATTTTAATCACTTATAAACGTAATATATTCGTTTTATACACAGTTCTCTGTAGTTTTTTACCTGTTGGAGGGCCGCGTAGCCATGCGTGGAGGCAAAAAAAACAGACCCGGCACGAAAAAGAAGAGTGCTGTCAGGCGACTGCCGCTGGAGTACGTGCCGCTCACATGGTCGTTCGATGAGCTCCTATTGACTACAATGGCCGCAACGCAAAACATGTGTCGCGTGACACACGTTCCCAGTGTACCTGAGTAGTAAGGCTAGTGTAGTGGAGTGTAGTGTAGTTTTTTCTGGTGCCATGTTCTTTCAGATCGTTAAGGGGAGCTCTTATTTCTGTGTTACAATACTTGCAACGGGCTTTAGAGTCGTCTCCTGGGACAGGCGCAAGGTTTTTAGTTCAGGGTCGGTGGAATTTCCCACGTGAGAAATGAAATACCTCCTTCCAAAGAGGCGTGCCCTCTCCCAAAATATGCTTAATAAAATTACTGGACTTTGTGAACTTTCACTTCGTCACCCAATTTGTTATGAGGGAAAGGGGCTTCAGACTGTTTTCAATGAAACTACAGTTGGCAAACAAAATCCCTTGGTTGCCGAAAAGTTGACTTCCATTGTGATTACTTATATATCTACACACCGTACAGTAACGTCTTTGACGTTAGTGTAGTGGGTTGGCAGCCGCACGACCAATAGAGCAGCATTGAAACTCCCGGTTCGAATCTAGGGAAATACATGTTTTCATAGGTTGTTTGATATCTGCCCATCTTACACTGTGACTTTCAATATATCTATTTGGTCGTTGACAGCGTTTGGCACATATCCAGGCAATACCTTTACTACTACCGTAACATTAATTATATATTCCCAAACATCTGCCAGGTTTACAATGGTTTTACACATTTAAACATGTTTTACAACATTATTACTTGAATGATTTTCTTCATGTGTTGTGCAAGTTTACACTTCACATGAACTACTTCAAAGTTCAGTTCATACAAAAGGAAATTAATAAATTCACGTTCATAGTTCACCAATTCAGTTTTGAACTAGTTCATGTTCAGTTCATTAACAGTTTTTTTTAGAAACCGAGGAAAAACTGTGTGCTTATCCTTCAGAATTAATCCTCTCCATTATCAGCTGCCCATTACTACCATCTCAAATTGTTGTGGATATTATTTAGCCTACACACCTTTTTCATTCATTTACAACTAAGGAAGTAACTCTATTTAATAAACATGTCATCTGGATGTCATCAAGTCAGAAAATCTGAACTACCGGTAGTTCAAGTTCTTTAGTTAAAAATATGTTAAGTTCTGTTTAAAGTTAATAGAAAAATTTGTTCAATAAACTAGTTATTTGGAACTAGTTCATGCACAACACTGCATGTAGCCTATATTGGTATGAAAGGTTTTCATCTACATTGCCAATTACCATGGGTAAACAAAACAGCTGAGTATTGGTTTCCACAATGAGTTGATGGAACTGGTCACCTTATTGCTGACGAGACACAGGTATACTGAATTACCTGAGCGTTTTGGATTGGTCATGGATTGGAACAGGTGTTGCATGTTTCCCCATCAGAGAAGTCCTATAAGTCCTCCTAAGTGCAGACTAAGCACAAGCGGACAAGACCTGTTATTCAAAGAACAATGGACAAGAAGAAAGAAAGTCAGAACAAGGGTGAGTGAACTACATTTTTTAATGTTAACAATTGGTCAAACATAAATAACAGTTATTTGTCAAAGTAACCTTTATTATCAATTATACCATGTAACAGTAATAACACAGGGTTGAAATTGTGTTTCCCCAAACTCCAAATGTGCAAGTATTAAATCTTACACACAACAGAAACATAATAGTGCACATAGACATCAACAGATAGACAACTTAACAAAATATATACAGACAGACAGTGGGCATTCAGTTTGCAGAGTATTCAGTGTTCCAGAATTGTAGTGAAGATAGAGGTATGCTGGAGTGCAATTTGATGGGAAATGTTAGTGAGTAGGGCAACATTTCTTATCTATACAACTGGTGGACAACCTGTACTGAATTGAGGTGTCAATTTCCAAAAGTCTTTAAAAAATGTCACAAATAATGCTTTTCTATGAATTGTTTCATTTAATCGGCAGGGCCTGTACCCAAAATAGCGATACCACAACGCCAGCAGCCTCCCACATCCCTCCCCTCACGTCCCCAGATCATCCATATCCCTACCCAACAACTCCAGCAGCAGCCTCCAGCCCCCACATCCCTCCCTTCAGGTCCCCGGTTCATCCAAATACCCATCGACCAAATCATATCACAACTCAGCCCCCACATCCCTCCCCTCAAAGTCAGAGTCCCTCCCCTCAGGTCCCCGGTTCAATCATATACCTACCCAACAACTCCAGCAGCAGCAGCCTCCAGCCCCCACATCACTCCCCTCAGGTCCCCGGATCATCCATATACCTACCCAACAACTCCAGCAGCAGCCTCCAGCCCCCACATCCCTCCCCTCAGGTCCCTGGATCATCCATATACCTACCCAAAAACTCCAGCAGCAGCCTCCAGCCCCCACATCCCTCCCCTCAGGTTCTCATCCCACAGCTCCAGATCCAAATCAAATAACCTCAGCAAGCACTGATCCTCGGTCATCTGTATCCTTGGGTTCAACACCATCATCTCCATCTCTACCATCTCTGACTCCATCTCCACCTCCATCCAAAAAAGGTATAGTACCTAAAAAGAAAATGGAGAAAGTACACTGAAATGTATGGAGCAAAATTACATTTCTTGTAATATATTCATAATCTACAATTCTTCTTGTAATATATTCACAGAACGTGAACACCGGAAAAACCTGTTTTTTTACTCTCAACAATGTACAAGCACCATCACCTCTACTGTTCCAATAAACCATCATATCACTCCAAAATACGCACAGACATGGAGAACAAAGGATACAGTATGACCGGGGATCAGTGCCGTACCAAGATTAACAACATGCTCACCACATACAAAAGAACAAAAGACCGGAGTCGACAAACAGGGACGGATCGAATCTCATGGGAATACTACGCGGTAAGAAGTGTATCTGTTTCCTGATAGACAATTTAAATGTGTGCATGATCTTCTATATCATTGAAAGCTTGCACTTAATTCACATTTATATTTCATCCGTACTTCAGACAGTTGTGTTATTTTCAGTTACAACATTTACTATGGTAACAAGAGCATACAGGCAGCACCACCCTTAATACAAATATGCCTTCATGTGTCTGCAGAAAATGGATGACCTTTTTGGCGGTTCAGGTGTGGGGAGTGCACCAGAGGGCACTGTGCGCTCCACCGCACTTTTCCCACACCAGAGTCAGGAAGGGTCCAGGTCTCATGGTCCAGACACACAAGCACCTTCAGACCGGCCTTCAAGCAGGAGACCAGCCAGACATGCCTCCCTCCTCAATGTGTATGAGGATCATGCAGAGCGGAGGACCAGTG
Organism: Lagodon rhomboides; assembly: GCA_039737535.1. Lineage (NCBI taxonomy): Eukaryota > Metazoa > Chordata > Actinopteri > Spariformes > Sparidae > Lagodon > Lagodon rhomboides. The sequence goes on along the minus strand of CM077784.1, from coordinate 7,275,084 downwards.
CGCTGGAGGCAATGGCACGGGCTGATCTAGAGAGGAAAAGACAGAAGGAGAGAAGGCGGAGGGCTTTTGAAAAAAAAGTGTTGGCAACACTGAGCCAAATCAGTGAACGCCTTGGGCAAATTGCAGAGAAGCAGCAACAACTGGTGAATTTGTTAAATAAATGAGTTTGGAACAATTTATGCCTTCTGTTGTCTTTGGGTAGGCCAGGGGTGTGCAACCTTTTTTTGGCCATGAAGTGACCATTTGAGAATTTCTAAGCAGGTGTGCTGCTGGAATGTAATGTTTTCATGGTTTTTCAGAACTTTTAAAATCCATTGGTTTGTGTGGTAGAAAAACCAAAATCTCTGATTAAGACAAAACCTTTTGAAACTGTATATTTGCAATCCGGCTTTCCATGTTTCAAGAGAAACGCCAAAGCTTGCGTCAGTCCTAAGGTTTTTAGAAGTTACAGTTGGCTGGCTTGGACAATTTACTTGATCCCTGAATCCTTTGCTTATTTATTGCAAAATTATATGGTAGGGGCAAATATGTTAGGAGAAAAAGCACATTGTGCTTCTCAAAATTGGCCCAATTATTTTGCCTCTGAATGGTCTCCCTGCCATAGGTTGCTGACCCCTCATGTAGGCAATTCTTTGGAGTTTGAAGTATTTTTGGACAATAACACCGTATAACCGCATATTGAATGAGAATTCTGCAGAAATATATCGATCTATACAGCAAGAAGTGTCTGTGGCTTGCATATCACTCTGACTGTCAGATTGACCTAAGCTTTCGGATATGGCTTGCACATGCCACAATGGTGTGTATCCTTGATTTTGAAGTTTTTTGGATTAATTCTAATTTTTGGATAAATGATCACACTACAGGCATGCACTAGTATTAATGACAAAGTTCAATATAAGAAGTCTAGTCGCTTCGATAGTTTTCAAGAGCGTTTACTATGTCATCAACCAGGATAACTAGTGTCAATGGAGTGTCAATTTAAGTGTTTTATTGAAACATTTTTCATTCTCTTGATTGACTGAATCATTGTATTTGAACCAGATTTTTCCCCCCCAATTGGTTCGTTCCGAACAGAAACAGTATCTAAACGTCTCTGGTTTTCGGTTCCACTTTAAAATTGACGTTCCCGAACCAGCTAGAACAAAAAAATATCGTTCCCGAACCGGTTAACCCATTTACTCCTAAAACGCCTATAAAAACCTATGTATAATAGATATAAATGTCCTTATCTCCTGAGGGTTTTCTGAAAAAATACTAAGAATTGTCAACGTCTATGAAAACCTTAATATCTAAGCCTCTGTAGCACATAGAAACATGAAATAAATTGCATTTAAAAGGTATGACCCACAGGTTGTATTAAAACATGCTCCCTTAGCACTAACATACCAACACATTTTTATAAAAAATCTCAAAATCAGATTGGTACAGAAAAATATTTTATATAATAAAATAACACATCACCAATAACAATTTAAAACATGCCAACAAACAGAACAAGGCACCTTGGTATGAGAGAGAGGTGGGAAAGGAGTGGGGAGGGGTGGGAAAGGAGTGGGGAGGGGTGGGGAAAGTCCTGAGGTGGAACTGGGAACAGTCTCAGTCTCTGAGCTCCATGGCTTATATCTCTCCTTTTTGAGTTTTGAGTCTTCAGACTGACTGACTAACTCACACACACAGACTGACACACACTCACACACACACACACACATACACACACAGCAATTCAGCCTTCGCAAAGGACGTGGTGCATGAAGCACTCGCGGTGCAGAGGAAGGTCACACTGCCTGCACCCCATCAGCGTGCACCCAGGACGCACGTCGGTGCCGCTGTGCTTCAGAGAACACTCCCTGCAGGTCTTCCTCTTTTTGTTTATTTGGACCAGGTCATGCTCAGCAGAAGCTCCAGTTGGGCTGGTGTGGAGCACCTGGGGAGCACTTCTTTTGGTGACGGGGACGATAAGCTCCATTGTCAGATCCTCCAGCCAGTCTTTGTAGCCGCCCCTTCTGTATCTCCATTCAGCTCCTCTGGCAGACCTGGCAGCCACAAAGGCATTGTAGGATGCCACTGTAAGAAAATAAAAAAACAGCCTCCTCCACCACTTTGCAGACCTATGCTGGATCTGGTAGTATCCCACCATCTGCTCCAGCAGGTCTACTCCCTTCATGTGCTGCTGATAGTCAGCAAGGCAGGCTGGCACATGAACCTCCACTTGCTGTTGACCGTTCGCCTTCCTCCTCACTGACCCAAAAGCTGTCGGGTCATGGAAGTTTGACAGGACCATCACTGCCTTGGTGTCCTGCCACACGCAAAAGGTCAGGTCATCCTGCTGCGCCACCTTGAAAACATGCCGATTCATGCCAGCCTGCTTTGTTAGGTCCTTGCTCTTGGGGAGGCCCTTCCTATTAGCACGCACCGTCCCACAAGCTTGTGCCCCCCTGATCTTGAGGTCGACCATCAATGCTACACTAGTGTAAAAGTTATCCATATATATGGATAGGTTGGATCCAAAATAAGGTTTGGCCAGGTCTGTGACAATGCAGTGAGCTAGGTCTTTCTCAGCCTTACCCTGAAGGGCCCCCGTGTACACCTGGAAATTGTTGACATAGCCTGTCTTGCTCTCCGCCATCACCCACACCTTTACTCCCCACTTCACCGGCTTCATGGGGAGGTACTGCCGGAAGGCCAGGCGTCCCATGAACTTGACCATGGACTCATCCACGGTCACAAAGCCATTGACCTCGTAGAGATCCTGGAATCTGACGAGGAGGAGGTCCAGGAATCCACGGAGCTTCCAGAGCTTGTCAGACTTGTCCACAGCAGGGTCCATGTTGTCTTGGAGATGGAGATATCTGAAAATGCACATAATGAGTTTATGCCTAACATGTTTGCCATCATTGTATTTATTTATATGTATTATGTTATGTATTTATCTATTTATTCCTTATGTATTGTTATTTATTCATTATGGCATAATTGTATTACTATATAGCTAAACTATCAGTTACTTTGACACAAATAAAGCTTCACTAAGAAGCTATAAGTGGTTTTGCTATGACAGGTTACTTGATTCAGGATAAAGTGAAGCTACCACCAAGCTACTGAGGATTGTAGTAAGTTACTATCCTCTCTACAAGTAGTGAAGCTACTGCCCAACACTGCTATTTATTATGATATTGAATAATTATGGCATTATTATATTATTAGCAGCAGAAGGATAGCACCACTATCATTACTGGCCATGACGGAGACGTCAGTGCGCTAACACTAACGCTAGCTAACACTAACGCTAGCTAACGCTACATAGGAACTCGGAAGAGAGCGCAAGAATACAAATCATTACCTCCAGATCATGTCAAAACGATCCCGTGCCATGGCCTTGGGGACGTGTGTCTGGTACAGCCACTTCGTCTGCCTCCAATAATCCCGACGTGCTGGCAGTTTCAGGATGCCAAAAGTGAAGCAGAGCCCGACAAACGTTTTCATCTCGGTTTTGGAGACGGGGTTCCACTTCGAGTTTGATGGGGTCTGGCTGCGCATCTGGTCAGCATATACATTTGTTTGGGTCACCAGCATGTCCCAAAGATCATCCGTGAAAATCCGTCCAGGGGCGTTGCATCCACGGCAATCGGCTGCTTCGGTCCCGGTTTGCGAGTGAACTGCTTGGGATTTTGCGGCAGGTATCCATCCGTCTTCCAGTCCACCTGAAATCCAGCAAAGTATTTGTCGACGTTCTCCTCCTCCTCTTCTTCTACCCACAAATCCCACTCCTGGACTCGATCCAAAGGATCATCATGTATAAACACTTCTGCCTCCACCTCCCTCTCAAACTCCTCACTCTCTCCCAACTCCAAATCGCTGCTGTCGCTGTCACAGTATTCGTCTGCCATTTTTGCTGGTAAAAAAATTAAACAAATGCTTGTGTATGTTGAACTTGATTGACGTGATTGTCGGCCAACCACACGACATTTGGGTGGTCACGTGATTTAAAAACCCCAACAAGCCCCACCTCATGTGTATTTGAACCAATGACAGTGCATTATATGCTACATGAAAATGACGACAAATCACCAATGTTGCGCTACGCTGCAGCCGGCAGGAGCCTCAAAGCTGCGCTACGCAGCAACCGGCGGTAGAGGGAACGTTGCGCCGCGCAGCATCCGGTACAAATGGGTTAATAGCGTTCCATGTAAGCTGCGAGACATAAAATAAGCAGGCTTTACTAAAGGACTTTCAAATTGGCCATTGATAGTCTTCTTTTCCTTTAGTCTTTATCGTCATCAAACATGACCAAAGCACTATGCATTACTCAAGCTAAATAACTGTAGTTCTTACATGCCTACATGAATTAAGACAAATCATTTCTGGCATGTTGTTTATATGGTCAAACAGCAGAACAGATCTCCATTATGCTACTCACATAACTCAATCTGTACCAAATAACAGAAATGTCAGGACTGGTGACCAGAACTCAAACGCAGACCAGGAATGGAGTAGTTTACAGATAATTTATTTGATTGACACAACAACAGGTCGTGGTGAGAGTTGCAGGAGCTTCAGATGAGTCTGAGTGCGAGAATGAGGTCCGGGCTCCAGAGCTCTCGGTCGGGGCTGTGCTGGCGGGCAGATCTGGGTTCCGGCTGAGAGTGAGGCTGTCTGAGGTGAAAACAGGACAAAACGAGTTAGATACAGGCTTACTCAAACGAGTGGATTTTTCAGGTGAGCTGGCGTGTCTCATACGAGCTGATACGACGATCCGGCGGGGACTGGAAGGTCAGACTGGTCTTTATAGGGATGTTGATTGGGTGATGAGGAACCGGAGTGCAGGAGTGCGGGAGTGATGAGATGAGCTGCAGGTGTGTAGGCTGGAGTTGCATTGACCACGCCCACCAGCAGCCCTTAGAGCAGGAGAGACACAGACAGACAGACAAAACAAAAACACACCAAGCATACAACAAAGGAGCAAAAGAAATGCAAAAACTACATTCACCCACACACATTCGTACAACTGCCAGATCACGGCCGGCGGGTCGTGACAAGAAAAAGGGAGGGCTACCATTGAGAACATCAAATGTCCAAACCAGCCAATCAGTGCATTTGTCTCTATATGCCACCAAACACTACAAAAACACTACATTATACAAGCATCCCTGTAGTTGATTGCCTGCTGGTGTTGTGCTTCTCTCTGCATTACCTCTCTCCATGCATTCATACCGATGCATGAACGACCAGAAGTGAACCTCACTAAGTCCATGTAAAAAGAAAGCTCCTCAAGAACAAAATAAAGAACGGTATTAACTGGTTACCATTATTTTAGATAAACGATTCTGTTTCGGAACATACAAAAAGATAAAGTTTCTGGTTTCGGTTTTGTTCCGAGCAAAACATCAAAAGTTTGAAAAATAAAACAAGACAATAAATAAATATCAAATAGGAAGGCCCGTGGCCCCCTTGGAACACAAATACAGTCAACAATGGACTACTGCAAATGTACAAAAAATGAAGGAAATGAAAATAGCATTCATAACCGGCTACATATGGCATCCCTCTGAATGGATGCCTCTTCATAGGGCCTGGGAACTCTCAGGATGGGGATCATCATCCATGACCTCTTGAATATCATCACCCAATACTGGTCTTCAGGGCCAAGGTTGTACAAAATACAACAAGCAGACACAGCTGAGCTGATCCGCTCTCCTGTGCCCATCTGCATGTATCTCAGTCTCCTGAACTTCCCTTTGAGGATGCCGAAAGTGTGCTCAATGACCACTCGTGCAGAACTGAGCCGCTGATTAAAATGCCTCTGCCTCGCAGTCAGATGCCCGTTGTCGCGATAGGGCTTCATGAGCTGAGGCAGAAGCTGGTATGCTGAGTCGCCAATGATGAACATCCCCTCTGGAATGAGGGTTCGTGGGGCTCTTTGGAGCGTTTCTGCAACCGCACTTTGTCGAAATGCCCTAGAATCGTGCCAGCTGCCAGGGTGGCCCACACTAATGTGGCACAAACGCCTAGTGCTGTCGCAGAACGCAGTTAAAATGACTGAGTAAAACTGTTTCCGGTTAAGATAGACTATTGGATTTATGAAATGTGGTTTTTGGATTGGGATGTGGCACCCGTCCACCGCGCACACTGCTCCAGTGAATCCCGCCTGCGCAAAGCCCAATTCACTTCGCTGGAGGGCTTCCCCCATTGACCAGCTGATAAAATGGGCAAAGTGATTGTTAATCAACATACAGAAATGATGAAGATGTGTCATCAACATGGATTTAGTCATGCTGAAGCGGTCTGTCACACCCCTGTGATGATTAAAATGATTGAAACCATCACTCACCAAATTCAGTCAGGTAAAATTGCCGAGGCCAGCAGTGCTTTCAGCTTCTGATGGTGGTCTGCATCCCTATATGCATTAAGCCATTTGCATTAAGCCCTTACCACATTGTGCCTCATATGCTGTAAATGTCAGACCCAGTGACAGGCTGGCATGAAATGTCTTGCAAAATACTTCGTAAGGACGTCATAATATTTTTGATTCATGGCTGAAGTTAAGTTTCTCCAGCTCTCCCCAGGTTGGCAAAGAAATGCATCTCAAAATGCATCAGACTGATGCTTTAAAATATGGAATATTCAAAATTTTCATCCGGGGGAGCATGCCCCCGGACCCCCCTAGAGGGATAATATCCTTCTCACCTTTTTCACCCCTGACCCATTTTCATGCCTGTGTATATATTATATATATAGCATATTCTTACTTATTTGCAGGGCTTTATAATTTTTTTTAGTCATTCATTTATTTATTGTCTCATCTACATGGGGATTACTGAGCTACCCTCTGCTGATGACTGCTGCTCAATGGAGACCAGGGTCTCACAAGTTACAAACCTGATGTCATCAACGCGGTTAAAGTTATTGAACAGGGTTGTCCACTTCAATAATAATGCTCTGATCCCTGGTAACAGTGACCGCTTCTTCAAAGTCCGGCCATTGTTCAACTATCTGGTTACTGCCTTCAGAGGAGAGCCAGAGACCCCCAAGCAGTCTGTTGATGAGGTGATGGTTGCCTACAAAGGCAAGACTGCTGGCAACCTGAGACAGTACATAAAATCCAAGCCAGACAAATGAGGCTTTAAATTATTTGCGAGGGCTTCTCAGGGTGGCTTCATTCACGACATGATCCTATACCAAGGGCAGACTACACTTGAGCCCCACGGTGTCCCACTGACACCTGAACAACAAGTCATGAGTGTCACCAGCCAGATCGTCTCTGTCTTGGCCAGCACCATGTCCTCCTCCAGCCCAAAAACCATCTTTGCAGACAATTACTTTAGTGGCCTAAAAATTCTGCGATACCTCAACAGCAAGACTTGCCGGTACACAGGAACAGTCAGGGACAACAGGACTGGTAAGGCTCCACTCAGGCCCATCAAAGAGATGGAGAAGAAGGCCGTCCCTCGTGGTACCTGCAACTACACCACCAGTGATGATGGGATCCTGATTGTCAGCTGGAAAGACAACAAGGTTGTCACGCTGATGTCAACAGACGTGGGGGTAGAGCCTAGGTCCTCAGTCTACAGGTACTGCAGTGACCCTAATAGAAAGGAGCAAGTGAGCTGCCCATTTCTCCTCAAGAGCTATAATGCAAACATGGGAGGGATTGACAAGAGTGGCATGTTGGTCCACCTCTACCACACTCCCTTGAGAGCCAAGAGATGGTACATGTGGCTCTTTGCATACGCCACTTATGTCAGCCTCACTAATGCCTGGATACACTCTAAAAAGTGTATTTCAGATTAGTTGAAGTAACGTAAAGTTCTGAGTGAGTTTCATTCAGATTTCTGCTTTAGTGAAGGCAGTCTACATTTGTGGAGTATATCAACTTGGAATTACAGTTGTTCCCTCAGTACACATGTAACCTGCCATTCTCACTTGAGTGAACCTGCGTCAATTAGGTTTCTCGTGATGCTGTGCGTCCGACGTCATGACGTCTCCGCGTTCTCCAGAATTTTCTACCTGCAGTTGAGCCGCCAATTTCTCTGCTCCGACAACGGAAGAAGGTAACAAAGATACTGAATTGTCTTTGAAGGTAAGTCAAAGATAAAACAAATATTTTAATATGTTACATATAAAATGGTCCAACTGTATTTCTAAATTTGTTAAGTTTTTAGTAAACTGACTGAACCAAACCAGCTATCATATTCAGTCCTGCTAACGTTAGCAAGTTTTAAATTAGCATAATAATTTCAATGCAGTTTGCTGGTTTTGTCAAAAATATATTCTTATAGCCAGAGGTGGGTAACGCTCTACATTTACTCCGTTACAGTTACTTGAGTAACTTTTTGGATAAATTGTACTTGTAAGAGTAGCTTTTAGTCAGCATACTTTTTACTTTTACTTGAGTACATTTGTGAAGAAGAAGCGGTACTTTTATTCCGCCGCATTGGGCTACATTCTGCTCGCTACTCGTTACTTTCTTTTTATCGATCCGATACGTGGTCTGTTTGTTTATGTTTTGTTGAGACTTCCAGCAGAGACTCACACATGACTGCGTCTCGCCAATCAATCAAATGTCGCCACTAGCAACGTTTAACTCCGTTTCACCAATGAAACAGAGCCAAACCGTCACGTGACCGGCTGCACACAAAATCTCCGTTGCAATCACAGGCGGCGGAAAACTGCACAGAAGAAGAATACAATGGTAGAGACAACGGCGTGCGTCTCGGAACAAGCTGAAGAGGAGGAACAACTGCCCTGACCCACACAACAACAATGTTCACTCTTCAGACAACAACAACAACAACAGTTATGTAATGCGTTGTCTTACGTGTCTACCCAAACAAGTGGACGTTTCAGCTTACAAAAACTCAACGCCGTTGCCTCAGACGGCAATATAGCACGCGTGCACACACACACACACACACACACACACACACACACACACAGACGCTCCTTGCTTTTATAGATAGATAGTTTGACATTTTGGGAAATCTTATCTTTCTTGCTTACAGTTAGATGGTCAGATTGATATACCTCTCTCTGCTGGTTGTGGTGTGTGATGACACCCAGCCAAGAAATAGCCCAGCACATAACACCAGAGCTGCCAAGCGTCACGCTTTGAGTGTGACAGTCACGCAATTTGACCCATTCTCACACCACACGCCACACATGACATTTCTCACGCTTATTTCCCCATTCAATACTCGTACGCGGCTTGCCCAGAGAATGTCTAATAGGATAGGAAGTGGACGGGCTCTGGCTTGCCGTAGTTCGAGTAACTCTGATTGACTGACCGAGATAACCAATCCCAGACCAATCCATCAGTCCTTTGTGCCTTAATCTAACCAACCACGGAAGGCACCAAGCAATATAAACCAGAAGCAAATCAGAAGCAACGTAAGGCGGGTCTTGGCGTCTCTAACTATCTTTCACTCACAACGGCGCCAACATTTAAAACCCACTCGACATTCTCCTGCTAGCTAGAAGACGGACGGAAGGTAACTACCCAATTTTGTTCCCTGTTGATTCGCTGTTTCTCCTTGAGTTTCCTAGTTAATATGTACTACTTTAAGGCTGCTATAAGTCTATCATTGGCCTGTATTTGTTGCAGAGCTGTGTAACATTTATTTGCCTCTTCTCTTGCCCAGTTCACACTTGAAAAAGAGACTCTAACGTCAGTTACAGACTTGTAAATATCAATTTAGACCCCCCTAAAGCAGTGTTTTTCAAAATTCTAAATTCCAAGGTCGATCCTTAACTCTGACAGTGTACAGGCTGTCAAAATCGCTCTAGCGATTTCCTCTTTTCATTTCTAACCGGCGCATTTCAGTTTTTGCCCGCGCTAAAAAAAAATGTGTTTTTTTTGCGTGGGCTAAAACTGAAATGCGCCGGTTAGAAATGAAAAGAGGAAAATCACAGAATACAGGAAATGTCCAGGACACTCAGGACGAGAATGAGGGAGGATCGGATGGTGGCTCGGGTAGCGATGAGGAAACTGTCACTGTAAGCTGCACATCTGTCAGCTGCACACCTGTAAGCAGGTGTGCTCCATGCTGAGACTGCTGCCTGCTGAACAGCGGGTCGCAGGAAGAAGGATCTGAAGTGCCCGTGTTTCGGCTACAAAAACCCGCCGAACTGATCCGAAACCAGCACTGATGTGTTTTTTTCCACAGTCGAATATTAATTTTCACAATCGAATATCCGTTTTAAAAAAAATATTTGAATATATATTCGAATTTAGAATATTCGTTGACAGCCCTAATTTGTACACTATCAGAGTTACAGACCTTGGCCGCGTTTCCCAGATTCGCTCTTAGCGCTTAAGAAGCTCTTAAGCGCTAAGAGCTTCTTAGGAACGCTCTTAAGAGCGCTCTGAAAGAAGGACGTGTTTCCCAGAGTCGTTCTTAGCTTAAGAAGATCTTTCACTAAGAAGGAAGTGTCAGATCGCCCTGAGCCACTCTTAACAGCCTTCTTAGCGACCAAACGCTCAGTGCAGCCGCATCAGGGAAAGTTATATCGGACACTCAAAGGAATACTAAAACCATGCGTAATGATGAATGTGCGCTCATAGCTGCAGAACACTGACGCAAGAAAAATAATAGCATAAGAAGAAAAATAACGATATAAAAATAAAGAATTGCCCATGTGTTCCTGTAGCTACATAAATAAAATAAATCATCATTACTATCACTCGTTACGTTTTCACACACATTCGGCATCTGAGTTTACAGTAGCTATAAAACCATCAACCACCCTGTGGTGTTTCACAGATATGAGGGAAACTGACAGGTGTAACTGAACTCAGCTGGAACCTCATCAAGAGAGTCTCCACCTGCTAGTCTATAGAAAGGCGTTGCCGAAGTCCACGCGTGTGAGACACCATGGCTGCAATACAGCATATTCTCGCTGCTAACCAACAGCGTCGCCGTGCGCGAAGCCAGACGGTTTATATAAATGCTTCTGTGCGTCAGCACTTCTCCCCACTCGACGTGCTGTCGGACCGGGCTGTCCAGTCCAAGTACCGGCTTCCCCGTGAGGAGATCCAACGCCTCGTCACGCTCGTGTCACCACACATCCAGAGGGCAACCCGCTGCAGCTCTGCCCTCAGCCCGGAGGTGCAGCTCCTGGCCGCGCTGCGTGTTTACGCAGTGGGGAGCTTCCTGGAGGTGGTGGGGGACGACCACAGGGTGTTGCGGGTGACTTAAGCGCTGATAAAGTGGTGGGTGATCGATTTGCCTGGCATCGATTGATTCATATTTCAGCACCACGGCGGTGGACAGCTCCCACTAAGAGCTTCTTAAGAAGCTTCTTTGGCGGGATCTTAAGAAGGCAGTTAAGAACGCGTCTGGGAAACACCCCTATCTTAGCGCTCCTTCTTAGCCGAACCCGTCTACTATGTATAAATACATAGTAAATGAAACAAATGCCTTGTCTAATCTAATGTTCATTTGAACTGTTCTTATTTGTTTATTTTTGTATGTAATAGTGTTTTTCTATGGACCTTGAGTCTGCTGCTAAGACATTCATTCAATCAAAAAACACTTAATGTTTTATTAATGTTTTTACATGATTTGCTTTTTAAACCTAAACAAAACAAAAACCAGAAACAGTTTGGCTCTTGAGGGAACTCTGTCATCCATCATGACAGTGAAGATGGCGAGCCTCCAGCCACAATGTTTCAAGTGGGAGCCCCCTGCCTCTGTCATCAAGGCATCAAAATCTGCAACAAACACTTACAACATTCGACATGTACCCAGCTAAACATTTGAAATTAAATATTGTCAAATAAATGTGTTTTGTCAAAATTTTTGTTACAATTTTCATTTCTAATTTCTAGTTAATTAAGACTAGCATTAGGAGGCCACAGTGCAGGGAGAGCAGCTGGCATGGAGGTGACGACATCAGTCTTAAGGTATAAATAGACGTTAAAAAAGGCCAAATTTTTTCGCCGAACGCATCATGACACTAAAGTCTCACTCTTGTCATTTTCTGAAACTTGGCAGCCCTGTAACACATATTGGTACATCATCCAAAAACTTCATCACAGTAAGAAGTGAGGCCATTGATGATTTGTGTTTGTGTCCTGTACCCCTCTGTAGGACTCTGATGATGATGCTCAGAGGGACCTGGACCAGCTCACCATGGCAGTGTTTGTCATTCGGAAGGAGGGGGAAGGACTGCAGGAGCCACCTGAAGACAGGCATCGTCACTGAGGACGTGGAAGTGTTGCATGAACTGACTTCAGTTGCCTCAGCTTGTGCCCTGCTTCTAGATTTGATTTATGCACTCAGCCTAGCTTACCCAAAACCCCTTCGCTTCACTTTTGAAGTGCTCCAAAAAATAGTCATGCAGCTTGATCAGCACAAGATGTCCCCCAAAGTCCATAATCTGTATAGCAAACCTCAAAGCTCGCAGTAAGGACACACTACGATGTATTCCTCCTCTGGAACAACAAATGGCCTAGTGCCATATTATGCTTTTACACAGATTTTGTAACGGGTTTGGCAGAAGTTTGTTGTTTTCTACAGACATATTTCCTTCCGTTTGTTGGGAAAGGTTGCAATTCAGTTTTGATGTGTTCACTTACACAACAAACAGTTGTGACAGTGTGTAACAGCGTGATTTAAAACTCTAAAAGAAGTGTTCATATTTTTTCATCCCCATTGTTCAGTATCACTGTTCAGATGCATAATATTCATTGGCTATAGCTGGTTAAAGAGGTTTCTGTACACTCTTGGCACTTTTTCATAGTTGTGATAACACTGTATGTGTTGAGATTGTGAGGCATATTTGTATAATACTTTGTTGCACTATTTTGCACTTTGCTGACAAAATAACTTTGTGGTCCTACTAACAGTTACTTATGCATTTTGTGCATGTGTTTTAAACAGGACAAATGTGTAATGTGATGGCCCAAAAGCTGTGTTGGTGGTGATAAAGTTAATGGTTCTTTACATTTATACAATAAAGTATAAAAAAAAAACATCAGAGTTTGAGTTTTTTTTTTTTTTCATATTTTCAGCCAACTTATAATTGTAATTTTAGTTATATTAAACAAACTGAAATTTCATTTTCAGGTTACTAAAAAAAGTAATTTTCATGAAACCATAATATCAGGTTAGAAAGGAGCAGTATTTTACTTGTGGGTTATGCAAATTATTGAGTTGGAAAAACTGAAAACTTTAAGTCAACTTGCCTTAATATTAAGTTGGATTAATGCAATATGTTGATTTGAGAACGATTGAATTATTAAGTACATGTGACTTAAATAAATTGTGTTAATCTAACATAATAACTTAATTTCAAAGAACTTAATTCATTTAGATGTTACCAATTGAAACAATTCAATTAAGTTGATCCCACTATTTTCTTTTTTCAGTGTAATATATAGGCGTGACAGCAAGGCTCTTGGTGTGAATGATGGCCTGTCACTGAAGAACTTCAGGATCCAGAGTACTGTCTGCAGAGAGACAGCTATATACCATAGTAGTAAAAGTAGAACTGTAATACACTATAGTATTAATATTATTATCCTATTTTTTTGTTCTCAGAAAAGCAGCAGGCGCGTCCAAATCACGTGACCGATTTAAGATGACGTAGCAGCAAGACGCAGCCTCACTGAGTCTCCACTTCAACTTGTGTCAAAGGTGCGGACTTCATACTATATACCAGTTTTTAAATTGTGTTGATAGGCCGAGTAAAACCGGACATATGATAAATTATTTCCGCCACACTTTTCCGTGAATATTGACGTCACGTTTGGTGCAGGAAGAAACGGTAAAAACAGGCGATTCTCAGGGAAAGTGCTCGCAAGCATGAAGTGCTTGAAAAAATAAAAACACGTGACATCTCATTTCCTATTGGTGGAAAAATTGTACCACCTAAACCAATGAAAACATATGGCAACGCACGGCATTTGGTTGCTGAGGAAGAAGGGAAAGTTGTGGGTGTGACGGCGACGAAAGAGAGACAGCGTTAGCAATAGCGATAGTGATAGATTGATAGATTTGTGACATTTAGCGTGTTTGGATTGTATAATTAGTGTGTAGTGTAGTGTATAGTGTAGTGTGTTTAGTGTGTAGTGTAGTCGTTTTCTTGTTTTGTGTCTCAAAACAATGAGGCGACTTCTGAATGTGGAGCGGGCAGTGCAGCTCTTCTTTGAGCTTGATGGAGCCGCAGAGGGAGAAGCGGAGCCAGAGTCTGAGCCACATAGTGAGGACTCTGACGATGAAGTGGATGATCCGTCTTTTGTTTTGGATGAGGGAGAGAGGAAGAGTAGCCTCCGACGTGCACACAGAGTGCTACTCGCAGGTATTCACAGAGGAAGGGACAGTGTGGGTGCCCACCAGGTCCAGATCTCCGCTAGCTCAGGCTGCAGAGACATGCCCTAGCTCTGAGCCCTGGAAGACGGAGCAGGATGCTGACACTGCCCCAGCAGGAAGCAGGTTCCAGCCACAGAGAACACCAGGAGTCCAAGTAGAGACACTTTCCCCCTACAGTCCAAAAGACCTTTTTCTGCTGTTTTTTGCCACTGATACAGTCAGAACAATCTGCAGCAACACCAACAAAAAGGCTGCAATAAACAGAGAATTAGGGAGTAAATATAAATGGACTGATGTAGAGATGGAAGACCTGCACACGTTTTTTGGTCTCCTGATTTACATGTCATTGGTGTCTCTGCTAAGTCTCCAAGACTATTGGAGACAGAATCACATTTTGTCTGTGCCCCTTCCAGCCAAAGTGATGACCAGAGACAGGTTCCGATCCATATTTTGGAACATCCACCTCAGTGATCCTGAGGAGGATGCACAAAATGACAGGAAGAAGGGAACACCAGGCCATGACAAACTGTTTAGAGTCAGGCCTCTTTATGATGAAATCCTCAGTGCCTGTCAGGCTTATTACCACCCGAGGAGGTTAGCTGGCAGTGGATGAAAGGATGGTGGCAACTAAGGTGAAAACGGGCATGACACAGTACATGAAGGACAAGCCAACTAAATGGGGCATGAAACTTTTTGTATTGGCTGAGTCGAGCAGTGGCTACACCGTTAGATTCAAGATATACACTGGCAAGACAGAAACTGCAAGTGAGCATGGGCTGTCTTATGACATGGTGATGCACCTCATTCAGCCATCTGTTCTCTGCACTGGGTACCATATATACATGGACAATTTCTACACAAGTCCCAAACTGTTCCTGGACCTGGCTGGCATGAAGTTTGGAGCATGTGGCAGCTACAGGGAGAGCAGAAAGGGATGCCCCAGAGGGAGGGCAAATGCTCTCACCAAGAAATCATCAAGAGGATCTGTGAGATGGATCAGAGAGGGCCCACCTGTTTTTGTAAAGTGGATGGACACACGGGACGTGTCTCTGTGCTCCACCATCCATCCAGCATTTTCAGGTGAGACAGCGCAGAGAAGGGTGAAGACATGTTCGTTAAACATGTTTGTGGTTTTCACAGTAAAAAATCTAACTTTTTCCTACTCGGATTTTATGTTTTTTGTGTGATTTTAGGTCCAGTGTGTTAATACAGTATGTCAAAATGAAAATAACTATAAGTTCACAAATGTGAGATTGTGCTGAAAAAAATGACACCAAACAAGGCAAGGTAAACAGTTTCTAAGGTGAAATATATATTGGTAAAATCAAAAGTAGTCAAAAACGGCCAATTTTTCCCTGGACCCCAGCGGGTTAAAGGGCCCGCACACCACACGCGTTAAACACCACCACGCAACTACTGCATCGTTGATCATGGAAAGTTACTTGGTAAAGTCATTAAAAACAGAATTACTGATTGGGCCCGTCATTACCATGACGACAACGAATTACCGCTGTCCAATTCCTCCCGCTATCATTAAATGTCAAGTCACAAAACACTAATTAAATTCCTTAAGCACCTAGTCTTAACAATGACATCAACTAAACCAATTGCACTTAACTTTACCCAGAACAGTTGTTCTTTTTAATTAAGGGTAATTCTCACAAACTGCTCATGAATGTGTCCTGTTAAGTTAAAATTGGAAATTGCATGACATATTTGAAATCAATATGAAGCACACAACTGTTGAAAATATACACAATATACAATAAACAATATACAGAAAACACCACACACGTAAGAAAAAGAATGCGTGGGCACATGCTTTGAAGGTTTACGCTTAAGGCCTTGACAGAATTGACAATTGACATCTAATTGGTCTCCTGTCTTCTGGATATGTAAACTCTACAGCTGAGCGCTTGCCGATTTGCCTGCGGTTCCTGGCCACGGGGGACTCGTACCGCACAATAGCATGCAGCTATCATGTGGGCGTGAGCACCATGGCACGCGTCGTCACCCAGGTCACCAAGGTGATAATGGGATGTCTTGGTTCCGGACTTCATGCCAGTACCCACCACAGAAGACTGGAGGAGTATTGCAGAGGGCTTCTGTCACAGGTGGGCCTTCCCCAACTGCCTTGGGTCCATTGATGGGAAGCATGTAGTCATCAGAGCTCCAGACAACTCCGGTTCGTTGTACTACAACTGTCACGGGAGGGCAAAGAAGGAGGACTCAGGCGCAGATAGGCAGTAGTAGAGACAGGCTTTATTTTCAGGACTTAGTAACTCTCCAGACAGGAGACAAACAAAGAGGCTATGAAATACTTCAAGGACGGGGAAAACAACAACACAAGGAAAAACGGGACAAAGAAAAACACTCCCGAGGGAGGAGAAAAGGGAAGCTACACTGAATAAAGAGAAATATACTTCTATGAAAATTTAACAACACAAAATCACTCGACGAGGAAACGAAAAGCGCACAGGCTATGAAGTTAACTATACTTCCTAAAGATCTACAAAATATCTATGAAAAGTTATCACAACAAAAAGTCACTCAAAGAGGAAAGCACAATGGCTATGAAATTATCTAGACTATAAAAAAACGAATCTAAAACAGAAAACGCTCCGTAAGGAGGAAAGCAAATCGCTATACAGAAAACCTGACAATACAAACAAAAGAGCTGACCAAAAGGCTATGAACAAAAAATCGCTCTGCTAGAGAGGAAACTAGAACTGAAAACAAAGCTTGGCAATACTTAACTTGAACAATGGCTGTGGACAGGGCTTAAGCACACGACGAGACGACGAAATACTCTGGCGACGAATACAAGGGAAGACAAAGACTATATACACATGAGGGAAGGGACACAGGTGGAAACAATCAGGAATCAGGGGAGACGCCACAGCATGACACAGGAGGAAGGGCAAGTGACCTGAAACGAGAGGGAAGTTACTTTTCAAAATAAAACCAGAAATTCACGAGACAGAAAACCATGACGAGACATCCCTCACCGCGGTGTGACAACAACTACAAGGGGACCTACTCTATCGTGCTCCTTGCAATGGTGGACTCGGAGTATTGCTTTCGAGTGGTGGATGTGGGCAGCTATGGGAGGACCAGTGACGGCGGTGTCCTGGCGAATTCCACCATTGGCCAGAAGCTGCTGTATGGGACCCTTGGCCTGCCACCGGATGCTCTGCTGCCAGGGGCTGAGCACATGGGACGACAGCCTTATGTGTTTGTGGCAGATGAGGCCTTCCCGCTACACCTTTGGTATTCTCACATCCCAGTGGTGTATGTACAGAGGAGTCATTGGGGTCAGCCCTGCAAATGTGGACGCCTGTGTTAAAGCCACCTGTGTCCTGCCCAATTTCCTGAGGCGGACGTCCAAGACCAACAGGACAACCAGGCCAGCTGCAGGCCAACCATCACGAGCACCATCAGCAGACGGCGATGCTGTGGGCCTACAGCCAGTCACCCAGGTAGGCAGCAACAACGCCAGTCGGGAGGCCATCCGTGTGAGGGAAACATCGGTTTCCTACTTCTCCACTGAGGGGGCTGCAACCTGGCAACCTGCAGTTTGATCCTCATTTTAAAACGGCTCTTTTAAGAGCCACCAAATGCAATGAAAAAAGCATAATTCCATAGCTATCATTAAATGTCAAGTCACAAAACACTAATTAAAATCCTTAAGCACCTAGTCTTAACAATGACATCAACTAAACCAATTGCACTTAACTTTACCCAGAACAGTTGTTCTTTTTAATTAAGGGTAATTCTCACAAACTGTTCATGAATGTGTCCTGGTAAGTTAAAATGGGAAATTGCATGGCATATTTGAAATCAATATGAAACACACACTGGAACTGTTGAAAATATTTGACATTTTATTAAATTAACAGGTATTAACTCAGCAAATACTGATAACTTATAGCCTTCAAAACATGAATGCAATACTTTATATATATAGTGAAAGTTTTTTTTTTTTTTTTTTACAGAAAAAACAATTATTAGTTTGTGCTTGAGTGTGTGTGAGTGAATGCATGTGTGTGTGTATGTACATGGGTCGCCTGAGCTACACAATATACAATAAACAATATACAGAAAACACTACACACGTAAGAAAAAGAATGCGTGGGCACATGCTTTGAAGGTTTACGCTTAAGGCCTTGACAGAATTGACAATTGGCATCTAATTGGTCTCCTGTCTTCTGGATATGTAAACTTTACAGCACCAATATAATATATTACTTTATTTCTATCTATACAATGCATTTTGCAAAACTTACCTGAGAAAGTCATTTCCCCGTCAACACGGAACAAAATTCCGTGTTGCGGGTTGTTTGCAACTGCAGCGCTTAATGCTGATCTGCACGCTGCACGAAGACAACAGGAAGTCTAAAAACAACCGGGTGCAAACACGGAACAAAGGTGTTTGTTCCTGTGTCAATTCTGTGACCATATGTGACCTTTATTTTATTGTAATATATTCTGGTACAAGTACCAAAATAAAGTTAGATTTATCACATTGAACTTTGTTGCCATTGTACAGTGTCCAAATGCTGAATATATTTTTTATTTATTAATTTTAAAAAAAAGCTGAATTCCTTCACAGTTCACAGAATCTGATAGGCCCTCTTATAGGTTCAAATTTCATCTTAAGCATCTCACAAGATTAATCCTTGAAATGAAATTTTGTTGTCCTGATGCAGTATTTTATTTCTCAATGTTTTTACCTTCAGTTGTGTCCTTTGTTATCACTGCTTCTCTACCAAGTAAATACAATGACTTTTTGTAGACAATTTCTTTGACTGTGTACAACCCATATACTCCTACATACTGTCAGAAATACAAAAGTCCCCCTTCAAAATAAAAACATCTTACTTACCTTACTTGTCTTCAACATTGTTTTTGAAATGCAATATATTACATATTACTAGTTACCTTGATTTTCAAGTAATGTTACATAACAATATTACTGTAAGCATAAGAGTAATAAACTACTTACTACTAATTACTTTTTAGTTACTCTGAACAAAATGCTAAAATAATCCATATAGAACAATTAAATAGCCTTGATGGATCTAGCAAGTCTAGGCCATGTTTTAACCAGTGTCTAGAGTGGAATATATTTACCAAAAGCTCAAGGACTCAGTCCAGTACACCACCAGCATAGTGGAGCGGATAATTGCAAATTTCAAGAGAATCGTTCAAATGGTGATGCAAGCATGAAATTTGGCACAGATACTCTCTAAGGGCCACTCTTTGGAAAAACAGTCCGTGCCACGCAAAATTTCAAGATGGCGGGCATTTTTCAAGATGGCTGCCATTTCTGTCGAATATTTATTACTACAGTACAATAATTTAAATGGTGATTCAAGTATACAGTTTGGCACAAATGCTCTCTTTAGGCCACTCTTCTGGAAAAAGATCTGTGCCACACAAATAGTTAAAGTTGGTGACTGCTGACATCAGGTGTTTTTTTTTTAATCATCAATAACTCCAATGAAAAGATGAATAAGCGACAATGAATTGATCCGACTGACAAGTCTTGACCGTAAGGCTTAAGTCTGTTCCTTCATTATGCTGTAAATACTCACCAGTAATTTTTAGTTAATTTGTTTTCTGTGCAATTGAACGGGCTTGTTGCAGCACTAACAGATAAATCTGGCTTTATCGTTGGTTTGCTCTTGAGATTTGATGACAGTGAGGACTAACCACAGCAGATGCAGCTGTTAACATTAACAAAATTATTAGCTAGTAACAACAGTTAGCTGTAGTTAGATAGCTGCACCTTAATTGACAGGTTGTGCCAGCGCTGGAGAGTCAAGCCAAGGTGTCAAGATCACACGGGACTTAAATGGCACTGGATGAATGATCGGGCTAGGTGTAGGTGACCCAAACCTAGTGGTATCACTTTGATTAAGATAGTAAAAGGATAACCCCTCTGCCTTAACCCGACATCAATCCCATGGAAAATGAAAATCACCCACCCATGTTAGCCAAGAAGAAAACCATTTGGGAGAAATGTTGTCTTTGTCAGATAGACAGAAATGAAGACCTCCAATCACCGACATATCATATTCCCCCAAATGATGGCTATACCATGCTTGCCACCAACCTTCCACTCTTTAATGAGATCAATGAAATGCCAATGATCCTGGACCTGGAAAGGCTGGATGAAGGTGGTGGCTTTTAACAAAAAAATATTGGGTAGATTGGACAACACGGATGAAGTAGCAGCATCAATGTTGATGCTTGCTTCCTCGATGTTGTCTGAATCAAAACAGTTCGCTTCTCCGCTACGTCACATCTTGACTTTATCTCAATTGAACCTTTTGTATTTTACATTTCCACTATTTGGAACTCTGGGAAGTCAAAACTTTGATGTGGC
Source organism: Lagodon rhomboides (assembly GCA_039737535.1). Classification (NCBI taxonomy): domain Eukaryota; kingdom Metazoa; phylum Chordata; class Actinopteri; order Spariformes; family Sparidae; genus Lagodon; species Lagodon rhomboides. The sequence continues at coordinate 7,254,381 of CM077784.1, read as the reverse complement.
TCTGTCAAATTTTGTACATAAACTATTTCAGAGTTTCATTACTAAAAAGGGGAAAAACGTCTATAGCCACACCTGTTCTTTATTGTAAATATTTGTATATACTTAGATTTTTTTCTCAATTTTACCTTTGTATGTTCACCTTTGCAACCTGTGCTGACATCTTCAAGATTTCAAATCCTTCATTAAGCATGTTTGTGTTGTTTATTGCAAAAATTAATATAATTTTTCAAATCGGATTTTATGTGTTTTGTTTGTTTTTTGGCCAAATGTGTTGATACAGTATGTCAAAGTGAAAAATAATATCCAGGTCACATAGGAAATGTTGTGCTGAAAAAAAGGATACCAAACATGGGCATGGTAAACATTTTTTTATGTTGTACATGAAGACAAAATCAAAAGTATTCAAAAACGGCCCAAATGGGCTCAGGGCCCTAAGGGTTAAGATGACTGGCTCGCTGTCATACCTGGGGTGACGACGAAGGTTGACCGGCCCATCACATCAGGAAACGGGCTGCTGTCTCTGAGACCTCCCGGAGCGCTGGTCCCACAGGTGGCTCTTCACATCTTCGAAAACTTCGGAACAAATTTACAAACAGGCGTCATTTGGATAAACTAATCGCATATTAAGGATCTAAATAGGTACTTTCTCGCATAAAAAAATATTAAAACTTAAAAAAGTGATGTATTAACAGCGCTAACAGCTTTTAGTAGCTTTACCGCTGCCGGTTGCCGCGAAATGCATTCTGGGAAACTTGCATATTGTATACTGCGGTGTGGACAGCATTGGTCTGCTATATACTGCATACTGAATCCCACATATAGCGTTGGACCGTACGTCGACATCGACGTCGAGCTGTGTCAGTCAAAAACGAATTAGCCAATGGGGACGCTCCGCTGAAAAAGCCCACCCACCCGAGACGTTTGTGCCAAAACTGCAAACAAAAAGTCAGGGAGCGCAAACGAGAGAGCTGCAGAGAGACCGCAAAGCTGAGAGTCAGCGCAAAAGTCTGAGCGGAGAGAGAGAAGCAGAGGGAACTCTAAACAAAATAATGCATTATTAGAAGAGTAAAAGACTAATACTTTACACTATTTGACAATTTATTTGATTGCAAGTTATAAGTTTTATTTTTGAAATTAGTTTTATGTTTTCTCAAATTCCTATTTTTGTTTGACATTTAAGAAGTTCTGTTTGTTACTTTTGGCACAAATCTAATTCCATAAGGCTTTAACTGCAAAACAACAAGAAACCCTGCGCGTATTGACCGCGCGGGAGCCTCCCTCCCCTCTCTGCCCCTCCTCTCCCCCAGAGCTACGCTACGTGCTCAAAGACACAGACTGTCACTGACACACAGCAGCAAAAAATGTCAAGGAGCCGACAACTCAACTTAAAGTCCTTATTTGGACAGGACTAAAAAGAAAGACACAAAATGTGAGTTGATGAGTCATTACTGGTGTTTCTAACGTTACTCTACGTAACAATTACGTAATGTAGGTCCGAACCAACAACATCAGTCACATCGCTATTGTAGCTGGCTAACTAACTTGTTAGCTAGCAGCATAGTTACTAACGTTACGTCCGCTCAGCACTGTTGTGTAACGTTACCTTGTTGATGTCAACTGAGAGAGATTAGATGAAGTTGCACAATATTTCATGTCTAACTTAGACAGCATGTACATCATGCATGACCTGACAGAACTGCAAAAAAATCTTGAGGATATGTCTCACTTTGACTGAGTTACATTAAAGAACCTGTTTTCAGCTTCGGAAAGTAAATTAACTCGATTTTTTATTTTTTTTTTAGGCGGTTAATCAGCTGTGTTTACAGTTTCAGGTGTCATAGTTATGATGGTTAGACAGATGAATTAGTCCTCTAACACATCTAAAGTTTGATATGTCAGAGTTTTTCAAGAGACAGGCAAGTTAGGGTGAAGTAGGAGTCACTGTCGGGACGAAGGTGCTGTAACGGTCGTCCCTCTGCACATAAATAACGAGCCTGTCAGTCACTCTGCCGGTACCGTGGTCACGTTGTGTGTGTATGTGTGTGTCAGGCATGAAAACCCTTCGGCGAAATTCGCCGTTTTGAAACCAAAATAGGTGACCTACGTGAATCGTGTAGATTCGATGAGAAAATATTTAAGGGGGGTGTGTAGGTTCAGAGGCCGTAACAGTACGCATTAGAGATGGCTCGTTTGCGAATGAATCAGTTCAAAGGAATGACTCTTTAACGCGAACGAACTGACCTGACCTCGTGAACCAGCCCCAGAGATTCAGTGCACTGCGAACAGGTGCGTGTGCCAAAAGGGACCTGGTTGGTTTACAAGCAGTTCGCTTCGCTCGTGCTGACCAGAGAGTACACATGCAGACCACCATCAGAAGCTGAAAGCACTCCTGGCCTCTGCGATTTCACCTGACTGACAGCTAGCACTAAAGCTCCGGTGGAAAATGATTAGCACTACAAGCTAGCATCTAACTTTAGTAACGGTATCTAGCTAATGTTAGGCTAACGTTAACGGTAGCGTTAGCTAGTGCTAATCATTTTCCACCGGAGCTTTAGTGCTAGCTGTCTAACGTTGCGTTCTCTCCTGTTGTGTTCAATGACTCAATTCATCAAGCTGTAGCTAACGTTAGCTAAGCCTATGTCAACAGAGCTCCTGGGTAACTTGGATATACCAGAAAATATTAAAATGATTGAAACCATCACTCACCAAATTCAGTCAGGTAAAATCGCCGAGGCCAGCAGTGCTTTCAGCTTCTGATGGTGGTCTGCATCCCTACAGTATATGCATTAAGCCACTTGCATTAAGCCCTTACCACATTGTGCCTCATATGCTGTAAATGTTAGACCCAGTGACAGGCTGGCATGAAATGTCTTGCAAAATACTTAATAAGGAGGCCATAATATTTTTGACTCATGGCTGAAGTTAAGTTTCTCCAGCTCTCCACAGGTTGGCAAAAAATGCATCTCAAAATGCATCAGACTGATGCTTTAAAATATGGAATATTCAAAATTTTCTTCCGGGGCCCCTCGGACCCTCCTACAGGGATAATATCCTTCTCACCTTCACCCCTGACCCGTTTTCATGCCTGGTGTGTGTGTGTGTGTCAGAGGGGGTGATCTGTGGCATTATCCTCTGTAGAAATATTAAGTGTGATTGGCATGTTTAAATAATGGTGTGCTATTTATTAATATGTGTGCACTAGTTTGCCGTTCCTACTTGTGTCCCCCCACTTCTGAAACTGAAGTTTCGCCCTTGTTTGTGATTGAGATCCTGACCCACCAAACATCCTGGAAAGTGACAAAGTTACCTTTTTCGCTCTAAATTACATCATTAAATAATCGCCATCTTTTGTGATCTCAATCCCAAAACATTATAACAGCATCCATATGATTATATACTATCCGCAGGTTTAGATTGATGGGGAGACACCGGGGAAACACCTTGAAAACACACAGACGTCATCATCATGACGTGTACCATCACGCCTCTTTGGGAGCCGCAGTGCCGGATTTCTGCATGAATTCACGGCGGTTGTCTTTAACGCGGAGCTGCTTTGCTCTGTGCGAATCACCATTGGTGGAGAATTGCCGAATCGCCACTGCGAGATGATGCGTCTTCTCCTGTGTGAAAGGGGTTACTGTCATGCTCAAATGACGTTAAAGCACACCCTCTCGGGTAATATTGTCATTATACAACTAATACCAATAAAAATAAAATGTAGGCTATAATCAAAATATATCCATGACAAGTTGCTCTCAAATTTTAAAGGTTTTTGCAAGTGTGTGTCACGTTTCCATGGAAACACATGGGGTCTGACTAATAACTGAAACAAAATCAGTCACGTCAGTAGACTCATACGCAGGGCTCCAGACTAACTGTTTCTCAAGTAGCACCAGTGCCACCTAGCTTTTCATTTAGTAGCACCAAAACAAATTAGGTAGCACCATATTTTTCTTTGTATAGCGTGCCGTGTTATTAATATATAGATACATTATTAATACGGTCCCTGCACGTCTTGTGCTTTTGGCTTTCATTGTGTAATTTTAATGACAGAACTTTGAATTGTGTAGACCCGTTTACAAAATGTGTTCTGCCTGCAACGGACGGGCCACATGTCCTGCAGTGCACACACACCATGGTTTGTCCCTCATATCGCAACTACGGGAACTGCACCAGCCATTGTTGTTGAAAACAGTACTTTTTTTCTTCTCCCCACTGCCCCCTGCCTCTTTCGCCAACCTGTCACTGTCCTCTTCAGAAGAAGAATCTGAGATTCTTGTCGCTTCCTCTGCTAACCCTTCTCCAGCACCAACAACAGCCTTATTTGTTTCCTCCGACACATTTTTTTTCTTAAAATAATCGACTATCGACAGCTTCATATCTGCTTTGTTTAATTTTTGTTTTAACGTGATCATTCAGTGAGCGCGCTGCGTGTACGTAACGTGTGCAGGCAGGCAGAGACAGGGAGCGAGAGAGAGAGGAGAGATAGGACTCGCAGGAATGAGCCAGAAAGTAATATTTTATTAAAAGCCACAACCATTAATGTACTAACATAGTTAGGGAGTGGGGAGAGAATGAGAAAAAAAAACTTTTTTTTTTTCTCACTTGTCCTCCTGCAAGTAGCACCGGAGCGACCTCATTAAATTTTAACTCGCACCTTAAGAAAGTAGGTTGCAAATGCGACCTAATAGGTCACACTCTGGAGCCCTGCTCTCACATGTAATGGAACGTAGTTTACCACTACAGCAAATAGTCCAACCCATAGTAACGACCTAGCAACGGAAAGGATTTTCTAGTCCCAGATGAACTCTGAGCTGACGTTAATGTTTTATCGGAATTGTCTCGGAATTTCCCGAACTAAATCAATACTGCACAGATAAACAGAATATGATTTATTGATTATTTTTATTGCCCAAGTTATAAAAGATGTTGATTTTTTTCTTTTATATTTTTTATAAAACGTTTTCACCGCGGCCACAATAGTGTCTCTCACACCGAAGGGAATCAGCTCGGCCCTCTCGGTAAAACGGGACACTTTATTCTATAAATGTGACTTTGGCTGCTGACAGGTGGTTTGTGATTTATTTTCATGATTAATAAATAACGTTTCTAAAAAATAATAATAATAAAATACTCAACTCGGACTTGTTTCATTTTTATCTTATTATTAGGCCTATCTAATTATAAAGAACAGAGAAGTTACAGATTTATCACTTTATTTACCACAAATCTTTCCTTTTTTGTCATTTGGTTCTTCTCATCTTCCTCCATCCATTCATCCAAACTGAGACCGCCAAATAAATCAAAATTAACAACAAACCGATCCATTTTGTAGCCTATTTTCCCGCCGTACCCTGCTCCAGCTCTGACAGTTACGACGTTGCCATGGAGATATAATGTTGTCACAGACTTGGCGGAGTAATACCTTGAGTAATGAGTCAGGTGTGCTGTCATGCTGATTTGAGCACGGTCAAAATGTGTTGTTGACCAATCAGATTGCTCGGTTGGAACTACTTGTTGTATAATGTTTAATAGCATATTTATTTACAAAATGGACAAGAAATGGAACGTTTGAAGAACAATTGAAGAAATTTGGAACATATTAAGAAAGTCAACAGATTACCCACAATAGATTACTGATTAGAACCTTTTCATTAGAACATATTGTAAAACAACAAAGAACACAATTGAAAAATTCAACAGATTAACCCCCCCATTACACCCAATTTGATAAGTAACCCGCCCCCTGATTACAATCAATTTGATTAGTCTGTCTCTCATCAACTCCTGCTAGATCAACCCGGTCTCTTTATTAATTCTGTGCCAGATTGTTTCCTCGCAAGGTGTAAATGGTGGACTGCAGGTTCTTGTGTTTTGAGGCCTTGAGGTGGGTCACTGTCCCCAACCTGCAGCGCTTCCACCGCCACCTCCCGCCAGAGGCAGACATCCACCCTGTCACTACCCTGTCAAAGATAGGGGAATACATTTTTTAAAACATTTTTTCAACAATAATACTTGAATACTACCTCTTCTGTTTCGTCCTCCCACTTTCTTTCCTCCTTTTTCTATCGCCCCTTCTATCTCCTCCTCTTCCTGTTGTGTATTCTTCCCCCTTCTCTTCCTCCTGTACCTCATCTTCATCTTCTCTCATCTATCAGCTCTTCATCCTCTTCTCCCCCTTCTGTCCCCTTACTTCTCCTTCCTATATCTACCTGTTCATGAACCCCTAATTATGTCTGAACCAATCTAGCATCAGTTCCTCTCAATTTGTCTGTGGTAACATCGGAAACTACCTACAGTTCGGATATGGGTCAGACATGCTGGCGCGTGCACACACACACACACACACACACACAATTTGTTTTTCCTGTTCTCCTCTCGTTTCTTCTCCTCCTTCTCTCCTTCTGGCTCCCTCTCCCTTCCTTTTCCTCATCTCTCCTGCTGCCTCCCTTCTACTGTCTGATCTCCATGTCCTGTCTCTTTCTTTTCATCCTTCCCCTTTCATTCCAACTCTCTCTATTTCCTCTTCCCATCTGCCCCTTTCTCTTCCTCATCTCTACCTGTCCATGAACCATACCTATGGCTTTAAAGCTTACCTGCTGCAAGGACACCTTCCTCAAGGGGACGAAGTCGTTGCCAACCTTAACCTCCTGCACTGGTAATGCCTGAATGACAAGATGGATTATTTTCATTTCACATGTTTTAAAATGATATTCCAAACTCAGGTTTATATCATTATCATAATACTTTTAATTGTAAACAGAAGTCTTGGTTTTATCAACTAACGGACAACCTCTTAACACAGACACAGAGTTTATTAGTATCAAAAAACCCATGAGTTACAGGTGTAAATGGAAAGTGCCGGCCACAGTCCTATGGCTTTCACTGCCACTTCACCATCTTAATACAAGAAGTAATGAAAAAACTTGCCTCCACCACCTCGCCCTCAACAGTTAAGAGGCCCTGTGTGGTTTCCCGCTCACTTAGGGGAGTGGTGTGGTGAAGAAGGGTGCAACTGGGCCTCTGCCTGTTTGCGGAGGTCATCTGTGACCTGCGCATCCGTTGTCCGGAAAAACATTGTTTTTGCATCCACATTTATTTGGTAAGGGGGCTCACTACCCCTCAGGGTGTGAGCTTTTACTTTTGAGCCAAACTGCTCAAAGAGAGTACATTTTGTAAGTGACTGTCCATCACATAACACTCCCAACTTATTCATTTTTGTTGCAGTTGGGAAGACAGCGTTCTTAGTGAAGTCCCATGAAAGGACTCTAGCAGAATCAATCAGATTCAGGACAGCAACTGTCAGAGGGGGAGGTCTGAAGTAGGGAGTATCCATTTTTTTATACAGAATTTCTTTAAAAGCCATCCTGAAACGATAAAAAAAACACACAAAGAGATGAGTTAGTGTCAAAAGCCCAAATGAAAATGGAAGGCTTTGTTAGTTTGTCTGTTTGTCCATCTGTCTGTCCATATATAGCTAGATAGCTAGCTTTGCTGCAAACTGAAAATGAATCACTGAAGGTGTTTAAGGGATTTTAAAAAAAAGCCTGGCTGACCCATGTCAACACACTCCTCATTATTCACGAAATGAAGGAAAGACAAAATCATCTCGAGTCTATTCCTGGACATCACCTTGCCAAATCCAGGTGTTGCTGTTGGCCAATATGTGGCCCAATAATCCTCCAACTCTGACTTCTCTATCAGACCCATACTCAAATGAAGAGAGCGCACGCGCCGAGTGGAGAGAATCTGCACAGCTCGGACTAGGCTTAATCTCATTCCCCACCCTGCCTCTACGTTGCCCCCTAACTCTCCTATGAACACTTCGACCTCGTCTAACATACCCAGTGGCATTTGACAAAGGCTCCACCACGTTACTGTCGCCGCGATTGTGGAGAGGCACAGGGTCAGGAGACAAAGAAGCTAGCGCCACATTGCTAGCGCGGTAAAAAGACTGGGTCCCCAGATAACCTCCAGCCTCGTTCCCCACACCACTAACACGAATGCTAACTTCCCGATGTCCACTCCGACCCTGTGAAACATTGTTCCCACCACTGACATTGGGCAAAGGATTCAACGTTTGTGCTTGGTGTAGGGCTAAACTCTCACACTCTCAACTGTGTATTTATAAAAAGTATTCATCACAACTAGGTACATGTCAATGTTGCTGCTTTTTATTCACACAGATGTGACATTTACATGTCAGTCTCTGGTTGTTGTAAACACAGCTTTAATATCTAACTGTCATTTATCATCACAGCAACAGCGTTACATTCGTTGGTATATATATATATATATATAGTTATATTATTATGAATTTTCTACATATGTTTGACTTTGACTGGTAGCAGGTGTAACACAAGCAATTTACACTCAGGGATGAATAAAGTATTTCTGATTCTTACATAATGGAGTCAGTTGTCCATATTTAAAGTTAAATCAAATTAACCAAGTTGACAGTATGGTAGACAGATGTCACATTTACATGTCCGAATGTTGTCATTATACACCCAGATTCAATATTTAACATTCATTTATCATCACAGTAACAGCGTGACATACATTAATACCTGTAAACACTAATAAAAACATTAGAAAAATACATAAGTGGGTTGGCTGCCTACCTGTATACTGGAAATATAAGGAAGTTCATTTTTATTTTTGAATTTTTTTCATTTATTACAGGTGACAAGACATCGAGGTGCGCATCCTCCGACGTGCGTGGACTGCAAGGGACCGTTCATCCAACAGTATCCGTCTGCGGCATGCAAGAGAGGGGCGTGTCGTGGAGTTGGCGTGTCGTGTAGTGATGTCATTACTACATCGTCACTACAAGACACGCCCACCACAGGCGCTTCTTAAAGGGATATGAGCCCAAAGTAGATACTAACCGTTTTGAGCACGGTTTAGGTGCAAAAACGTCAGTGGTTTTTGTTTACGCATTCTTTGCCCTATAATAAATGTATTCAAAAGCGTACAAATATTATATTAAATATAAAATAAATACAAAAAATGCAACACATTTCAAGGCTTCTCACATTTTATTGGCTGATTCGAGATGAAAGATATTAGAGCCGGCTGAGAAATGCCTCAGAGGAAAGAGCTCTTTTCATGCTCTGACTGAATGCTTGAAGCTTGATAAGTGCCCCATCAACTCTTCTTTCATCACTTTCAGTTCACTGTCAAAACAAGAACATTAAAGGTTTTCAATTAGATGTTGCAATATACTTCATTCATCACTTCATTAAAGTGAGCAGTTAGGTGAAATTCACAGCCCCTCTGCTCTCAGGCCTCAACGCTTGCTTGTGTTCTGTGTGCGCACCTTACCTCCAAACAGCTGTTTGAATAAACTACTTAAAATGATTTCACCATTTACACCAAATTTATTTAACAATACAACATTCTATAATAATTTATAAACATTTTACAAATATATTTTTAACTATTTACATTAATATTAATTGATTTAAATAGAATAAATTACTAAGCAATTCAAAATTAATTCAAAATCATTTTTAACGGGGGCCGCTAGGGGGATGGCAATGGAGTAAGCTGTGTTCGACGCGAGCTCCCGTTATACCTCTATTTTAAACGAAAAAAGTAAAGTGTAATCCATATCATGCTACAGTAAACTGTTTCTAAACTCAAGCGGACAGTGAAACTAGTATACAGCGATGCCCAGATGGAAACGAGGCTGAATAAATTTAAGTTTTCTGGATCTTCCAACACAAGGCCCAACACCTCCCGGGACCAGAGTACTGCCATGATCTCAGCTAAGGCAACTCCGCCTTCACCTGCCTCGGACAAGATGAACGTTGAAGGCTTGAAGTCAGAAATCCTTCTCTCTCTGAAAGCGGACATTTCAACGGTGCTGAAGTCAGAAATTAAAAATGCCCTCGCTGACGATTTTAATTTCCTCAAGAACGAGCTGAAGGAGGTGAAAACGGAGATAATTAACAGCACCGCAGCGCTGAAGCGTGAGATCGACCAGGCTAAAGTTAGCATCAGAGAGGTGGAGGGGGGGCTATCAGCATGGTCCGACGAAGTGGTTACTTTACAGGAAACGGTGAGTGGGATGAAGACCGAAATTGCAGAACTGAAAGCGAAGTGTGAGGATTTGGAAGGGCGGTCGAGGAGATGCAACATAAGGATCATCGGTGTACCTGAGACTCCCGACTCCAGCACGACTACATCGGTATCAAAGCTGCTAACTGAGGTGCTACAGTTGGATAAAGAGCCGCTAGTCGACCGGGCGCACCGGAGCCTAGGTCCGAAGAAGCCGGGCGGGAAACCTCGAGCCATCGTTGCTAAGTTGCATTACTACCAAGAGTGTGTCCAGATACTGCGACGTGCCCGCTCCCGGGGACAACTCCGTTTCAACGGGGATCGATCACCATCTTCCCGGACTACACGACAGCTGTGGCTAAAGCTCGGGCTGCTTTTACAGAGGTGAGGAAGTTACTTCGCGATCAAGAGGGAGTCCGGTACGGGATTCTGTTTCCAGCGAGATTCCGAGTCACGTTCAGAGGGGAGGTCAGGGAGTTTACTGACCCGGACAAAGCTATGACTTATGTCAAAAAAAATATCATCCCATCCACGGAGACTGGAGGAAGTCCATGAGACTGAGCTTCTCGGCTGAATATGCCTTTGTTGACCCACGGGTATGTTGACTATGTGCCACAGTGCCAGATGTCTTCAGGTACAATGTTGTAACACAGTGTTTACGTTCTTTACATAATGTTCCGCTTTCTTACTAGTAACGGTATTACTATGGTGGGTCAGTGTGGTCGGCCAGAGTTGGTTATTTGCTGGCATCACACGTGATGACATGGCATGTTAATTAAAGAAGTAAGGCTGTATAGTCTTGTTACACCACATGTGTAGCCTAATACATTTTGTCCCAAGAATCATTATCCAAGTGCATTATGCATAGCTTCAAATATATTACTTTGCACTTTACTATTTCCTACTTTATTTGTGGTTGAGGCTCGACGGGAGCCCGAGCGTTTAGTTTTATAGTTCTCCCAACTACAAGCACATAATGTGTGGATTTTCTTTTTCTGAGGGTTGTCGTTATCACCTTGTTCGGGTAGGTGAGAGGGGGTGGGCAACTACTGGACCTATGTACGTATTGAATCTACTCCACCAGACTTTTTTTGTTGCTTATGTTTGTGTTTTTGTGTCCTTGGGTTTCATTTTTGGTTCTCATTTCTCTGTGTACACAAGATGGCCAATATGAATAACATCAGGGGTTATGATGGTTGCCCTGCTAATTTCATAAGTTGGAATGTTAAATCACTCAATCATCCAGTGAAATTTAAAAAGATATTCTCACACTTAAAACAGCTTAGAGTGGATATTGCATTCTTACAAGAGACCCATATACGATCCTGTGATAGTTCTCGTCTTGTTAGGGGATGGGCTGGCCAAGTGTTTCAGTCCAATTTCTGCTCAAAGGCTCGGGGTGTTGCAATTATGATAGGTAGAGGTGTACAATTCACGGCATCTCATGTGCAGGCTGATTCTGCTGGGCGATATGTGATCGTGGTAGGAAAATTATATTCGCTCCCAGTGATTTTGGCTTGTATTTATGCTCCGAACTGGGATGACCCTACTTTTTTCACAACTTTTTTCTCTCATTTACCAGATATGTCTTCACATCATCTTATACTTGGTGGCGACATAAACTGTGCACTCTCTCCTCTCCTAGATAGGAGTATTACTAGGAGTACATCCCTGTCGAAGTCAGCAAAAGCTATTCAACTCTTTCTGAAGACCTACGGTATAGCGGATGTGTGGCGGTTTCGCAACCCCAACTCCAGGGCATACTCTTTCTATTCCCCGGTTCACAAGACATATTCGCGTATCGATTATTTTTTCCTGGATAAAAGAATTCTGCATTTGACAAAAGAATGTGACTATGGGGCTATAGTCATCTCGGATCATGGTCCAATAAGCATGAAAATGTCCATCCCCGATACACAATCTTCATACCGTCAATGGCGGCTTAACCCCTTGCTCCTGTCAGAAGACGAGTTTATTAAGTTCATATCATCTGAAATTAAAATGTTTCTTGACATCAATCAAACCCCAGGGATGTCGTCATCTACTGTCTGGGAGTCGTTAAAGGCTTTTTTAAGGGGTCAAGTTATTTCATACTGTGCAAATAAAAAAAGGACTCGCACTGAGCGTATCAAAAAATTAACAGATGAGATATTAGAATTAGACAGGCTGCATAGCCATTCCCCATCAGCAGACACACTCAAAAAACGCATGTCATTACAGACAGAGTTTGATCTCCTGTCTACCAGACAAGCTGAATACCTGATTTCCAAATTAAGACATGGTCATTATGAGCATGGGGAAAAGTCTGGCCGAGCGCTTGCTCACCAGCTGCGCCAAAGAACCGCTAACCAAACCATCCCAGTGGTTAATGATGAATGTGGTATAAAGTGCACTGACAATGAGAAAATCAATTCCTGTTTTAAGAAATTCTACCAATTATTATATACTTCAGATGTGCCCACCAATCCCTCTGTCCTAGAGGACTTTTTTAAATCCCTGAAAATACCTTCTGTAAGTGTAGAACTCTCGGCTGAACTGGAAAGGGATTTTTCAGTTCAGGAGATAGTGTCAGCAATTGGTGCCATGCAAAGTGGCAAATCTCCTGGGCCAGACGGTTTCCCAAATGAATTTTTCAAAAAGTTTTCCAACCAGCTAGCTCCTTTGTTATTGTCAGTGTTTGAAGAATCATTAGTCACCAACTCCTTGCCCCTAACTATGCGTCAAGCAGTCATTTCTTTATTACTTAAGAAGGATAGAAATCCCCTCAATTGTAGCTCATACCGCCCTGTTTCGCTGCTGAATACAGACGCAAAGATTCTTGCCAAGATTTTGGCGCGCCGTCTTGAAAACATTATCCCTTCTATTATATCATCCGACCAGACAGGATTTATTAAAAATCGCTATTCATTTTTTAATATCAGGCGTTTATTTAATATCCTTTATTGTCCCTCTCCGCCCGATCCTGGGAACATTGAAGTGATGCTTTCACTCGATGCTGAAAAAGCGTTTGATCGGGTGGAGTGGGACTATCTCTTCAGGACGTTGGAGGCGTTTAATTTTGGCCCTAAATTCATCTCCTGGATTAGACTCCTATACACACTCCCGATGGCTGCAGTTCGCACCAATAATAATTTATCCACCTATTTTGAGCTGAAGCGGGGTACGAGACAGGGGTGCCCTCTGTCACCACTTTTGTTTGCTGTTGCACTTGAGCCACTTGCATTAGCCTTGAGGCAGTGCCACACCATCGCGGGGATACACCGGGCAGGTTTGGAGCATAAAGTCTCACTATATGCCGATGACATGTTATTATTTATATCGGACCCCCTTTCAAGCCTTCCTGAATTATCGACTCTACTCACAAAGTTCGGAAATTTTTCTGGCTATAAAGTCAATTTTGAGAAAAGCGAACTTATGCCTATCTCCTCTGTAGACAGATCATACTTTGGGACGACCCCTTTTAAATTTAGTCCTAACAAAATAAAATATTTAGGTATTTGGGTCACACGTAAGCACAAAGATCTCTATAAGGCTAATTATCATCCTCTCTTAAGTAATCTCAAACGAGATTTGGAGCTTTGGGATCCCCTCCCTCTCTCCTTAGGGGGTAGGATCAATACGATTAAGATGAACGTTCTCCCTAAGTTTTTATATTTATTTCAGTGTCTCCCTATTTTTCTAACAAAATCTTTTTTCTCCAATTTGAACAGTCAGATTTCATCATTTATTTGGCATAAAAAGCAGCCCAGGATTAATAAAAATATCTTACAGAGTCCTCGCTCGATGGGTGGTATGGCTCTTCCAAATTTTATGTATTACCACTGGGCTGCCAATATAAGAGCTTTGCTGTACTGGTTGAGAGATGATGGTTCGGATGTTGCTGAATGGACAGGGTTGGAGAGGGCATCCATCGGATCTTCTTCCCCAGCAGCTCTATTATGTTCCAAATTACCTTTGGAACAGCCTATTTCAGTCTTCACCACTAATCCAGTTGTTATCCATTCAATTAAAATCTGGAACCAGTTTAGAAGGGCCTTTAAGTTCACTGACCTTTCACTGGCTGCACCATTGATAAAGAATCATATGTTTGCTCCGTCAATGATGGATGAAGCGTTTAATGTGTGGGTAAGGAGTGGAGTGGGTGCACTGTCTGACCTCTACATTGAAAACAAGTTTGCCTCTTTTGCACAGTTAAAACAGAAATATGGTCTTCACAAATCACTCTTCTACAGGTATTTGCAACTTAGAGGCTTTGTGGCTTCCAACTCCAACTGTTTCCCACTGAGCCCTCCTGAATCTCTGCTTGAAACTATTTTAAAATGTAAAGTTAACATGAAAAAAATTATAGGCAGAGTTTATACATTACTCAATACACATAACATGAACAGTTTGGATAGCCTGAGGTTAAAGTGGGAAACTGACCTAGATGAAATGATTCCAGAGGATTTATGGCAAAAAATTATTCAGCGAATTTATTCTTCCTCTATATGCCTCAGACACACTGTGGTTCAATTCAAAATAGTTCATCGTCTTCACTGGACCAAAGATAGATTGTCTAGGATTAAGACGGGTATTGACCCCACATGTGACCGATGTAGACAAGCCCCTGCCACATTACTGCACATGTTTTGGTCGTGCCCTACGTTAAGTGGTTTTTGGCATTCTATCTTTGAGGCATTCTCTGACATATGTGGGAAAACGGTGCACCCATCTCCCTTGATCTCATTGTTTGGTGTGGCTCCGGTGGGTGTCACTTTCTCTGGGAACCACCTAGGCATGATGGCCTTCTGCTGTCTGTTGGCCAGGAGACTTATCCTGTTTAAATGGAAGGATGCTTTCCCCCCGACTTATGGCCAGTGGATTAGGGAGGTCATGAGGCATGTTCATTTAGAAAAAATTAGATATACTGTAAGAGGGACTACCAGGAAATTTTATGCCATCTGGCAGCCATTTATTTCCTTTGTTGAAGACACGGCAGCTATTAACATATGTATGTAACCCAAGTGTTTATGTGTACCTGTATTTTTTTTTTTTTTATTTTTTTTTATTTATTTATTTATTTATTTTTTTTTTATCTTTGTCTGTGTGTATGTTGATGTCTGAATGGATTGAATTCTGCTTTGTCCAGTACAGGTGGGTGGGGGGCATTGGGAGGTTTGTTTGTATGGACAGGATCTAGACTTGATTGTCCAATGTGTGAATTGTATTTTCTTTGTTTGTTATATTTGAAAATAAAAAAAGACCTTGTTCAAAAAAAAAATCATTTTTAACAACAACAACAAATTCAATTATTATATCCTTAACAACACCAAAATTTTATAACACAAAAACAACAAATAACTTTACTTAATTATTATTATTTCTAAATTTGATTAGTAAAAAAATATCTGTGGAACGTGTCGTGCAATCATGTTAGGGGAGTGGTCAGTGGGGGCTTAGGCCTCCACTAGAAAAACCTCCGCGACCTTTCCGTTCTCTTACTCTCTTATGTTTTTCCGGAAAAGTGAAAGTTTCATCTGGGAATGTTGTTTTCCAGACATCAGCCGGGATAAAACACTCCGCATCGGTGGCGTCCAGAATTTCTATCCCTTCCGGGACCATTCGAATGCCTTTCACTGTCACCGCCTTTACTCCAGCAATGACCTATTGTAAAAAAGACATTTATTAGTTATTAACATACACATATTACATAAACCACCCTGTCTGATATTCAGCAAATCTCATGACACATCAATCACCTATGTGAAATACATTGGCAGGTTGGCAAAATGAATATCATTTATGACTAATAATGGTTTTGAGCAAGCTGTGTTGCTGTGGAAACTTGTACTGTACTACATGAAGTAATTTACTCACTTCAACTTCAGTGTGGCCAGATGACTGAAGCTGGAACCCGTAGGACTGAGATCGCCGTGGTCTCAGGTGGCTAATCTTCACAGGAACACCGATGCTGACAGTTTGGATCAAGGCCTCTCTCCAGAGAACTATTGTGACCTCAGCTTCTCCCTGCAGTTATAAAATTGACTGCATAAGCCCTACTGATCACTGAAATGTAAAGCCTGGAAAATGTATCTTTCACTTGCCTGACTTCAATTTATGCTTTTATGTATGATATACAAACAATCTGTACAGTAACTTAACAAAGTGACTGTGCTTTATATCTGCAAGAAATGCATTATTTTAATAGTTCCCTACCTCCTTTATGCAGAGCGTCCTCATGGGCAGCGCCTCCCCACGGTCCCCGAAATATTTTTGGAGCGGCTCCAACTAAGTGCACAGAAAAAAAGGTCATAAAAAAATGGCATAAAAACCACCAAAGTTCTCTTAGGCACTTCTCTATAGCATAATGTAGATGCAAAATAGTCAAATGTTTTTTGGATAGTGTGTTCAGATGTATGTGATGTATTTTATAACATAGAGACTTTTTAAAAACTCTGTAGTTATGTGTAGGCTTCCTTGAATAGCATTTCTAACTTGAAATGAACCTCAGGCTTATTTTGTTTATCTTTTAGTCACTTAATTTTCTTGCAATTTTGGCTTCTGTTATCTAAAGCCAAGGTAAGATGGAAAAAGACTCAATGTATATCAGTGTATTGAAAATAATGTCTGTGAAAAGGCTTAAAGATGTGTCTTGTAGTTTGATCAATATTTTCCACTTATAAAAAAGGATGGGAGGTTGGGTACATTCTTGCAACTTACTGATATTACTGATCCCTCCACCGTAATCCAATGCTGTAGGTCAGCCTGGAGATCTCTGATGGCAACATTGACTGAGGGTGGT
This sequence comes from Lagodon rhomboides, assembly GCA_039737535.1. NCBI lineage: Eukaryota > Metazoa > Chordata > Actinopteri > Spariformes > Sparidae > Lagodon > Lagodon rhomboides. The sequence continues at coordinate 7,237,535 of CM077784.1, read as the reverse complement.
GAGAGCAGTCTCCTGCCTTCTTCCTCCAGGTCGGTTGAAACCGTGAATGGAGCACAACAATACAAGGCTGTGTTTTTACGGGTGAGCATTGAACGCTGCCCAGAGCCAAATTTGCTCATCCCGTAGTTTTTTTATTACATAATACTTGCAATGTCTTCAAATATTGTAAATTTCATAACTGATTTTCCATCAGTGATGGCAGCCACCGAATTTTTGTGCACCTTTGCTGGGCTAACCTCCTCCTCTGTAAAATCCCATTTTTGGACTTTAGCCACTTCTTTCATACAGATGACCTTGATGGTCATCGCGGCCAGGCGATGTATGGGCTTGTTGTGCATGTTCCAAATTGTTTTGAAAATGCCATTCTGCGAAGACAGACAAAAATACAATTTTAGGAGGCAACAATAATTGAGTGAAACAATGAACACACCAAAACTTATTTATTATTCATTTATTTATTTATTTATTGTTAGGTCCCAGTACTTAAACGTTTGTCAGTAGCTTAACTGATGGGATTAATAATTATTAGTAATAACCGCATACTAAAGTCCCCATGGAGTCATGCACAGCCAGTACAGTAGGAGGCGCAATGCAACTTTTAAGCCGTTTCGTAGCCTGCTATATAACCAATGAAGTGGTGAAGGTACGGATCCAGAGTACTACTGACGGACGGCCAAGTACACGCACAGAAGCCGCTGAAGTTGGATGCAGGTAAGACATTTAAGTGACTGTAAACTGCCTGCAGTTAATGATTGATTAGCAGAAACTTAATGAAGAGTGAGATGCGGGGAGTTTTACAGAACTCTGGTTGCCAACGGAAGAGTAATCTCTAACCGCTGGGCAGTTGACGTTAACCAACAGCTAGCGTTAAGGCTAGGTAATTCTGGTGATTTTAAACCGACGTTAGATAACGCACTCTTCTGCGCATGAGCTTAGGTTATGCTTTTTAACGGTTAACTGATAGCATTAAGCTAGTGTCAACTGCCGGTAAAGCTAGCTAATCCTGGTGAATTTAAACTGACAAAAGCTAACGCAATCGATAATTCAAGGAAGTACTGAATATTTTTGTGTGCAATGCACATGACTTCTCATCACTAGTAGTTAGTATAACGGGATGACACTCATTTGGTTTTAATAGTTGAGTACATATTAACTGAGAGTTTAGCCCATCAGCAAAATGACTCGATTTCGGATATTAACGTTACAGTGTAGCAACGGTAATTTCCGCCGATGTTAAAAAAAAACAGTCGCTGTCATTTCTTCCAGTGCAAACTGGAACACTATTTATGATGAATGACTTGGGTAAACCGTTAAGTTTACTGTCTGGAAGCTAAGTTTACGCTTATTAATGGATAACTGATAGCATTAAGCTAATGTCAACCGGTCAGCGCTAGGTTGCGCTGTTGGGCTCTGAAGGGAATACGATAATATTTACTCAGCTGATGGGACATTGAGGTAGTTCATTCAAACAGGATTTATTTTTTTAATTACACATCTGTTTACAATATTTCATGGAAGGTTTATGTTACAAGTTATCGATTAAAAAAACCTCATTTAAAGAGTGCTGAGGTTGATCACCTACCTTGTCCGTGTCTTGAAGTTTTGTGGAAAAACGGTTGGGCTGTGAAGAGTTCTCACGTCTCGCGCGTCTGTGTCTGTTGCTTAGATACGACACATTTGTCATCATACGGCTGTTTTTAGTAGTTAGTAGTCAGTCTCTGAATGGCCGTAAAGGTAAATTAACACGTTGTGGTGTGGATGTGGATTATGAAGTGTTATTTATAATTTGTGTGCCTGACAAATGTAATATTTGTACTTCTACCATCTGTTTAAATGCTGACTATTGTATATTAATAATATTATTATTATATTACGCTTAACTGGAGAGTAAATGCAAATATTTTAATCTCAATTGAATGGAAAGCAGGGTACATCACTTGAGTATAGATGACTTCTTAGGTCCCTATAGATTTAACTGATTTCAGTTAAAGAGATTATATCAAAAGTTATTATATCAACATGATAATAATATTAATAATAATAATGTATTAATCTGTGGTCTCTGAGCCAACATATCTCCAGGAGGAAAGCTATAATTATCAAACTTACTTCATGCTTTACAGGTCTTGTTGTTTCCTTGTCTAGAGTGACAGAGCGCGTGGATAGCATCAATAATGTACTTTTTGTACATTTACATAATAATCCTATGTACATGTATTACAGTAAGAACTGTCTACAGCAGTGAATGCTTTTTATATTCTTGTTACCTTTAGACCAGTGCCATCAATAATGTGCTGCACTAAATTGCTAGTTGGCCTCAAATTTGGCTTATTCAGGGTTTCAAAGTCCACCCTATTTTCAGTTTTATATTTTTTTCAAAAAAATCTTCTTTCTGGTTCATCCTGCAGAAGAAGAAGAAGACAAAGACTGGTCCTGTGTCACTGTCATTTGTCCTTTTTCCAGTCTTTTGTCCCTGACTTCTTTCTGCCTGTGTTTCACGCTGTGGCCTGTCTGGTGCTGCCGGGGCCTACCTCTTATTGACGGCTTGATGAAAAGGTCCAAGTTGTCGTCTGTCCTTCTCTGTCTGTTCTCTCTTGTGAAGTTTTTCTCTCTCCCTGTATTTCAATCTTAGACCTGTGAAGTTGCCCAGGTCCCCAGTGCCCAGCTAAACTTTAAGAGAACAGTGTGAGAAACTCTGTGTCAAGAAGTATTACTCTTGCTTTCACTGAAACAAACCTTGACAAAACTGACCATATATTTTGATATTTTACCTTGAGACAAACTTATCCGAAATAACAGTTTTTTGCGTTTAAGGCATACAGTCAATTTTCAAGAAAATCTTGACTAGTAAACTTCTGTCCAGAAGTACACTTTCAGACCCATCCAGCCTATACTTTGACACAACCTACTGTAAAGTACAACTTCCAACCTTTGACGTGGTGATTCAGTTTTTCAGTTTATAAAAGCCTCCATACAACGTACACAAACCTTGACCTCTGACATTGACTTTTGTAACTCAACATCCGAGTGGGATTACCAGTGACCATGCCTCGGAAAGGGAAGAAATCTGAGGCTTCAAAAGTGCGTTGGCAAAGGTTTGGTGAGTCTCAACTCTCAACACCAGCTGAACAGGTGATGAATTCTTTTTCTCACAGCAACAGACCGGTAAATGTTCCTGAGCCTTCTCATGCTAATGTTACACGTGTGTTAGCATCCCGTAGTCAGATGCATCATAAATATGTTGATTCTAAAAACAGTCAATGTGCCTGTAACTCTGTGACATTTCTAGCTTTTCAGCACGAGTTACAAAACCTCCGAAGCTCAGACCTTGATCTTGTTTTAGATAGAGGCCATGCAATTCACTTATTCTGAGTCAGCTGGAGGCCGATGGACGCAAGGTTCACAGCCATTTGAATATGGGTGAAATTCCTGAGATGGTTTTTGGCTTCAGACAGCAACATGTAATAACAAAGTGTGATAAAGTAATTGGCCTGTTCACAGTTTCCACCAGTGAAGGTGACCACCCAAACCTTGTAACCAGACTTCAGTGCTTGTCATCAGAGGTGAACTATGCTTTGCTGATCATGAGTTCTGTGTGCATCGCTGTTTTCTGAGACCAGCATGGAAGGTATGTTTTTTTTTACCTTCATTCTAGACGACCCGATGGCCTCCCCCACGGCACAGCCGTCATGTTTATTTTCACACATTTGAGTGATCTGATTACAAAGCTCGCAGACAGGGCTGTAACTTCAGAATTCTGGAACCCTGTAGGCATTTTGGGGTAAAAGTGTTTTCTTGGTTGTTCCTATAGTATTTTTTTGTGCTGAATCAATTTCTGCCGGATGTCAAGCTGTAAAAGTTACGGTTTAGTCATAATTATTGATTAATTAGCATAATGATTGATTAATCGCCCAATATTAGAAATGGCTATAAATTTCCAATTTGTGAATATATTATATATGGTTGTTTGGTATCATTGTAAAGGGGGCATACATGGCTTTCATTTAAGACCAAAGTTGTATCTTTCTGACAAACACAGAGGTCACATGACCTCTTTAAACCATAAATTACACACATTTTCCCACAATTTTCACCTAAACTATATAGTTTATTCGATCCCTGTAGGATCAAGGGACATCAGGGACACAAAAACCAACAACTGCAATACTTAATAGACTCTGTCAATTCAGGAACAGTATAATATACCCATACATACTTCTTTGTGAGAGGTTATTGTGAGCCTTAAATTAGAAGTCACCGGCTCAGGGCCATTCACCTCCATTCATTCTTTGGACCAGCATTATGTAAAAACTACCAAACCAATTGTCTAGAAATAATGATAATATTATACTTATACTTACACAATTTCAATAATACAATAATAAGCCAGAAAGGTTTTCATCCATTTTTTATGAATCAATATAATTCACTGAATGTGGCCACTAATTACAAATGGATAGTAATGACTGAATCAAAACAACAGTGCATTACATATTCATACAAAGGTCAGTTGACTTTCGGCACTGACAAGATGCAGTGCATGGGTTTGGCTTGCAGCCGCATTGGGCTGTCTTGCATCCAGTTGTGCAGCCACAGGTGACTAGCTCTTCTCAGGTATCTGGAACTGCAGGCAGCGACATAAGTGCAGGAACAAGTACATTGTCCTCCATCTTCCATCCTAGCCCACTTGCAACTAGGTGCTGCAAGTGGGCTTGCTGCCAGACCCAAGTCTGGAAGTGCACACGCTGAATGTGAAAGTGTAGAGCATCTCTGGTGGGTGACAGTCTCTCTATGGTCACGCCCTTGACAAACATGCTCAAAGAACTTCATTGATGCTGTTTGTGTTCATTGCACCATATACAGGTGAAACTCGAAAAATTAGAATATCTTGCAAAAGTTCATTTATTTCAGTAATTCAACTTAAAAGGTGAAACTAATATATTATATAGACTCATGACATGCAAAGTGAGATATTTCAAGCCTTTATTTGTTATCATTTTGATGATTATGGCTTACAGCTTATGAAAACCCCAAATTCAAAATCTCACCTGTTTCACCTGTAATCTGCAAAAGAACACTTCTGCATCCTGCATGGTGGAGTCACTAAGCTCAGGACTTTCACCAAGCCCCTTGAGCAGATGGCTGTTCTGTCCAAACACTTTCCAGCAGGACTTCTTTGTGTGTCCTACAATGTATGATGTGGAGTCACTCCCAGTCAGTGCATGGAACTTTACTCTCTCTGCTTTCATCCAGATTTGTTGGCATGTCTTCCTGTTGAAGTAGGCGATCAGCAGAATCAATACGTCGGTGTCTCTTGCGGACACAACGATGGTTGCCGCTCTGCTTCTAATTCAGTGAAAACAATTCTTGTATCTGCGTCTTCATGTTTAGCTTCCAAGCTGTCTGTGTCAAGGGTTGGGTCAGAAGCTTCGACCCGCTCTTCATCGCTGAAACCACCTGCAGCAACTATGGTCTTGTTGGCTGGTGCCCACGGAAACAGCTGTTGCGAGAGAAAGCGAGCAAGGTCTGCCTTGTTGTCCTTGTGAGCAATGAAGTTCTCCCACTTCGCAGGAAGTGGTAAATCTCTGTTTGTAACTGGTCTTCTGATTGCCACTGAGCCTTTCCCACGCCGTACCCGTGTTTCGCCTTTGATTGAGTGCTCATGGTAGCAATCGAATAGGACATGAATTTGCTGGTACTGTGTGCCACTTTGAAGAACAGATGTGGAAAAGCTGCAGATGGAAGAACAGGTCCTTGTGATTCTTCCAGGGTTCCATGCACTGACTGGGAGTGACTCCACATCATACATTGCAGGACACACAAAGAAGACCTGCTGGAATGTGTTTGGACAGAACAGCCATCTGCTCAAGGGGATGAAAACTTGGCACATGTAGACTCTAATGCAGATGTTGCTGTTTCACACACAAGTGAGGAAGACCTTCACACTGTGTCCAGTAATATGCAGGCTGGAATTGAGATTTCTTTGCCATCGTACTCAGTCCCAGAGTGCACACCCTGTGCTGATATTACATCAGATCCAAATGGATTAATGCATGGTAGTAGCCGTACAGATGCAGTGGGGAGTCATTAATCGGACACATCGAAATGCAACAATCAGAATATACCAAAGCTATCAAAACGTTCAAAACAAGAAAAAAAGAAAGTTAAAAGAAGAGTTATGGCTTTGAAAAAGAAAAACCCTACACATGGCAAAAAAGCTGCAAAAATCAGAAGAACGAAAATTAGAAAAACAAAGAAATGCAAAAGAGAGGGAAATGTATGCTAGAGACTCATTCTTTAGAGAACAAAAAAAATCCCAAGCAGCAAAATGCCGTCAGGAAAATCCTGCGTGCAGAAAAAGAAAGATGTCCTACATAACTACTCACTATCGACTAGACTCCAACTTTCGACAGAGGCAAACATCCTATATAACCAATCGTTACAGGCAAGACACTGGCTTTAGACAAAGACAAAAGTCATATTTAACCGATCGTTACTGGCAAGACAGTCACTTCAGGCAAAACCAGCGATTATACATGAACTCCCTCTATTGCTTGAATGATCATTACAGACATACTCGAAAGTCTTACAGCACCAGTCGTTATAGCAATGACCCTGCATTCAGGTCCAAACAAATAGAAACAATGAGACAACTCATGAGAAACAAATACAATACATTTAGAATGACTAATAACAGGCTCTGTGCATTGAGAATAAGCCAAAAGCACAGACAAATAAACAGACAGCATAACCATGTGGATGACAGTCTTCTTAGAGAAGCTGTGGAGCTTTTTCAATCACAAATAAAAAAGGGACCAACATATATCTGCACAGTTTGCCACAGAGCATTATTTCCAAATCAAGTGAAATTCTGTAATAGATCAAAGTATGTTAAAAAGCCACAGGCTGTTGAAACTTGCCTTACAGGAAGGTTTGTTCGTTTGCACAGATGAATGCCAAATTTCACAACAGTGCAAACTACCAGGTGAGAGAAAGAGAGAGTTGATCTGTCACAGTTGCCAGGACGACCTTATAGTCTGGTAGGAAGGGGGGGGGGTCACCTGCACCCGAAAGATATATTTTTTTAACCTAGCTTTTTGTAATCCTTAAGATGTCTAGTAAAGGAATTTTGATGTTCCCCAAGCAAATTATTGTCCCATATATGATTTTTTGTACCATCTTTTGTGTCCATGCTTGATTTTCGGCTGTGAAAAATGAAAACTTTAAATCTACATAGAATCTGAACAATACATCCTACAGACACAATCCACCCCATTTTCTCTTCGTCTTTGCACGAGGAATTGATAGATATGAGGATTGTCATGATTGGATGATGTGTGGTGCATAAAAACTCAAATAAACACCAAAAAAGGCAAAAAATCAGTGACATTGGATCACTGGAACTCCTCCCCTATGGACCCTATTGATATATTTTTTCGAACTTTTGTATTTTTACAATCTTTAAGATGTCCAATAAACAAATGTTGATGATCCCCACCTGAAATATTGTCACATGTATGTCTTTTCTGGCTATATTGGTTGCCACCCTGGATTTCCAAAAAACCAGATCCATGATGCTTATAGGGTTCCATTCCTTGCAATATTTGTTAATGTTGCTATGGAAACGGACATAAGCTGTTAACTGATTTTAACAAGCTCCATACTTTCTGAAATTTACATTTATTGCTTAAAATACATTGTGATCTCCTGAGAAGTACAGCCTGTAAGTTTACCTTTTAATAGCTCTTAATATACTGATTGACCTTTAATGAATTTATTTAGTTCACTTCACTTGAATTATTTATATTTAACTGCTTTACTCTTAACTGTTATCTAGTAGGCCTAGCTTACCAAGTCAATTTACATTGTCTTCTGTATGCTTAGCATAGAATAAGCAACTGTCACTTTTAAACTGAAACAAGTAGACTAGCCTATTCTTTCTCCTGCTTCTGATAAGTAAGTAGTATTCAATTAACTCGTATCAGCTACAATGTATTGCTCTGAATAGGTCTGAATACACTTTAGTAAAACACTAGAATGATAGTATTTAGTACTCTAGTATTTGAATGTACACTGTTGTCTGTTACAGGTTTTACTTTGCCACTGAGGAACAAGTAAAAACCTACAGCCTACTTGTGTCTTTCTGTGGGAAGTTTAGCTGTCTGCCTATCTGCACAGGGAAGCAGTGAGGGCAGAATATTCCCCACTTTAAAATACTGTGGCAAGTTTTTTTTATTTAGATTTGAATCAATTTGAAACCTAGAGCAATAAGTGTGGTAGGAAGTTAATGACACTAAAGGCCATCAGAAAGTCCAGACTGAAAAATATACTCCTCTACCAAGTTTGAAGCTGCCTTGAAGACATTAGGGAAAAAGAAAGTCAACACTGTTATACTATAATAGCTAACTGGCTAGTTGGTGATCATTGCTAATCATGCCCAAGTCTGAGTGTAAGTCAAAGAAACACAAGAAAGAAAATGATAGTGAGTCTGAGGAGTTCACTCCTGCTACAAGGAAATCCAAGAGAGATGATGGTGTCAAATCAGAAGACCATGGTCCAGAAAATTGTATTTTACATGTACATGGCTTTGAGCATGCAGATTTCACACCACTTAGTAAAATTAAAGGGTCTGCAACTGACAAGCTGGCTCTGCCATACAGCATTTGTGATAGACGTCTCCAAGAAGCTCTTGATTCGCCGTTTCGCATGGAGGATGCCTGTAATCTCATTCCAGACAGTCTTATTGTCAATTTAGAAACAACTGGTTATCATCGAGCCTGCTACCAAAGGTTTACCAAGAACCAGGGATGCTTACAGGAAAGACCTACTGTGACATCTCAGCAAGCTTCAACATCACGCTCACCTCGTAAATGTGGGTCCTCCTCAGCTAAGCAGTTGTTCCCCCCAGAGTGTGTCTTCTGTGGCTAGCTGGAAGCGAAAGTATTGGGAAAGACCAAATGATGCATCAAATTCCCAGTATATAAGGCTAAGGAGGGAGCATTGAAGGAGCCTACATGGAAACAGATTACGCCTCAAGCCTTTGAATTTGGACTTCACCGTCTACATCGCATGGTGCAAGGTGAAAAAATATATCAAAGTGGAGAGTTATGTCATACCTGACTTATAGACAGCACAAGGCATCTTGTCTTCTCACACTTCTCCAAGTCAGCATTACCAGAAATTATGAGGGTCAGGAACCTCATAAGCTCAGATGGGAGGAGGACATCCAAGGACATGACCAGATCATCAGCTGCGGGAGGCCAAGGAAGAGGATTTGACTCTCTGTATGTCTTCTGGATTGTGTCACGAAGAAGAAGGGCCACATCTTCATACTTGTCCGTTGTCACACCGCGGTGAGGGATGTCTTGTCTTGGGTTTTTTGTCTTGTGAATTTCCGGTTTTTGAAAAGTAACTTCCCTCTCGTTTCAGGTCACTTGCCCTTCCTCTTGTGTCAAGGTCTGGCGTCTTCCCTGATTCCTGATTGTTTCCACCTGTGTTCCCCTCCCCCGTGTGTAAATAGTCTTTGTTTTCCCTTGTCTTCGTTGCCAGAGTATTTCGTCGTCCTGTCGTATACATCCAGCCTTGATCACAGTCCTGTCGCAGTCCAAGTTAAGTTGTCACGTTTTGTTTGTCTGAATTGTTTTTCCTCTGAAACAGAGTGATTTTTTGTTCATAGTTTTCTGGTTAGCTTCTTTTGTTTTCAAAGTTAGAATAACTTTTGTAGCGTTGTTTTCCTCCTTGTTGGAGCGTTTTCTGTTGGTAATTTTGTAACATAGATCAGAGTAGGTAATTTCATAGCCTGTGTGCTCAAGTGATTTTTGTTTTGTTTCTAAATTTTCATAGAGTATTTCTTATTAAGATCAGAGTAGTTATTTTTTCCTCCTTCGGGAGCGCTTTTGGTTCTGTGTTTGTTTGTGTTCTTAGTGTGTCTTCGGACCTTCGAGATTTTCATAGCTTGATTGGTTTATCATTTCTGTCTAAGAGAGATCCATTCAGAGAAATAAAGCCTGTCAATATAGCTGCTTATCTGCATCTGAGTCCTCTTTTCTGCCAAAGTCTGACATCCGTGCTCCTCATCTTATATGCATTTCTCACTGCATCTGGGATGGATAAGCTAGCACTGAATATCAAGATATGGGTGATACAGCCCTTCAAATCTGCTGTGACCATAGAAATGCCAATCCCCTCATGCTCCTCAAGTTTTCTCTTCAGTTTCTCACTTCTGTACTCGGGATTGGGGAAGCCATTTTTCTCCAACTCTTGGGTGTAGACAAGACGCAGTGATGCAAGCTGCACAGTCTTGTTCTGTCTGATCACATGATCTTGAATGACATCAAGTACAGCATTAAATGACATCTGATGTGCAGCAGGATGGCAGAATGCCACCCCTTGCCGTGGCTAATAATTTAGAGCTTGCAGACATTCCAGCTGATTTGTGTGATTTAAACATATTGGAGAGACATCTTATTGCCAAATGCATAACATTTGCCAAAATTATCCCGCGTCTGAAAGGTCAACAACGAGTCATTCACGGGAATGTCGTGTGTGTTCCCTCTGAAGTCCAAGAAACTATCCATGCCTTACCTAGACTTATAAGTGAATCTCAAGTCATGAGAGTAAAGCTAAAGAGACGATTGTCCTAAAAGGGTCATCAGCTGTTCCAAACTGTCAACCTGTCAACTGGATGAAACTAGTGAGGGCTCTGCTTAAACTGAAAGAGATCCATCCCCAGTATGAGGACATCACAATCAGAGATGAGGCTGAACTATGTGATCCAACACTTCCTTATAAAGACGATGATGACACTGATGAGGAAGAAAAAATGGATGATAATGATTATGATGAAGAAGATTTGATGGAAATTGACCTGTTTGAGGACAATGCCCTTTGCGAGGCACAAAACGCTCCTGAAGACAATTAACAAAGTACTGGTGATCCTCAATTATACAGTGACCACGAACCAGAGCCACAGTCAGACAACATGCAACAGGATGATGATGGTGATGACCCTAATGGCGGTATTGTCCTCGAGTCATGTCTACAGCCAACTGATGTTTCAGAGGACATATTAAGCTTTAGTGAAGGTATCTACTCTGTTGCCCCCCGGAGAAGGAAACAAACCAAGGCCATGGCTTTCCCAGTTCAGTTTCCTACTGGTCAAAACACAATAGATGAAAACAGGCTTATTAAATAAACACCTTGCAGTTATTTCAAAACCAGGCTTTGCTGCATGTTTTGCTCGAGATACAAACTATTTGTTCTTTGCTCAGTTTCTTACAGAAATACATCTGGCCACTTCCAGCATGAGAATACAGTTGCGAAAAGGCAGGCCTTTCACTCGAGATGGCCGCAGAATAACAAATGCCATGTTGCAAGACAAATGTGAAGTTGAAATACTAGTGTATAACAAGGATGCAATACGATTTATGACTCCACTGAGAGGCACACCAGCCTATTGGCAAAAAACAACAAGAGATCTGTTTGCCATGATTAGACAGCTCGGAACTCCTACATGGTTTTGTACTTTTTCTGCTGCAGAAATGCGTTGGAAAGAGGTTATCACAGCAATTAAGGCTCAACAAGGTGAAGAAGTTAATTGTGATGAGCTCGATTGGTCCTCTAAGTGCGACATTTTACACAGAAATCCTGTGACAACAATGCGCTTGTTTGACAAACGCGTTGAGGCACTGTTTAGAGATTTGATCCTGTCTCCTGCAGAGCCAACAGGCAAAGTTGTTGACTACTTTTACCGGTTGGAATTTCAGCACAAGGGAAGCCCACATATACACCGTCTCATGTGGGTGGAAGGAGCACCGAAATTTGAAGAAGACTCTGATCAGACGGTGTGTGATTTTGTTTCCAGGTACATCACAGCTGAGCTGCCTAACCAAAACACTCAACCAGAGCTGTACAAAAAAGTAACAGAAGTTCAGATGCACAGCAAAAAACACTCAAAGACTTGTGTTAAATATCTCGGCGCTAACTGTCGTTTTGGTTTTCCCAAACACCCTGCCCCAAAGTCCATGATACTGTACCAAGACCTGTTGATGTAAATGATCCAGATAAAGAGTTGGCAGCAACAAGAAAGCTCACAACACTCAACCGGTTGCTGAATGAACCTACAACGGCATCTCTCAGTCTGGAGCAGATTCTGGCTCGGTGTGAGCTCACTGTTGATGAGTCCAAAAAATGTCTTCATATGACAGCCTCATCCAGTGCAGTGATACTCAAGCGTGATCCCAAAGACTGTTGGGTAAATGGATTTATACCATGGTCAGGGTGAATACTCGATTCTGATTGGCTGGAGGGTGTACGTTAAAAAGTGTTAATGTACACCTAGGAAAGACGTTTGCGGAAGCAACCG